>OY744521.1:121390111-121400111 GCA_963556195.1 Sepiola atlantica
ATATGGACACATCTCGCTTTACTTTATATATAAAATGTCATCATAAAACAATCGTTTAATGTAGTTTAAGAGAAAAAAAAACTTCCCGTTTGATTGAAAGAGGATGTTTTTTAATTTTTGTGTTTTTTTTTGCATGGATTCGGTTCCAAAATTTGCCACATCTAATTTGTATGTCCGGTTCAGTTTTTACAGCGACCAGCTGGCAGTACGTAAGCTAATAGAACACGGATCTGTCGTTATTGCAAGGGATACACCAAATGTAGTCATCCACATATTTTGAATTAAAATAACATTGACTAAAGAAAAATAAATCCATATGATATTTAAAAAGAGATAAATATATATTTATTATTTCTGTTATAGAATATAAATAAATGAATACCAATGTATAGACTAATATATATATATATATATATATATATATATATATATATATATATATATATATAGAGAGAGAGAGAGAGAGAGAGAGAGAGAGAGAGAGAGTATCTGCCACTGACTGACTTCTCTCAGCCCGGACCTTGGCCCAGCGCTCTTAGTAGCCACGGCTCCTACTTTTTCTCATCAACCCATCATGTCAACCCAATATTTCGATGTACTTGCATGACATTATTCTTAAAATTATCATCCTGAAGAAGTTTTACAATAAAGACGAAACGTTGATGAATATATAAAAACTATCTCTTGGTTTTTCTTTTTTCATTTCCCATTACGTCGGATTACTCTCATCCTTCCTTTCTCATTATATACACACACACATATATATATATATATATATATATGCAGAGAAAAATTTGAATGCCTACTGGGGAGAATTTGAATGCTACGGGTGAGAATGCCTGCTAGACATTACCCCGAGTGTCTTCGATCTCTCTGTACAAGGGTTGGTCAGTATAACCTAGCATGATGATACTTCCCCCTACAAGTAAACCCTGACCAAATATTCAAAATAACATAGTATTTGAAGCCCAAATAATATCCACTCGATATGGCTATACACTGTCTTATACGAACAATTGTGCACCTTCTCTTAGTGGTGTCACCTCAAGTAAAAGTACTTAACTGGATACTCCACCAGCCTTGATGAATTCTTGTTCTGGGATCTGATAAGACCAAAAGGCCAATAGAAAGATATACTATAACCTAGTTTACTGATCAATTGGGAAGAGGAAAATAACATGTCTTTACGTCCTTACTAACTCAGCATTTGACAGATAAAGGATGACTTTAATTGAACACTCGAATATCTATGTATCTCATATAGAGATCAAGTGTTTGACCTAGTAAGAGGCTCCTTGGTATCTGAGACTTTACACTGAAGCACAATGAAAAAAAATCTACCGGCACACATATATAAATATATAATTTAGTACTTGTTCCGAATTTGTTTCAAGAATTCATGCAATTATTTCTGCCCAGTTTAGAACAGGCATTCTCTTGGTAACAAGACTCAAGATGGCTTCATCAGTGAATTTTAGCATCAAAATTATGTAAAGAAAACAGAACCGTTAAAATTCAAAGTTGTTCTTTTCTTTAAAAAAAATTACAAATGTAATTTTTCAAATATTGGAAAAAGATATTACACCATGCAAATTAATCAAATATATTACCGTCCCAAATAAGATACCAAACGGGTCTAGTTGAACGTAAACGGCCTTTTATTTTCGAACACACACAAACACACACATTATTTGTTCCTTTTTTCACAGACCAATGAAAAAAGATTTATACAGAGTGAATGGTATCCGGCAAGCTATAATTCCAGCCAATGTTTAACATGGCATAATTCAAATAACCTAGAGTCAGATCGTTATTTGCCGGTATGAGGTATGGCCCGGCTCGGTCCTTGGTGGTGCACCCTTCAAGCCATTATATGCTCCCTCGGAAAGGAGATTGGGCTGTTTCCGGTCGCATCGGTTATTTTTGTACCCTTCCAGGGTGCCCCCCGCTCATCTGAGGAACTATTTTTTTTCTCTCCACACTAAACTGTCCCACCTTGCTGTCATTTGGAACCAGGTAAATAGTGGAAGAATAAAAAAGAATTCAGTAAGAATCCGAAAAACGTTTTTATCGAAACACAAAATTAAACTAAGTTTCTGTCATGCTGATCTACCCTATTCTGTCACTGTATGGACTCTTCGAGACTATCAATAGAGTCGTTATGATGAATCAGCAGAATTGAGATGAAACAGTCTGTGTCACCCCATTACTTCTGTACTGTCTCTTAATACAATTTCTTGTTAACAGACTTCAGTTCGTATTTTTTATTCCAATATGACTGCACAGATAGACTCGAACTTATTAAAAAATATCTATCGTATGAAAAGTAATAAAAATTAAATATTGGTAATTGTCCAAAATGTAGCTGTATTTGGAGAGACAATTAATCAACATGAACAAATAATCCAAACTATCTTTGGAAAAAACCAAGCAGAATTAAAATAACATTTTTTATACCTTATTATTTTAAACTGAATCACAAAGGAATCAAAGTGTTGATACACATATTCCTTTGATTTTAATAAATATCAGGAATTCTCTATGGAACAAGTAATGTCTAAAATGGAACAATTGTAAATAGTTGTTATGCTGATCTACCCTATTCCGTAACTGTATGAACTCTTCCTGATTATTAATTGAGTCGTCATGACCAATCAAGAAAAGTGATAAGAGAAGCAAAGTGAGGAAGCAGCCTCTGTCAACTTATTATTTTTCTACTTTCTGTTAATACAATTTCTGGCTCCTATTTATTTGCCTCCACACGAGGGAAGAGTTAAACACTAGATCAGATTTTAATGTGGGAAAATCCATCTCCTCCAAAAGGGGCACTGTTAGTTAAAAGAAAAAGAAAATTGCCTCAGTCAAGAAAGATTTCTCCTTCACTGACCGACAACAGAAAAGATGAAGTTTCGTCAATTTCTTGTTAAGTACTTTTTGTTTGTGTTATTTCTTCTGGTCCGTTAAGGCCATAACAGTTTTAATAGTTATTCTTTATATTTAGAGAGATCAATTTTCTGGAAAATGGTCTCCGGAATTTTAAGATCAAAATTTAAATCTAACTAGCAGAACTTAACAGAGTAAATATATCACTGGTATAAACCAATTAAAATGCGCTTCCGTGTATTAGTTTGTGTTACTATTTGCTAACCCGGATGTGCACAAAATTGAAAACAGAGATCAAAACAACTTGAATAATTCGAGGCGATGATGCAACTAAACCCAACAGTACAGATCCGCCCTTACGATATTTTAACTGAAAATAACTGAACACAGTGGCCATTATTACAAACTATTCTACCCTACAAATGAAATGGTAAAATACTAACCTAATTGATTAGAAATTAATCAAAGACAAAGGCACAAGCATAAGATGACTACAACATACCAAAAGACAATTAAGAACATGAAATATAGGAAAATAATCTTTTCTTTAAAAAAAAATTACAAATGTAATTTTTCAAATATTGGAAAAATATATTACACTATGCAAATTAATCAAATAAATTACCGCCTCACAAAGGTCATAAGATACCAAACAGGTGTAGTTGAACGTAAACGGCCTTCTATTTTCGAACACACACATTATATAGAGGAGTTTGAATTACCTACTAGACACCATCATGTGTGTCTTCGGTATCTCTGTAAAAGGCGTTGTCAGGACCACTTGACCTGAAAATACTCCCTCTTACAAGTAAACCCTGACCAAATATTCAAACTAACAGTATTCGAAGCGCAAATAAGATACCCTCGGTATGGCTAACCCACACTGGCTTATACGAGGAATGGTGCACTTACCCAAAGTTATATTTTCTCTAGTAACAGCAGTAAGCTAGTTACTCCACCAGACTAAATTAATTCTGGTCCTGGAATTCAGTTAGACCACATTTATTATTAGACCATTATTATGTTATAGTATATATTTTTGTGGTCGATTAGTAATTAATGTTACTTACTTCTTTATTAACTCAACATAGAGGAGGACTTTAATGAAATGTTCAAATATCTATGTATCTCATATAAAGATCAAGTGTTAGCTCCAAAAAGGGGCCCCTTGATTTCTGAGAACTTTGACTTTATATATATATATATATATATATATATGTATTAGGGTAGGTCGATTTTACACTTTTTTTTAAATATTAAAAAAAGGCACGTACCGAAAGTTGTATATAGACCTATTAAATACTCATGCAAAGAATTAGATCAAAAACTTCAGCGGTTTTTTTAGCGTTTGGTATCAAAGATCGTAGACAAGAATATACTGAAAATTTCTCGTTTTTGCAAGATTTGCTTGAATATTGGTGTGAAAACCAAATAATTTTAGCATTTACAATCAGGGAATGTCCTTTTATTTTATAAAAATGATATTAATTAAAGAAATCTTCAAATTGAAAATTTGCCCACTCCTCATTTTCAGTATCTGCTTTTGTAAACTACCTTTTAACGTGATGAATTAAACAGTAATATTTGAATACCTAAAAAAATGATTTTTTTCTGTTATAAGTGAAAATATAACAAGCAAAGAAATAAGGAAAAACCTAACACTATTTTAATGGAGCTTACTATTGAGAGTAAAATTGCTCCATATAAGACCCCTTAGACAAAAATGCTGGTCTCAATTTCTGACTCAAAACTTTGGCTGTAATGTGTTGATGATTGGCTTCAAAACCATATACAGTTTGTGAAGCTTCTGTTATTAACTTAACTGCCAGTTCCACGCCCTGAGAATGCCAAAAATGCAGCATAATTTTAAATCTATTAATTGTGTCCAATGTGTGGCATTAAAATTAATAGGTGGTATTCTTTTTAATCTTTTTCTGGTTGACTCCTCACTCCTGAAAGAACAAATTAATTAATTGAATTATTAAAAAATTCCAATCTGTACTGCTTTAATAATTATGGTGAAATTAGATAAAATCTTTAAAAATCATTCTATAAATTGGAATAAATAATTGAGTCAGAGATATATGAATAAATATTACTTACCTAATGGCCAAAATTCTTTTTAAAGCTTCTTCTCTTACTTCAATCTCCTTAGATTTAACCATGGAATATAGAAAGTTTTCAGGCAGTAAACAAAATGTATTACCTTGTATATTTCTAAATGTGGTTTCTTGGATTTCCTGAGGCTGCTCCTTAATCCTCTGGATCATATTAAAAATGTGCACTTGCTGATTGTGGAATTTACTATTTCTTTTAATTTCAAACCAAGAAGTGGCATACACATTTACAATAAAATTTACTACATAGTGTAGTTTTGTTGTGTACCTTTGTGGGTATGCACCACGAGTCCATAAACACATGAGCCTGATGGCCAAAGTTAACCATCTTGCTTGGTTTAAAGGACCAATTTTCCAGGAGGTATATCTAGAGTCAACCTTACCTCTAGAAATACCTACTGTGTATTCATAAAGGAGTCTTTGGTCAGAACTAAGCTCATGTATTTCATCAATTTTAAAAATTGACTCTAGAGGATTGCTTATAGTGGAAAAGGATATTTGGGGAAAATCATGGCAATCATTTGAGCATAATTTCCCCAGGGGGCCACTGAATGTTGTAGGGCCCTTTGCGCAACCATCTATGTTTTTAAAAAGGTCTCTGAAAGGTAGTTCATTATGATGCAAAGAGCAACCAATTGTGTGAAGATTTTTAAAAAGTTTTTTTTCTAAAATTGCAACCATTCCACCTTCGCAACCTGTGTTGGTATTAGTGCTGTCAACAAGTATAGCCTTGATACTGTTCTCACTGTGGAATTCATGCAAAACATCCACCACTTGATCTGCATGAACAGCACCTGTTGCACCACTATTAGGAAGAACTTTGTGTCAGATATTTACTTTCACATGGTGTTTCTTTTGTAAAAGTTAAATGGTGTTCTGGTCCCTTAGTTTTTTTCATAATTCTCTGCCTATTTTAATCCACAATTTCCTTATACATCAATGTGTCCTTATCCATTCTTCCATCAACTCCAATACATATAATATTTTAGGTGGGGTAAAAACCCCTGGCTGAAATAGTTTTATTTGTCTACCTCCAACAAGGTAAGATGTGACACAAGGTCATGAAAGTGGGATTAGATAAGCCTGTGCTATAGAGGTGAGCACTCTGGCCATTAAAAAATTGACTGGGCAGCCCCGTCGGCATTCCCCCATTCCCCTGTAGGGGCGTCTCAGACAGTTAGCAATAAACTTACTCCCCCCCCCAAAGAGGGAAGGCAAAGCCTGGGAGGGTGCACCTCGTAGAATTGCACAGGACAGATAAACCCCAACAGACGGGCGTAAATCCAGACCCAAAGGCCCGGACGATACCGATTTATTTGGTGGGGTAAAAACCCCTGGCTGAACTAGATTTTATTTATCTACCTCCAACAAGGTAAGATTGACACAAGGTCAGGAAAGTGGGATGAGAAAGCCAGTGCTCGAGAGGTGAGCACTCTGGCAATTTAAAAATTGCCTGGGCAGCTCCGTCGGCATTCCCCGGTAGGGACGCCTCATACAGTAAGCAATAAACTTACTCTTCCCCAAAGAGGGAAGGCAAAACCTGGGAGGTGCACCTCATAGAACTGCACAGGACGGACAAGCCCCAATAGACGGGCGTGAATCCAGACCCAAAGTTTTTTTGGTGGGGTAAAACACCCTGGCTAAACTAGTTTTTATTTATCTAACTCCCACAAGGTAAGGTGTGACAAAAGGTCGGGAAAGTGGGATTAGATAAGCCAGCGCTCGACAATTCAATATATATTTGTGATAATTAAATATGTAAACACAGAATCAACACGTGAATTCAAATTCGCTCGTTGAATTTTCAACCGGTGAATACCATAAAAAATATCCAATAAATAAAACGCCTATGTAAATAAATAATTATTTATATATAACATTAAATATTATAGTGTTTTATTCCTTTTTAATTTGAATATGTACATTTAATTTCTTAAGAAAAGGGATAATAAACTTTAAAATATTTATTATTAAGTAATTTATTACTTTTTTTTGTTAAAACCCGGGTTTAATTTAAGGCGACACATCTGCCGGTGAAATCTAGGCAGTGATAAAAAATCTCGATTTATTTGATCTTAAAGTTGCAATGCTCAAATAAATACAAAGTTTTGAAGAAAAATATTTCTTGTGATAACTTTTGACATTATTTGGCAACTTTCTTCGACTGCGATTATTTACAGTTTCAAAATCGACCTCCCCTAATATATATATATATATATATAATGGTAATAATCCAGGTAAAAACATCACAGGGTTTATAAAAAGTGCTCAATATTAAATAGAGCTTTATATATAATACTTTTTATTTACACAGACATGTACAAAATCTGCGACACTGGCATGTCGATGTTATCGTTCAACAGTTATTATAAACTGAGATCTCATCCGATCTTAACCTCAGATCAGATTTGAAGAGAACCAAATATGATCTGAGGTTAAGATCGGATTCTAACTCTGCCTGATGAGATCTCAGTTTATAATAACTGTTGATCGATAACATCGACATGCCAGTGTCGCAGATTTTGTACATGTCTGTGTAAATAAAACTTATCATATACATCGTTCGTGGCATCGCTATGTCAGTAACGGCGGCGTCACTTCCGTTCTAATCGTTATCTGTTGACTCTCTCTTTCTTTCTCTGATAATTGTTTCAAGCCTTATTGTTTGTTTGTTTGTTTTTCTCTTTATGGAATAATTGTACGTGAGTAAACAACCTTATATATATATATATATATATATATATATATATATATATATATATATATATATATATATATATACACTAGACGTAATTGTTACCTGATGTGTCAAAACAATTAGCACTATTTATTCTACTTTGATTTCATTCAAAAATTGGGAAACTGTAACATCGGTTAAGACATTTCTCTTGCAGAGAGAGAGAGAAAGAGAAAGAGAGAGAGAGGAGTAACCTATTATTATGTCGTGTCAGTATATCTTTCTTTTTAACTATAAAAAATATTAGGTTTTATTTAAATTACCCCCCGTGAAAATTAATGAACATCATATTTTAAGAAAGGTTTTTGTAATTTATCTTTCTTGTATTATATCACAATACTTAATCACAATTAATATCGATAATTCATTATTGTTCTAAATAACAGTGAACTGTTTTGCTGCTAATTTAGGTGCAAATCCAAAACCCAAATTTATATAGGCCACCCACAAGAAACACCATCAACAGAAAAAAGATCACCTGCTAAAAATACAGAATACTTCTAATATTTCTAATAACAGACTGAGAACTAATATTATATATATATATATATATATATATATATATATATATATATATATATATATATATATATATATATATATATATATTCCAGCAAAAATAGGTTTTGATAAAAATAAATAATATCTTATAAAATGTATTTTCAAGTCATTATGGACGAAAGCAATCCACGCAAGAAGAAAAAAGACCACAAATAAAACAACGGCTAAGACCATATTTTTAACATCATTCTTGCACATCTTGATTCCATCTTTGATCATGATTCCATTTCTTTACTGATTTTCATAATTTCATATTTTGTTGAAGAAGGCGACAGGAGTTACAGAAAATTTGTTATCCCGCAATGAGAAAAAAAAAGAAAAATACCTATATATTTTATATATTTGACAATTTGACGGGATTTTATGAACAAAAAGATAAGTTGCATCGATTTGTAATTGACTTTTTTCTGTTATTAATTTTTTACATTAGACATATATATATAAATATATATATATAAATATATATATATATATAAACGAAACTTAACATAGTTATGAATGGAAAACAATTAAACACTGACTTGACCCAGAGAGAAACACACATCGCATGAAATTATGTAGATTTTAACCTTCGTACCATGAACTCAAGTTTTGCAAAATGGTGATTATCTTTCTTCTAGCCTTGATGTCGACCAATGGTTTACATCGTCGCTGAAATCCAATCACGTTGTTATCAATGAATTCTCTTATCAGGAGACTGTAGACGACAACGATAGCAAGCGTCAAGTCTGTGGACGAACAAGAACGACCGTGAACCCTATTTTAATTGCATGTATATTCTGAAACTAAAGCCAACAGACATATAGACGTTTCATTTTATTTATTATTCGATAAATGAATTCAATTATATTTAACCAAAGATGTATAAGCAAATACGTCGGTCGGTAGGTTGGTTTCTCTCTCGGCTCTTTGTTTAAGCCTCTTGATATATAATATATATATATATAATATATGTATATATAGATTATATGTATATATGATCTATATTATATATATATAATATATATAAGATATATACTATATAATATATATATATAGTATATTTAAGATATATACTATATAAGATATATATATCATATATATGTATATATAAATTATGTATATATTATCTATATTATATATATATGATATATATAAGATATATACTATATAATATATATATATATGATATATATAAGATATATACTATATAACATATATATATGATATATATAAGATATATACTATATAACATATATATATGATATATATAAGATATATACTATATAACATATATATATATACTATATAACATATGTATAATATATATTATATATAATATATATAATATATTTTATATATATAATATATATTATATATAATATATATAATATATTTTATATATATTATATAGTATATATATATATTATATATATATAATATAATATATATATAATATAATATAATATAATATATATATAAGATATGATATATATTATATATATTATATATATTATATAGTATATATATAATATATATATAATATAGTATAATATATATAAGATATAACATATATATAATATACATTATATATATTATATATATAATATATATTATATATAACATAGTATATATATAATATATAATATAATATCTATAAGATATAACATATATATAATATATATTATATATAATATATATAATATATTTTATATATATTATA
>OY744521.1:121402611-121412611 GCA_963556195.1 Sepiola atlantica
ATTGTCCGTCGTTACTCATCAACATTAACATATACTTCAACACATACCGGAATTTAAAAATTACATTAACGAACTGATTCAGTTATATTGCACATGGCGTCACGTACCTATCAATCTAATCGAGTAAATTCATTGAAGTTACGAATCTTCGATTGTTACACATAATTTCTTGCTTCGATTGATACATTTATGGCATAAACACTTACGCAATTTCAGACATAATATTTTTAAAGCTTATAACTCAATTAAGAACAAGTCATAGCGAAAATCAAACGGAGGTATTCGGTTTAAATCATCCAATTCCCCATAGAAATCGTAGAGTCCCGTACTATTATTTTTACACGACACTGCCAGTATTAATTCACACACAACCCAGATATTTTTTTTCAATTTTGACCATCCATACTTATCAAACATTATTCAAACAATCGCAACATATCAGCAGCAGCATTCTTCTTCTTCTTCTTTCCTATGTTTTTATCATTTACAATTATCGAATACATCGATATTTTAGGTGATTTTTATTTGATGTGATACGTCTTCCCCTTAACAAATAATTTCTTTTCTCATGCTTTTCATTTGAACTTTTGCCTATTTTAACCATCCGCTCATATGTCTAGGACACTCCATCTCTTTTTCGTTCTCTCTTTATATCTATATTACTTATTACAATAAAATTATTTTTATTTATTCATTTTTACTTTTCAAAATATACTTAACCTTAAAGTGTAGTATCTGTTACTTTGTCTATTCTAGGCCAGTGAAGGAGAAATCTTTCTAGACTGCGGCAATTTTAATTATTTTTGTTAATTTTCCCTTTACAATTTGTCGATTTTACAATGCATTTGTATTTTATATTTTTGGTTATTTTTGACTACGTGTTATGATACTATACTTATTCGTTTCTCTCCTCTGTGAGTGAGGAAGACATCCTCTTAGACTGCGGCATTTTAATTTTCCCCCAGGAAATAGATTTTCTAAACACTAAACAACCATTGTTTTTTTAATGTTGGTAAATTCAATCTTCAACCAAAATTGGCACTCCTGGTTGGAATAAAATTGATTCAGTTAAGAATGGGTTTTCCTTAACTGAAGTTGGAAAGTTTCACGCATATTTTTGGATCACATTTTCTTTTTTTTTTATGGAGAGGGGGCACACTGATTTTTATTTATACGAATAACCTGCTACTTACAATATTATGGGAGGGGGTAGATACACAAAACAGAGAAATCTATTTTGTTTGATTCAACACGTGGATAAATTCTATTTGAGTCTCTTAAATTACTTACACGGATCTTTTCAACTTTTTTTTCACGAGTTAATACTCTGAGATTATATATATATATATATATATATATATATATATATATATATATATATATATATATATACATTATACAATGTTTGTGTGTAAGTATTACCAATAGAAAAAAGTTAGAGAATCTATATAAAACTGTATTCATATGCCATGTTTTCCGGGGACGGCAATGGAAGTTGTGCCGGATCGTTAAGTGTTCCCATGAAGGAGCCCCTTAACCCACTTAAAATATGTCTTATTTTTACTATATTTAAATCATATCTATAAAATATTCCGGGGAAGATAGTGGAAGTGGCCACAACTCCCTAAGCCCTCTCCTCAAAGAGCGATGGAGGCCGAACCCCCTTTAAAAGTTAAAATAATATAGTATTTAAATGATATTAAAATCATAATTATAAAATTATTCGGGGAAAACAATGGATGTAATTCTGAATCTCTACATAGCCATCTTTGTGCAGAATCTCACCGTGCTCTCCGCCTCCCAACAGAGCAAGGGGGCAGAACTCCCTTAAATTCCAAATACATATATCCGATTTTAGTGAAATTTACACCATATGCATAAGACACTAATTCAGAGAGTTTTCCAAAATGTCAGTTTTTTTTTCGAATATATGTCAGGGGAAACGGAGCGGGTGCATTAAGAAATAAAAACGTAGTTGTTATAAGCATAGCGAATAAGGCCATACTAGTGTCCCTTATTCAATCCCAGGGAACGTCGGGATTTCCTTCTAGAATATATTATAAATAAAAATGTATATTGTAGCTCAATAGTGTACACCTAAAATGAAGATCGGCAGAAAAAAATGTTTGCGAATAACTTTTTTTTATTGGTGGATAAATGCGATGTTGTTCGCTAAATTACTGTTTTTTTTTACATGACGGGGTTATATATATATATATATATATATAAAGAATCTAAAAGCGAAACTTACTTTTTTCTCGTATTATTTTTGTATATAATTCTTAGAAAGAACACTTCATCGGATTGACAGGTGCTCTACTTAATTTTACAAGGGGTTACACAGATCAGATTGTGTTGTCAAAAATTGCGCGTCGACGTGAATATTTCACCAGTTTAGTGAATAGGAAAGCAATCCGCCAGCGAAACCATTTACCGGAACAGAAACACTGGAAGATGTCAATCTTGAGGGATAGAAAAAAAAAGGAAAGAAAACCACGAGTTATCGATGGAATAATAAACTCATAACGCTTGAAGGGGGTCATGTGAGAGAAATAAGGTTAGTTTTTATTTAGTCTGTTCTAGAGCAGAAATTGATTAGGCTGATCATTAAATTCATGGAATTTAACAGACGATACGTATACACAATCTGGAAGATTAGCAGTTTTACATTGAAAACATACAACAAGAAGTTAGGAATACATATATTCAATAAATACATTAAAACGACATTTTAAAATTATTCATAAAAGATATTTGAGAAAAGTCTTTCATGGATCCCCTGAAGTGTTGTTGCCACATCTGGGCTGGTGCCCCAACCAACCAATCACTAGTCCTTCCCAAAAAAGCCTCTAACCTAATAGGTCCCACACAATCTACCAAGATCGAGCCCCTGTTTTATACATGCAATGTGGCATATATGTGCACTTTAACGGAATATGCCCCGACAAACTTGCTGCATTTGTGCCTCCTCAACATCAATACCCTCGACCACCCCGACAAGCAGCAAAATCCCACCCCTTCACTGTAGATGTCCACAGATGCCGGAAAGCTTTCTACTCTAATAGCTTCTTTCCTCGGACAGTTTCCCTTTGACATCCCATCCATTTCCCCCTATTTCCCTAACTGTACCAACATGCTGAAATTTAAATGTAATGTGAACAAACATCTCGCTGCGCAACTCCCCACTTAGAATGTACCTGCAAATCTGGCCCTAATTCACAATAGGTCCTTACGTTTCAGTGGCAATGTGCATCTTTTTGGATGAATAAAAGTAAAAAAGAAAAGAATATCCAATAATTGGTCTATTTATTTGCAATTTCATTAAGTCAAAATACGGTTTCAAGCATAACAGCAAGTGTAAAAAAAAGGGGAACACACAAAATAGGTGTTAATTAGCGGGCGAAGAAATTTTATTGATAAAATGCGTTGAAGAGAGCAAACGCAGAGTATTATTTTCATAAAATGTTATTAAAGAAAAAAGAAATGGTCAAATATTAAATAGTGTTGGAACGTTAAAGTCTTTACCTCTCCAATAAACAAAAACAAAGTATAGATATAAAACACCCGTTATTAGGCAGAGAAAATGGGTTTATTATTATTTTTTATATCATGATGAATGGTACTTTATGATCACATCCTTTTCTCTTTTTGACGCCATGCAGTGTGTACGGTAGCATTATGACAATAAACAAACGAATGAGCAGGAAATCTAGATACACACAAATTTAATAGCATATTAGACCCTACGGGTCTAATAGATAAAAAGTCATAAAGCACTTCTTCCCCTCTCCCCTCTCTCTTTCTGTCGTGTTATGGATGACGCCATTCGCCTTTTCTGATGTCACCCACCGTGGATGGTTACCCCATTTCTGTTTAAATGAGTGACTCCAGAAAACGATTCCGTCACCAGTGTGCACGGGGACATGATAACAAGAAACATCTACAAGATTTCAATAATATACTAGATTCCCATGGTTTACGGTAGACACCGCGTGAACGTTCAAGTCAAAATAAAAGATACCTTCCTTTCTCTGTTTTTAATTTGATAGATGACGTCATAATTTTGTGACATAATCAACAGTGCATAATGGATAAGGTCATAAAATGGAGATACTCAAAATTAAACCGACCTTGTGTTCACATTAAAGCCTCGTATGAAGGCTGTGAAAAGGGACCTAACGGAAATATCAATTTGTTTTGACGTAACTGATAAGTTCGTCCAAAAAAGTATATAAAACAAAACATTCCATTTAAAAAAGATGAACTTTGAAGGTGATGTTGTGTAGTTTTTGCTGTAATATTCATCAGTAACAGAATATAGATATCCTTTAATCAAATATATCTGAAGGATGCACAAGTGCACATTGTCAATGAAGTTATACAGCAGGTCCTCGATGATCTTTCACATAATACCACCTCCCTATTGTGACCCTATCGATGTTGATCGAATATCGATATGTGCACGGACTATTACTACGAGCTACGTTCAACGATGGAGTGGGTGAGATGAACTCATCTCCGTGGTGTGTATCCTAGCTATCCCCCTTCGTCTCACCAGGCTTTAAACATATTCGTTTCAACTGACTCTAGCTTCACAAACCATGCGGAAGACGAAGCTAGGGTGTTGCTTGCCCAACTTGCCGAGTTAACCATCTTTCCGGGTTGTCCACTCTCTTCAGTTGTCACCGAAACTATTCCTTGATTGTCACCAAGAAGTCACTGAAATAATGAAACTGTCAGACATCAAGTAATCAAAATATATCTGAAAGGATGTACTTATTCCCACTGGCATCGCAATCTGTACTTTAAAACGAAGTTTTCCTAAAAAGAGGTAAGCAAAAAGAAATAGCATTTCTTCCATACGATTTTACAATAAAAATATCATTTTTTAATATGAATAAATAAATACAATTTAAAAACAATTCATGTTTTATTTAAACTTATTTTTTTAATTTCTTTTATTTAAAAAAATATAAAGACCGCAAATAGAAACAAAATAAAACGGAAAAAAAATAATACATTTTATATGTGGATTCAATTTGAAAATAAATAATACATTTTATGTGGCTTTAATTTGAAAATAAATAATACATTTTATGTGGCTTTAATTTGAAAATAAATAAAATTAATTCCCGTGATTACCATTAATATAAATTTAATTTCTTTTAAATAAATAAAAAATATTTTTGTTAATAAATTTTTATTGTTTTATTTTTAAAAATGTAAAAAAAACGATTTTATTTTAAAATATTTAAAAATAAAACACAAAATACAGTAAAACGGAAAATAAAATTAAAGTATTACATAAACTAAATGTTGGTGATGACTTACAGACACATAAGCATACAATACAGTTTTCGGATAATCATTATAGCTTAATTTATTGTATTATTTTTGCTTCTTTTGTTTTAAGCTTCAGGTTAATGTGATGGAAGCATCCTTTCTATAATATTTTAAAGAAACATTTTCATTTGATATAAAATAAAATAAATAACAATCTAAAATAATTTTTTGCTCTATTAAAAATTAATTTAAATTTTTTTAATTAAAAAAATTAAGACCGAAAATCGAAATAAATTTAGACGAAATAAAGTAAAGAAAATTACATAAACTATGTAATATTTATCAATCCTGAAAATGAATTTTTTATTCATTTTAAGCTTTGATGAATATTAAAATATCTCTAAAAAAAAAACAATAACACACAATTTTTTGTTAATAATTGTTTAATTATTTTATTTTTAAATTCATGAAAATATTTTATTTAAAAAAAATAAATAAAATGAAATCATTACATGAACTAAACGTTGCTTATAATTTGCAAACAAATAAGAATACAATACATTTTTAGGATTGTTATTATAGTTTAATTTGTTGTATTATTTTGTCTTTTGTTCTAAGATGCAGGTTAATGTGATGAAAGCCGTTTTCAAAAGAATCATAATCACAAGAATGCAGATGCTCTTCGGTACAAAAAAACAACAACCAACACGGAATAAACTAAATTTTGTCAATTAAAGCGAAAGAATGCGACCGACAGATGTCCATTAGACAAAGAATGGACTTTCAAAAAGACAACGTTTATAAAAAAAAAAACTGTTTTATTTCATCAAAATAAACAGGAACAAAAGGATAAAAAGAAAAAGCGGAAATGAGAGAAACAAAACAATTTCTGATCCGCTGAGAAAAATGTAATAATGTTGTTGGAGCAATGGAGCTTCGAAGCTATTCAAATGTTACTATACACCCTCATCCCCTGATAGCGGCCAAGAGACGCGTAATTATCAATGGGAAAAAATGATGGCCTAACTACTGGACTAATACTTATTCAAAAGTTATTTTCGGAAAATAAATTTAAGAAATGAAACTTTATCTACTTCAATGGCATTCATTTTTAACAGTAATTTGACTTCTTCCATTTATTGTTCGGATTTAATTGGTTATTAGACATGGTAGCCAATATTTGCTCCCTCCGATAGCATATGGTTCTCCCCTTAAATAATAGTATCATGACGAACAAACATATACTACACTAATCCCAAAGGAGGAGTTAATGCCTGGCAGCATGGTGCCATGACAACAGAATATATACTAAAGTACCACTCCCTCTGAATTTACGATTAAAACATAATACATTAATCTGAAATAGTATAGTAAACTGAATTGAGCATTAACAGATAGTACAATAGTACAATTAATAGAAGTAATAGTATAGTTCCTGCTTCAGACAGACAAACGAAACACCATGAATAAATAATTGAACATGTAATACACTTTAAGCATGGCACTTTTTCCGACATTAAACAACTCGAACCCAGTTTATATAGCGTAAAACCAAACAACCAAACCAAATCAGTCAGACAGATACCAAAACTTCATTAATAATAGATTCAGTGCGCGGTCGATTTTACTGTTGATGTAAATTACCCCTCCAGTCTTGTCCTGATGTGGCGATTCAGCCTGTGCGAGTTGAGCCGTCTTCTCCCTAAGCAGGAAGTGTTTAGTAAATATGAAATTTACAAGCGATCGTTAGTCGTCTGTATATCCCAATCAAAGGAAATGATTTTGATGACGTTAATTTTTGCAATTGTTTGTTTTATTTTTGCAGGAGTTGTCGCCTTACTTCCACATAGAGCGCCTGCTATTTCCAAATGGTACTGATCATGCTTTAAGTCGCTTAACTTCGGTGATCTAACGAGAATCGGTATGCCAACGTAATTATGCCGTATACAAAATAAGTTACTTCGTCTCAACATATATAATAAAATGAAATTGATAACTGTGTACCATAAAATATTAGAAAACTTTGTATTGAATAAAAACATGTATGATGACAATGGTTATTTTGCATATATATATATATATATATATATATATATATATATATATATATATATGTATGTCATTTTGTAAAATTTAAATGTTCTTTTATTTAATATTTATCTTATTGGTCTCCCAACATTCTTAATTTGAGGATTTACTTTCTAATCGCAAATTAGCTATCCCGAAAACTGAACGTATTGCCGCCTGATTAGGTGGGTGGTTCGTCTGTAACTAGTTCTATCACTCTTCTCTTTTTGTGGCTCAGGGTAATGGCTGCTTTTTTCATAACACGGGCAGAGTCGTTTTTAGAATTTGTCCTTTCTACTCTTAGTTATCATGGAATACCATCATCATTATTGAACAATCATATATTTTTCTTTGATGAACCTCCATGATAATTCCAGTACTTTCCGGTTACTCTGCTAATATGGCGATATCGACTTGCTGGCCCCAAAATGCAAGGTCACACGATATTTTTTTCCGTGTTTGACTTAAAAGCATACCGGCTCATAACATTATTCATGAGCTAAAAAAAAAAGGCAGACAGACAGTGAGATATGTTTTCGTATTGCCACTCGCACTTAGGGTTAGGTGTAGGATTATGACAAAGTACGTGTTTTTATGACTTTTCAGATACAATTTGATTTAAATTTTATTCTTGTGTGCATCAATATTGTTACCCATTTTGAGTAATACATTGTCCTACGCTGACATTCACTCGCTCAACAACAAAAATCATCAACATCGTCATCATCAAGTAATAATAGCATTAACATCCTTGTATTATAGATCCGACAAGCCAATCATGCTTTCTCTCTAATTCGATGCAATTCTGACCAATAGTTTGAAAGCCTAGAATTGTTTATATTTTTACAAGTAGTAGTAATAGTATAAACTTTTGCACCCATTATGACAGACCCGGTATCACAAGTACGTGTTAATGTCAATGTTGGTGCGATTCTGTCGCGTAGTTGCGGAGCCTATCATTAGCCAACAGACGAACAGAAAAGCTCAATCATAATACGGATTTAGTAAACTGGCCTACATTTTACAAATGGTGAGGCGTTAACGAGTAATAAATGTTAATCAATGCTAGCAGTGGCATCCAGGGTTGCCCAAGAATTAATTTGACCGTTAGACCAATACACAAATTACAAATACCAAGCTATGAATAGCTGTATTGTTATACGAAAATTGAATTCACTGAAGTTGGGCCTTGTGACTTGGATATAACTGTGTGCTCTTCCTGGAATGCAGCCCTATCCCTGTCGACGTCCCCACATATCACTTTGTGTGCCTTTTGTGAAATGTATATGTAGACCAAATTTAAACTCTGTAGCTGCTCAGAAAAGTTATGAGTAGCAAACAACTATTAATACGGAAGCTAAAAATGGGATCATTTGATTCTTCGTTTTCTTTGTTTAAGAAAAATAAAACCAGTCTCGGGTGGCATTTGACGCAGAAGATGGACATTTTGGGACTTCGGATCTTTCATTCACCATCACATAATGAGACTCTGGATCCTTGTTGAATAATCAGCAGCAACCGAATCTTAATGCCGAAATTCTATTTCAGCCAATCGAAAACGCAGACAATTTACACAATCACAACTTAAAAAAATAGATGTTGAAATATTAGCGGTGTACGCTGGAAGCCACCTACATAGATACTTAAGCTAACACTAAGAAATATTACACAGTCTGCCCGAAATCTTCTACTGCATGTCTTAAGACGTTTGTGACATACCCTCTTTAGGTTATGTCGTGCGCCCCCAGCCATTAATGGGGCTAAAATAGGAGGAAATGCCGACTTTAACGTCTTCTCTGTTTGAAAATGAAGAACCTCTCTTCTTTCTCCAGCTTTTAGTTCATTTGCTTTTGACACTTGAAGATGATTCGATGAAGAATCGAAAACGTTCGTGAAACCTATGGAACATTTATATATTTTGAACCTCTCTCTCCCCGGAAATCACGTGGCTTCGCTGACTTCCGTGTTATCAACGTTACCCATTACCTCTAGGTGTAATTCAAACGTTTCCATTCAAATAAAAGCTTTCGTTATATAACAGTCAATGTAATTTAATTTCATTTGCATGGATCAACTTCGTCACTCTTTCTGGTATGACCTTCCCTTCTACTATTCTGTAAGAGAAAATAAGTATCTTGTTAGTATTTTCTCCAGGTTTGGCCACTTTTTTGGTCTAATGCGTGTTAAGAATAACTGAGACGAGTGCCCCCTTAAAAAAAGTTATCACTGAGTGTTGCAAGATGTGTCGTGTCCCCGCCCACGGGACACTTATAAAAACAACAGTGTGTCATATCTTTATTTAGTGACTTACTCAGACTTACGAAGCTAGTCATAGTGTTCACTCGCATCGGTCTGTAGATAGATCCGCAGCGTCACTCCAGCTTCTGCTGGTTGCTTGAAAACTCTCTGGATTGTTTTTGTCCAGCTAAATTTTAGTCTTCCCTTTCTTTTCCCATCAAGGGTTCTACCGAAGCACTCGGTTAGCAATTCTCTCTGAAGAAAATGTCAGGACAATTTCGATTCAGCTTAGCCGTCGTTTGCAGAATTAATGAGGAGTAAAGTAAATGCATGAAAGGATTGATCGTAAAAAAAAGTGAATGAAATTTAAGCGGTCTAATGACGTCAAAGATTTGATTTACAGCATGATTCA
>OY744521.1:121417611-121420111 GCA_963556195.1 Sepiola atlantica
CTAGTGAGATGCGCTGAACTTCAAAGCGGTTTCTCGGGGCTCGTTCTTACAAATAGCTATCATTAGTCCAATGTCTAGTATTAGGACGTAAGATACCTGACGTCTCGATTGAGATAGGCATAATATATGAAATGGTCAGTTAGTAAGCTGTATTCACGGTTATTTATGGCTTCGGTAAACTGGGATGTGGTGCCGGGATTGACACCAGATCCTGCAATTCGTGATGTCTTGAAAGGGTCGGGCAAGTGACGTCCTATATTGTGACAGAAAGAAGGCTGTGTTTGAAAGGAAAAGTCTGAGTGACACCTTAAAGGTCAGAGGTGACCCAGACGGAAGTCGCAAAACCATGTAATTTCTTGGCGAAGATTTTCTGTAACCTGTCTCTCTAATGTTTTTTCCACGCTCCGGACAATCGGGCTAGAAGTTTTTTTCGTGTTTTATTGTTCTGTGCTCTTTCAAATATATTTTTAAAATTCTTTGGTTTAATGTACAAGAGAAGGAGGAAAGAGAGAGAGAGGTAGAGAGAGAGAGAGAGAGAAACGAAAGAGATAGTATGTGCACAGTGTGGGTTTCTCTTATGTTATTTCGTTGTTTTGCCGATCAATTAATGCCTGCTACATTGAGTGGCGGGAAACGGGGTACATGAATTTTGATGAAGTGAAAAAAGAGAAAAGAAATAGAAAAAGACTATTTTGTATTTTTTATTGTTGGTCATGGTGAGCAATCCTTATCGGTTTACTTCATGTTTTTTTTACCTGCGAATGAAAGAAAGAGACAGTGAACCACTTAAACAAATACAGGTTTTCGATTGAATTAACATGTGTTAGCCAGTTTATTAAAATAACAGACTAGCCATTAGTGAATGAGAGATGTTTTTTGTTTTTTCTTGTTATGGTGTTCGCCGGAATCTGGAACGGAAATTTGTTTTCTGGGAAAATTATGTAATTCAAGTGTCGTTGTGAAGTAATTCTCTAGATTTTCTAATTGCAAATGACCAGGCTTGGTTCAAAAGATTTTGGAAAGTGTGTTACATAACAAGAGCCATGCTTGAGTGAAACTTTTAAGGGTCAGAGGTGACCCTAGACGGAAGTTGCGAAACCGCGTGATTTTCTGGGCGAAGATTTTCTGTCTCTCTTGGCTAGTGAGATTACAAGCAGGAAAGACGTGTCCGAAGTGCTGTTTCCAATTGGAACCAGCGCAAAATATG
Organism: Sepiola atlantica; assembly: GCA_963556195.1. Classification (NCBI taxonomy): domain Eukaryota; kingdom Metazoa; phylum Mollusca; class Cephalopoda; order Sepiida; family Sepiolidae; genus Sepiola; species Sepiola atlantica. The sequence goes on from OY744521.1 coordinate 121,418,819, forward strand.
TAACTAGATGTAGCGAAACAAGCTATACGCCCATCTCTCTGTCTTTTTGCTCTCTCTCCCATGTGTACGAACGTACCCTATCTCTCTGGTGTTTTTTGTTACTTCTTAAACAAACCTTTTTTATAAATCAACATCGGCGTCCGAGTGGTTTTGCATCTACATACAAGCAGGAATATGGTTTGACGACGATGACACGGGTGTAATTGTTTATACACGCATCGGTAAGTTAAACTATAGCGAGATATGAGTTGCTTTTCGACTCTAAAAGCAAACGGTACCATCGGCGACCTTCATAAACTTAATTAAAATTATTTTATCCTATATTTGAAAATATTATATTTGTGATGTCGGAAAAAATAAAAATGAATTTAAAAGTAAAATTCGAGCGTGCGAATAACAGATATTTCTGCCTGTGACAAGCCAGCAATCATGTCCGATCCGCGCGTTTTTTTGTTTTTATGGTTTGTTCTAGACCGGCATTCGACGCCTTTATGTTACTTACGGCGTGCTCCACATTGCGGCTTATGAGAAGGTCGATAGAGAGGGACAGAAACAAGCTAGCAAGACAGGATATACGCCAAGATTCTTGTTGGCACTTCATACCAGTCGAATATAATTCCGATTTTTTAAGTTTTAAAAATATGCACCCCAAGAACGTTGGAACAAACATCGGCCGAAACGTTGTGATACAACAACCAAAATGAAAATAGTAGTTCGAATAATCTAAATAATCCCAAAGAAAATATGTTATGCAACGCCATTTCTTTGTACTGTACGGTGTAAATTAGTGAAATAAAGTTTATCGTTTATTTCCGATTTTATTTCATCGTTTCGAGTTTCATTTTCATCTGATTTTCTGAAGAGAATTTGTCTCTTTCGACGGTTTTCCAGAAGGTCTTCTCGTTTGTTAGTTTGGTCTTTTTTGCATCTACCGATACGTAAACTATACAGCCCTTTCAGATTTTTGTAATGGATACCCAAAACAAACTCTGCAAAAGAGTTACATTTTTGTCCGAACGGAGGCTCTCAGAAAGAATTTGACAAAAACACAAACTAAAATACCGTCATGTGATATGCTTGAGATTACGTCCGCACGCCTAAATAAGTCTTTACGTTCGAAATCATTTTTGGTGCTCTAAAAGTTAATTCGCTCTTTGACTCCATCGCTAAACATAAAAAGGTCAGAATTTCAACATTTCCGTCACAGAGCGACAAGAAAGTTGATCCAGAAAAAGACAATATTACACTTAGCTCTACTGGCTTAGAGGGAAGTGGTAGCGAATGACGATCAAC
>OY744521.1:121425111-121450111 GCA_963556195.1 Sepiola atlantica
TCATATATATATATATATATATATATATATATATATATATAATCATACACGTCCTTGCTCTGGTAAAATTAATTCTACGTACCAAACAATTTTGCACCACTTTCATGTCCTCTTACGACGATTGAAATATAGATGTAATAATTATAAACCGTCTGTCTAGGACCCTTATTCTAATGTTGATCAGAGTCCATAACATCGTTTTGATTCAAGAAAATGTCTTACATTTAAGGTTCAAGATTAAGGATATTTAAGAAGAAATTTAAATTCAAGGAATCCTTCTTAATTGATGTCTAATGACTTCGGACTAAAGTTAAAACAAATTTGAAATATTTAAATTTTAAATTGGAAGTTGTATCCATATGATGCTCGCTAAAAAACCTGTAAAATACCCTCAAGAAACCGACATTTGAGAAATATTTATTAATCGATGTCTAATAGCTTCTGTTGTAGGGCTATGTAGGATTATGTAAAATAAGCAGTAAAGGCATTTTATTTACCTCCCCAGGAGGTTACGGACTAGACCAGTTTTATCTTACTCCCACAAGGTAAGATGTGACCCAAGACCGGTTCAGGAAAGTGGGACTTGAAAAGCCAGCGCCCGAGAAGGTGAGCACTCTGGCCATTAAAAATTGCCTGGGCAACCCCGTCGGCATTCCCCGGTACGGGCGCTTCAGGCAGTAAGCAATAAACTTACTCCTCCCCAAATAGGGGAGGCGAAGTCTGGGAGGGTGGACCTCCTACAACTGCACAGGACAGACCCATAGACCGGCGTAAATCAAGCCCTGAAGGCCAAGACGATACCAGTTTACGGGGTGTAGTATCCATCGGAACACAGTCCGATCAATAATGCAAGAGTAAAGGCATAATACAAAGAAGTTGGTGAAATGTAGACAAAAGAAAAGATGGATAGAAACCGTTTGTGAATGGACGAACATAAACATAAAACAAGCGAACACCTAGGCTCAAGATCGCATGGCTCAGACGACACTCAGCCATGTTAGTGCGTATTCCGCAGCTAGCGGAGAAAGCATAAACAAAAATTATTAACATTTCACAGAAATTGGGGGTGTCTTAATGTTCACGAAAGACTTCCGACTCCTCTTTACCCACTTTGCATAACACCTAATTAAACTAAATATAGGCCACCCTACCATCTTTACGCCTAGTCGTGGTATTCCAAAATTTATAATGATCTTTTAATTAGTTAATGAGTGGATGTTATACATAGAAATATATAAACATTTATATAGATACCTTACTTTATATAAATAAAGATCAGAAAGTAAAGAAAACGAGAAGGAGTGTAATATCAACTTATAAAATGTTCGGCAAACTAGATAAAAGGATGTATACGCCCATATTTCAAATGAAACTTAACTACAAATAACAAAGTAATGACTTTTAGTTTGAGGATATATATATATTGTATTTACCTTCTTGGTTTAAATAAAATACCTGTAAGTAAGCAGTTAGTGATTGTTAATGAGTGTGTGAAAGAAAAAGAAGTGAAAATTAAACTATTTTAAAAGGATGACGTTTTTTACGTCCGGCAACGATTTAAAAATGAAACTGAATAAAGAGAGGTGGGGAATCTAAGCTGTAATTGTGTAATAATAAACACAATAAAATTCCTCACGTCACCCCCACAAACAGCGATTTTTTTTCTGATTCATTTTGTGTTTGGATATTTACAATAATAAGGATATATTCGTCATAAAAACAACGTCGTAAGTGTTCAAGCCTAGGTTAAAAATCTGTCCGTGAAACATGAGACAAGCTCTAGTTTGTTCAAATGCTGAATATCGGATCTCAGAGGGGCACTGGACCATGATTGGTCGAGCACGATACAGAAACCGGGAAGTTGCAAGAAAGTGTATTTTAGTTTCACACTAAATGTCGATGAAAAAAATCGCTCTTAATATTGCCACCACCTCGATTAACTTTGTTCGTTGTTACTCCCAAAATAAAGCATACTAAAAAACGATAATATTATGCCAGAGGAATTGCTGAAAAATAATATATCATCTTTGCAGATGTGTCTTGTGTAGTTCTGACTTTTAGTTGAACACACACACACACACACACACAGACAACTGCTCTTTTTAATAGATAATTGCTTTTGGTTGTTTATTTTACGTGAGATAAAATTTGTTGAGATTATTTAGTGCCGAAACCCAATACATATTGTAGGAGATTCATAAAATATGACTACTTTGATAGACGTTCAGATTTTACCTATAGTCATGATCAGCATTATTATATTCAGTTTAACGTCCGTTTTACATGTTGTCATGTGTTGAACAGAATTTAGAAATTAACTTTCAAACTTACATATCTCTGACCAAGTCTTTATCCTCCTGTCTCTCAAATCAATCCTTATCACTTCCTTACATGTTTTCCTTATAATTCCCCTGCCAACTGACTCAGTGCCTCAAGTGTCTCAAATCTACTACCCCAAGATCTCCCTATTCTGCACACATATACTTATACTATCCAGATTTAATCTTTTTCTGAGGTCATCAGATCTATGTCCGTCTTAAAGACTCACATTACATATCTATCGAACCATTTTAATATCATTTCTCTCCAACCAATGCATGTCCGGAACCCTCACTGGCCAGATTTCATTTCCATACACCATCACAATTTCTACACATGCCTGATATACCTCTATCTTGATGGATACTGGTAATGCTCTGCTGGTTAGAAATGGCAGAAGTTCCCTGGACTTAATCCATTCACCCCTAATTCTTGCAATCACAGTAGCATCAGCTCATCCTTGGTATATACGGGTTTATACCTTTCTCAAGAGTATTAATGTGAAAATGACCAAAATAGATCGGATTGGAATTAAAGTAGTTAGAGCCGATTCCGTAGTCTGCGTAATACAAACACGACGAGACCACGACAGAGATACTCGAACATGATCAACGATGTATGAAAGTACACACGTACACAGACATGCAAACAGTAAATAGACGCACCACAAAAATAATTCATAGATGTTTAAAGTTTCTGCTTCCTTCGTCGATGGCCAGCACTCAAAACCCTACAAAGCAGGAGTTAAAGTTTTAAACACCAATATTTTAGACTAATTGATATTTTTTTGTGTTTCAGGTATCAAAATATATGTTATACATTAACTTTTTAAGTATTACATGAACCAAATAAGCATTTTAATTCTCTGTTTCAAACGAGCCATATTATAGAGTGGACTTAATGTCAAATTTCTGCAAACCTCAGGATTAAACTTTCCACTGTAAACGGGGTGATTGTCCAATTCATCAGAAACGAAAAAAATCAATATCATCTTGTTTAGGTCGATCACGACCCTATGATAACAGTCTTTGCTGTTAATGATAATCATGGTGTCTATTTACTTCTTGCATCTCTCTCTCTCTCTCTCTCTCTCTCTCTCTCTCACACCACTGAGGTAAGCGCGTATAAAGGCCAAGAGCCACTCGACGATGAAGGATGTTTCATCAATAGTTTGAACTGCCTTTGATTACTTTTGGAACAGTCCATGACAGGAATTTGTTGAGATTGAATTTGTAAGCGTCCAACTTGTAATCAACAGGGAAGCAGTCCCGCGTCAACGTGTTCCACACGTGAGAAGCCTTTGCAAAGAAGCTTTGTCCACAGAAATGTCGCCTGGTGCTAGGGACATGGAGGGAGAAAATAAATTACTTTTTCGTTGTGGTAGTAAGGCGAGTTCTTGCTGTGCATATCTTATAAGGAGAAACACAAACACTGGAGCTCAGTCGAGCACTTTCCATCGTAATATCGATTGAGTAGACAGAGGCTAGAAAGCGATCGGTAGGTAAAAGAAGAGATCACTTCCACAAGATCATCCCCCGCTGGATATATTTACTTATGCAGTTCTAGCAGCATTTGGATCCTGTTCTAAGATTAGTCATGAAAAAATAGGAATTTTCAAGTAGAAGTATAAAAGTCGCAAGACGAAAGTGATCTGTAAGTATTGCGTCGTTAATGTCTAGCTTTCGGGCTAAGTCGAAATCGAGAGAGAAGCAGTAAGATCGTTGAAGAACTTCAACTGATTACGCCCTTCACGGGGATTTCTGTTTCTTTTTAAAGGCATTTGGCGGAAATCTCAGATTCTATTACAAACAATTCCTGCTTCCAAATATTGGTGAAATCTCCTTTTCCAAGACATTAAACACCAGTCAGAACCGTTTGAGCTAATTTGTACGCGAACAGCGCAGTCTTTATTTGTTTATCGACGGTTCTTCATTACACGTTCACACCCAACTAAGATGCACTTTGATTCGTTATAAAACGTGTTTCACCAAGTACACAGGAACATCTTTTATATTACTAAAACTCTGAGGATCTTACACGCTTGCTTGTTAACTTTGCACATTGGATGAGGTCACAAAAGGAGAATAACAAAGGGATGATGATAAAAAGTAGTGTGAGGGTATTAATGACCTCAGTAAAACAGATATAGAAAAAAAGGAGAGATAGACGAGAAAGAGAAAAGAGGGAGAGAGAGGATGGGAGGAGAGGGAAAATGGATAGAAAGGAGAGAGAGGGGCGAAAGAAACAGAGGATGAAAGAGAGACGAGCAAGAGAAAGACAGGTAGAGAGAAAAAGAGGGGTGCAAGAGAGAGAGGTGAAGAGAAAGAGAGGGGTGCGAGAGAGAGAAAGAGAGAGAGGGGTGCGAGAGATAGAGGGGTGCAAGAGAGAGAGGGGTGCGAGAGAGAGAGGAGTGCGAGAGAGAGAGAGAGAGGGGTGCGAGAGAGTGAAGTGCGAGAGAGAGCGGGGTGCGAGAGAGAGAGAGGTGCGAGAGAGAGAGAGAGAGGGATGCGAGAGAGAGACAAAAGGGGTATAGCGGATAAAGAAACGAATTATGTTTATTGTAAATATATGCACTTAGACACAGAGCCATAAACTTGTGGAGTAGGGGAAAAGTGGTCATTCTCTAAACCAACTTGGCTAGTTTCACTTTTGAAGGGAACAGGGTTAGTCATTTGTTGTATACTTTTCCTTTCGCAATACGTAAAAATCTGTATCCTGTAATCGTGATAGCTTTCAAACGCTGCTCTTTTAAGGCACGAGTCAATTTTCCTATTCTTTTGTTTTCGATGATTATCAAGCATTTCTTAGTTATGTCTTCCAATCTTGCAAAATAACTGCATTTCCGCCCCCTCTTAAAACACTGAGGTCAGCATTATATCCTGCTTGACCGCCACCAATCACTGACCCTTACACAAGGTCAAGCCGCAATGCGGGGCAGGCCATGAGCACCACAAAACTCCGAATACTGATTCGGAACAACCCCTACCCCGAATGATTATTATTAAGAAAGAGTATATATATATACTAGATAAGAATTGTGCCAGAGCGGATACAATTGATTTCTTTACTACAACGTTTTTGAACCACTTTTATGCCCCTTAGGAAGATTAATCTTAAAATATAATGATACTAAACCTTACGTCTTGAATCCTTATTTCAATTTTGACCTAGCCCACAGCCAACTGCGAGTTTGGCTGCTAGTTTCAGATTAAATCCAGCCAATTTACGTTTGTATAATTTTCTCGTAAGGCTCTCTGCGAGAGAATATGAGACATTATGTGCGATTTTGGAGGCTTATGTATATGTGAAAGAGATATAAGCCGATATAAGTTTATTTATGAACGTTATATTCTTATAGTACGGATGAAGAAATGACCGATATATATATATATATATATATATATATATATATATATATATATATATTATATATATATTTTTTTTCACTAATGGGTCACCACTTATCAAGACTTGGAGATAACACGTAGATACGGTTTGAAAGATTGTTGGTTGGTTGGACGATGATCCCCATCACGAAAGGGTTGGAAACAGTGAGTATTGATTTACTCCTCTCCAGGAGTTAGGGACAAGGCCAGTTTTATCTTACTCCCACAAGTAAGATGTGACCCAAGGTCGGGTCGGGAAAGTGGGGGTTTAAAATTGCCTGGGCAGCTCCGTCGGCATTTCCCGGTAGGGGCGCCTCAGGCAGTAAGCAATAAACTTACTCCTCCCCAAAGAGGAAAGGCGAAGCCTGGGAGGGTGGACCTCCTAGAACTGCACAGGACAGACCCATAGACCGACGTAAATCAAGCCCCGAAGGTCAAGACAGTACCAGTCTATGGGGTGCAGTATCCATCGGAACAGATACTACACTTTGATCTTAGTTAAAGACTGGGCAGAATATTACTTTTGAGGATTTCATTTTCCAAAAGAACGGTTTGACAAGTATTCGTTCACATTAGACTTGAAGACGACCATGCTGTAGTCGACTGGGAAGCAGGCTCTTGATATCTTGTTCCACAGCTGAGATGTTCTAGGAAATAAACTTTTTTCATGTAAGTTCTGCTTGTTTTTTGGTACACAGAGCGAGAAAGGAAAGTTCTTTGTTATTGCTGTAGTTCTGTCTGTGAATGTTTTACATGGGGCTAGGGACTGGATATCAGACGAGCACCATGTGTTTTATCTATCCTGACCCCGATTCCTGTGTAACAATACTAAATCAACAGTAGGAATGCTGTTATAGGCGTACAATATAGAGAAAATATAGACTTACAGAATTATAACTAAGATATAGTCTGTAATTGGGTAACATATCGAGTGTAGAGAAGAATCTAGCAACAGAAAGAACGAAAAGAAAATAGTAGAAAAGAAACGCGTGAAAAAAATTAAGCTAAATAAAATATAAAATACATATATGCCATTGTTATTGTTGATATTGTATTATTAGACTGGTTCAACTTTTTTAGAGGGCTGGAGAAACGCACAAAATTATAGGTTATTTTGGGACATCCGTAATAAACCAATGTGATTGTACTAGAAAAATGCTTATAGGATAGTGATTGGCAAATCACAATAAATAAACATAAACAAGGAAATAAAATGCACATAGACAGTTTTATGGTTTGTAAAAGGCGTAAAAAGAAGAAAGTATAGTTTTCACTTGACGTTACGTGTGATGGTGGAACGATTTTTTTTAATAAGTGGAAAAATGAAAGTTTGAAAAGACAACAAAAACGATAAAATAAGTAAGTAATATGAAACGACCAAAGAAAGAAGAAGAAGAAAGAAAAAAGAGGGCCAAGTAAACAAAGAGACTGAATAAAATATTTTAAAACTAAGAAGAACAAAGAGGAAAGATCAAGAAAAAGAATTGATCACCAATAAAAAGGAAGGAACGGACAAGAACAAATAAAAACAAACAAAAAACAAAAATAAAGAGACTGAAGGAAAGAAAACATCCGAAAAGGTAACCAACAGAAGAACAGATAACAAAGGCAAAGGTGAAGACAAGAATGAAAAAAAGATGAAGATAAGAACAGAAGAACAAACAGAAGAAAAGAAAGAAGGAAAAAGAATCCAAAGGATAAATAATGAAAAAAAAGTAAGCAAGAAAAAGAAAAAGGGCCAATAAAAAAAGAAAAGAAATGGATAACCGAGAAAATAAAAAAGAATAACCTTAAAGATCCAGCATATATATATATATATATATATATATATATATATATATATATATATATATATATATATATATATAGGGCTTTTGGTGGAGCGAAGGAGAGGAGGGCTCATTTTATGTGGAGCGGGAGCAACTCCATTTGGGACTAAAGAACGTGGTTTTAGCGCTCCGCGCTCCTCGCTCCAAAATTAGATTTTTTTTTAAACATTAGTTTTTTATTCAGCGATAAAAAAGAAAAGAAAAGAAAGTCTCAGAGTTTTCTCTAGAAACTAGAGGGTTAAGCATAAAAACAAAGCATTTGAAGTTTCACACCGACATGTTAAATTTTTGATGGGACAGTTTTCTTAAGGCAGCAGACAATTTGATGCCAGTGAGTCTATAGATGTATTTGAAGTTATTTTCCTATAGATTTGAACTTTTTTGTATTTATGACAAGGATGTTATTGCTGATTGAATAAATAAGTCAATTTTTCTTTTAATTTGTGTTTTTAGATAAAGAATTTTAGGTTGAATTATACAATAGGGGCCGTTGGATTGCCTCGCCAATTTTGCTCGGTATTGACCCAAATGTTCGATAAAATCGATTTTGGGGGTGAAATGGTACATGTTGTCTTGCCAAAAAAGTCTAATTTATTTTTTAGCATATATCAAATTGAACTTTTATGCCACATTTTTACCCGTCGTCTTTTCGGCGACATTTTTGTTATACTTAAATTCACGACTAGTATGTTTTTTAACCTTTTCATGTTTGCTTTTAAATTCCGTTAAAACTTCCTTTTGTAAACAGAATGTTCAAAGGTTTTTTTGTGTGTGTGTGTAATAAATTGTTAAAGCAGTAAAAATATCTTTAGTCCAAGGAAAAAATATATTTAATCCAAGGAAAAATACCTTTAGTCCAAGGGGAAAAAACAATAAAAACCAACATGGCCGCAAGCGATTAAAACCTTGAATTAAAGTTAGATTCTCAACACTTTAAAAAGTAAATGAGAATTTTATTTCAGGACCAAAAATACAATTAAGACCAACAATCAGTTTCATCCTAAATTTGGGTGAATACCAAGCGAAATAAGCGAAAGAAAACAGCGGTCCTTATTCTATAATTACACCGATGTTTAAACTTAATTAAATTGAAAAAAATATCTTAAATTTTAATTTAAAAAAGCAAATAATTAGACTTTCTGACTAATTTGTTGTTTTTTAGAACCGAACGTAGATTATTTAATTATCTTAAAAAATCTATGATCGAATATTAAAATTTCTCTGTTGTAAATAATAATATACATTATACAATATAGTTACGTTTGTAAAAAAGAGAAATATATATGGCTGTCTCTCCTCTCCCAGAGAAATGTTTTCTTAAAAATAAAAAAAATACTAATATTGTTTAAAAGTAAAACTTTATTTACTTAAAACAGATCTAAATTCCCTTCAAAAATAAATAGAAAAAAATATCGGGTCAAATTTTCCTTCCCTGAAAAAACAGGTTCTTAATGTAATGAAAATTAAAATTGTTTTAAAATACCGCAGGGATTTTTCTATTTCTATTTTATACCTCAGGAAACGAAAATTGACGTATAATCCTATACTTCGTCCGACATGTTCTCCTATAACTCTAAAATTATTAACGAGATTTTGTCAAATATTATCTTACAGTCTTACACTTAAAGTGCCATCCCAACCCATGTATACGAGATCCCTTGACGCCCACCCCTATCCTTCGACCACTCATTGGCAGAATAGAACGTTTATGAAAGAAAGTACATTTTCATTATGGAGCGCTGAAAAGAGCCGCTCCTTTTTATAGGAGTTGGAGCAAGAGCGGCTCCTTTTTGAAAAAGGGGAGCGTGAGAGGAGACAGCTCCAATTTTGGGCGTTGGAGCAGGAGCAGCCCCAAAAATAGTGGAGCGCGTAAAGCCCTGTACATTTTATATATATATATATATATATATATATATATATATATATATATATATATATATATACATAGACACAAATGATTTATTTAAAACTGTACGTCACATATTTCAGAGGCGTACCATGATTTCAATGATTGACACGGATAGACGTTTACTGTTTAAATAAAGGCCCTTATAATTCATCCAAAATCCTCGGCAACTCAAGAAAAGATGACAGGTTTTAAATAATCAATTTATATTTTAGCTCTCACATACTGACGATCGAGCACTTTGATTTCATTTTTATAACATACCCCCGACGCAGTGTACACATATATATTTCTATAACTATGAAAAATACAAAATTTATGACATAATCAAAATTATTTAATTATGTTCGAAAAATTCAATATCAAAGATCTAGTGTACATATGCCTCAGAAATGTTAAATAAAACATTTTTACTTCGGCACAAAAAGAAAAACTCCCTATCATTTCGTTACAGGTCCAGATAAGAAAGAGAATGAGAGATAGAGAGAACTAAAAAATCACATAAAAAAGGTAAAATGATACAAGGAGGGAAAAAGAAAAGAAATAAATGATCAGGGAAATAATGTACAAAAAATTTATAAAAAGGAGAAAAATATTCAACCCAGACAAGAATAGAAGACCAAAAAGCAGGATTGGCCGTTTCGGAACTTAATCTATCCGTGTAACCAAGCATTGTGTTTTATTTAATTCTTTTGGAGGGGCGTGAATATTGGGTAAGTATGGAGTTTTCGATAAGATCATGCATACCACAATTCCTTCCACGCACCGCACCTCTTCCCCCTCTCTCTCTATTATATATATATATATATATATATATATATATATATATATATATATATATAATGTAGGCCGATCCTAGTTTGTCGCGAACTCAGCAAAGGATGACGGCTATTCAGAAAAGAAAAAAAGGTGGTGTTATTAATAAGAAAGAAAAAACCTCGCGGGTGGAAAGTGCCACCGCTGGAGGTGAGATCGAAGACATGAAATTCTTATTTCAGCAACACTGCCTTTCTTAGATGGGTTACCGGTTTGGGATGTTTACATACGTGTGGGGACGCGCAGAATTTACGCTTCGACTCACCAGAACAGTGCTGAGCAAATAGCCTACCTACTAAGACTTGATCTGCTTGGGCCCGTTGCCCAGATATACAAAGACTGTCTCGTTTGGATTAGACTGAATATAGTTTTCATATAGTTATTTAATATACTGGTTGAAGAGGGGCGGGGTATGAGAAGGGCGACGGAAACACTACCAGGCTTTCAACTTTTGGGCACAGTCAATGCTGTGTATACACTAACACATTTAGATAAATAACATGAATTATCTGCCACACTTCCTACGCAGCTCAGCCACGTAACGTTAGCTTATATCAAATCTTAAAGCAATGGAGTCGACTTATTTACCACGAGGGCAAAGTAAGACACATGGTCGGTTATTTATTCAAAGTATCCACCCCCTCCCCCAAAAGAACACACTGAATTGGGAATAAAAGTAAACTTTACAGGCCGGTCGACACTACCGCACGAATAAGTGCGCCTTAGACGGTAGACGATTACTCGCAAGGCCCGAAAGTAAAGTAAAATAAGTCATTCCTCATTTAAGGTGGGGGTTATGAAATGAGTAAAATATAGAGAATAGAAAATTGACCGTGGCTGTAGTTTCAGTAACTTCGTAACTTTGACTCACCCCATATTCTGTCCGTTTCATGAACGGGAGATGTTCAATCCTCTCACAATATTCATTTTCACTCACCTGTCAAGCTATCTATTCCATTACCGCTTAGCCTCGAGTGTTTCGTTAGCTTTGTTAAGTTGCGACTCGTTATTAAAACATAAATACAGAATCCCCTACAATTTGAAAACGGGATGGAATCACAATCGACCTTTTTTATAGTTCGATAACAAATGGGTTCGTTAGCAGATATCAGAGCGAAAGCATAAGGTTATTTTAATAATAATGGTTCCCCACTTACCAAAGGCGAACGCAACTAGAGGATAAGGGTTAGTGGGATTTTCAGTTGGATGATGGAACAGTACTATGAAAGGATTGAGAACTATGTTTGATTGATTCAGATAAGGACTCGACGATAGATGTTTGGCTTGAAAACGACCATGTTGTAGTCTCAAGGGAAACCTTCCAGCGATCACGTTTTTCACAGGTTTGAAGTTTTGGGAAAGAAACTAGGTTCATGGAAGTTCCATTTGATTTTAGATATACCGAGGAAAATAATAGAGTTATTTGCAGCCTTGAGAGTGGAACGGGTATCCTTTGAAAGAATCGACAATCAGAAAAAGGTGATATAAAAGGCTAGGAGCAAGTAGACGTGAGGATAATTACCTCACACTCACATGAAAAAGAAAATGGACAATGTTAGGTTCTAGGATGGTATAACGAAACGAAACTAACCTACCGGTGTTGTAGAGTTAATACATCAATATTATAGACATTTTGAGGCGTTCGTGGTCATCAATTTATCTATCTCTCCTCACTAATAAAAAAGACAACCAGGTGGCGACCTAAACGGTTCAAACATACAAAAAAAACAACATAAACAATTACGCAACATTATGAATATAATATGGGGTTTGCATTTGTACGGATGACTTTTTCAGTAAATGTACAAATTATGTATGTATATATATATATATATATATATATATGTATATATATTTCTCTCATCATTTTGTTTTTGTTGGGGATGGGGCATCCTACCGGATGCCAAACATTCACCCGCTATTTCAGACACTCCAGTCAGATTCTAATTGTTCCTTTAAGTGTTTGTATTTTTCCTGCACTCGGTCCACCGGATATATTCGCCAGATAACTTTTGAAATTCTTTTTCATTAGTTATGTTGCTCCTATAATTACTGGGATGATGGAGATTTTCTAAGATTCAGTTTATTTTCATGTCGTACATAAGACCTTTGGTATTTCGTAATCTTTTCCCTTTCAGCCCTGTTTAATCCTACATTATTAGGGACACTGACTTCAACTAGGGTTGTCACTTTCTCCCTTTGGTCCCATATTACGATGTCAGGTTTAACAGCTCCGTTTTCTAGATATGTAGCTTTATGGATTGCATAGTCATAGTGGATGGTATATAAATTATTTCCAACTGTTCCTTCTTGTATATGCTCCCAGGACTTGCTGCTACACTGGATATTCAACTTTTTACATATAGTCCAGTGAAGATATTTACACACACTTGTGTCGCATTGTACAATAACCATTCCCCAGGAGAACCTTACAACTGAATGTCAGGTGGATCACACCTTCCACTTCTGTGTGGCAGAACCTGCACTTGTTATTGTTGCTGAGACCACTCATCTTTTTAAAGGCATTGCTCATCAAGCTTTGATCTTGGGCAGCCATTATCATTCTTTTCTGATCATAGTGAAGAAATCCTCTTTTCAGCCAGTATACAGAGTCTTCCTTATCTATATATTCCTAGGATAATTCACCTAAGAAATACTTAGCACATGGTTGGTTGGCCCATTCTTCCAGTTTTCTGGAATGGAAGGTCTTGGCGTGTTTCTGGCGGCTCTTGCGGGCTATTACCGTGACAGGCTTGTTGTCAGTTTCTGCCTCTTTGTACGACAGTCCTGTCCAAAATGTTTGACCAGTTTTATGATAGAGGTTGCTCTGGTTTCTTGATGTTAACATACTATCATAAGGTTTATCATAAGGTTTGGGTTCTGGGAGCTAATCCTATATATATAAATATATATATATATATATATATATATATGTGTGTGTGTGTGTGTGTGTGTGAGTGTGTGTGTAATAAAATCGATTTTCCCTATTTCATTGGCCATTATAACTTTAGAAGTAAAAGCTTTATATGCTAATCTGTTCCGCGAGTTACTCAAGCTAATTTCAGATGTGCGTCTTCAGAAAATATACGTTCGTTTTGTTTTCTTTTAAATGTACTTATATTTTTTCCGCCGAAGTAGAATCTCCGAACAGCCTTCTACATGTAAGATCGCAGCCATTTTCACTCCAGTCCTAATATTTACTCTTACCACCCACAGTATCACCGGGAAACTGTTGCTATGTTTCGCCATAAACACCGCCTTAGCGTCAATAATAGATATGTGATTGGTAAAATAATAAACTATTGAACTTATTATGAATTATGCAATATTTTTTCTAGGCCACAGGGTTCGTAACGTAGGTACAGCTTTTGAACCCAAATCGACTTTTTGTTCGACATTATTCGGCCGTTTACGTTAACCACCGGGAGATGTCGAAGCGCTTAGACAACCAGAATGCTCGAGAATCAGATACATCAGAGGATATGACCCTGCAGAGAAGGAGCGGTTTCTGGTTACAATACCCATCAGGAACGTCGCAATTTTCATTCACACGTCTGTGCGAACTCTAAAAGTAAATCTTTAGTTTATTCATGAAAGAGAATTCATGGAAAATAATTTTATTAACTTTCCCATGAAAAAACCCAACATTATTTGATTGATTTCCTCGTTAAAACAGAAATAAATTGTCATAAAAATAAACATACGGTGAGTGTTTTTCTTCTATTATACTTTTTTCTGTTGAAAAGCCGCCTCGTGTTTATTTTTACGCCGACTTTTTTTATTCGTTTTTTTTTCCGGGTGCTTATGTATTTCTCCGTCGGCAAAAGTAGGTTTTGTCTGGTTCAAAAGCTGTACCAGTACCATATAAAGGAGCCTGTTTGTGTTGGGGTTGCTTTTATAATAGCACTCCATTATTCGTCTAATTTTCGTCGTAGTCTATTTTTTCTTTTCTTTGATTTGTATTGATCATATTTATTTACCTGTATTTTTCTGTTGTATTCTGTTCCCTTAAATAAAACAGGTCAGTACTCGCAATATGCAACTAAGCCCCCATGTTGCCCCTGTCGGTTATGATGCTCATATCTTTCTTCTGGACCCTAGAGATTTTATATTTGTTCATTGCCATTTTTCTTTTCATAGTTTTGTTGGTGTATGTGTCAACACCAGGCCCAGGCTTATTTTTCCTGTGATCCTGTCACAGATATAGTGTTTATCTATCCCACATGTATAGATAATAGCGCACTGGCGCACACATTGCACGTGTTAGATGTTTAAAATAAAGGATGTTGTCAGTATTTGTTTCACTGACATATAACTTGGAAACCAATCGTTTCCGAACCTGTGTTTTATGGGAACATGTGTAATTGTTTACGTATATAGAATAGAACATAATTCCGAAGTTATGCCATTTATTTCCCCCTTCTCTCTCCTCTCTTTCTCTATCTGTATACTGTATTTGTATATATGTATATAGATAGAAGAAAGCAACGGATAAGGACTGATTCACGAGTGTTTCATATGTTCACATCAGCAATGCTTTATTTGCATATATGTCATGGAAGAAGTGGCCGATGGTTTCTTTTCACCAAGTGCTTGCAGCTCACACTGTAGGAATGATCAGGTATCAGTAGAGATATCGCTAAGTCTTTGTTTTTACTTGTATTCACCCCAAACAAGGCAACTTGCTACCGAGACGTAAGAGGCTACTGTGAATTAGGAACACTATTTAAAGGGACATGCTAAGTAAGGAAGTTGTACAGCGGGATGTCTATTCACATTATATTTACATTTCTATTTGTTGGTACTGTCGGGAAAACATAGATCAGGGAGGCAATTCCATAAGCTAGCAGTTCGAGGAAATACGCTATTAGAGTAGAAAGCATCCGGCATCTGGTGACCTTTACAGTGAAGGGGTTGGATTTTGCTGACTGTCAAGTTTGTCGGGGGTATCTACGTTGATGGGACACAAGAACAGAAAGTTCATCAGAGCACATTCCATTGAAGTACTTGTAAAACAAGTACAGGGTGCAACATTGCGGCGATGGGACAGGGGTTGATGCTTGGTAGACTGTGCGGCCTATTATGTTAGATTCTTGTTTTGGACCCTGTCTAAGACGGAGAGACTAATATTTGATGCACTTGACCTGATGTGACAATATTCTTCGCATGGACGAATGGTGGCTGTGAGAGAAGTTTTCTCGCCCGGTAGAGGGAGCCCACCTTTAGTGTAACACACTTGGCAATATTTTCTATGTATTTGTTCCAGTTCATGGTATCTGTGTAGGCAGAGGAGTTTGACTGTTGGACTTTAAGGTAGGGTGCTATTAGGCATGGCAATTGGTAGTTGGAAAAGTTTCGTGTAATTGTTAAAAGAAAAAAAGCTTCATCTTAGTAGCATTCAATGTAATCATCTATTTTGGGCCCCATTCCACTACAAACTGGAGGTCATTTAGTAAGGATTCGGCCATTGTCTTGGATATGTGTGCGTTCGTTTTGCCAACATATCGAGAAAAATCGTATACCCATCTCGAACGCAATTACATCATTGTTTAATGATTTACTTCCAAACACATGCTTGAAGTGAATGCAGTCAACGGTTATGTTTTTATGTTTTAATCAATAGATTAGTTTTTGAATTTATGAGCAATACTTATGCTGTTGGCGCGAATGTTTCTAATTTGTGAAAGGAGATGCTTTATGCTGATGTGAATGGCTACATGGTACCGGATAGGACTATTAAATTGTTAAATGTTTAGTTAGACGGCGCGAGAGTGTAAGGGTGGGGCGACCAATGTAGCGGTTAACCGATTTTGCGTCATCGGGATCGCAGTTCTCTAACGGCCAATTAAATTGGTACACTACATTAGCTTCACTTATTTCAGATGTTTTACTCGTATTAATTTCAGTAATTAAAGTCACAGTTTTGAATTTATTGTAATAACTTATTTGGTTTAACTGGAGAACTACTTTGTTTAATTACGTGTTTAAGTAATCTGTGTCTGTAATCTGTGGGGTACTAGTTACATCAAATTGGGACATTACAAATGTATTTGCTAAACAAAAAAATTAAGATAAAAAAAAAACTTAAAATATAACGTAATAACTTATAATTGTGACGTGGTCTCAGTTACAGGAAAGTGGTAAATCTCCAACCTCCCTTGAGCGTCCTTGTGGCACGCATGGTCTCTACCACATTGAGACTCGACCTTTTGTCGAATCCGTCCTTCGTGAGAAGCTTGATGGATATGGATCATGAAGCAAGAGAAGATGCAGATCTTAATTAATATTTAAGGAAAGAGCATATAATACCCTCCAAAGATATGAATCTTATTGCGATCACAGGATACAGACCTTAATACATTGTGAAAGAATAGCATACGGCAAATAACTAAATATACTCCATCTTGGAGGTGAGTTAGATAATGTAATAAATAACCAAGGTAAAGACTAACAGAACTCCGCACTCTCGATTTAATAGCCATATGCCTAAGTGTGTTTATTTACAATATATATATATATATATATATATATATATATATATATTAAATTTATTTTATACGTACATAAAGTAATCCATGGACACGTGTTTCTGGCTCACAGCCGTCATCAGCATGGCTTACTTAGACAGGGATCGAACCTTCAGTATTGATATCTATAGTCCATCGGACCAAGACGCTCTGTCTAGAAATATGTACGATTTCTATTACCTAAATATTTAATGTTAAAGTTGAGGGCGACAAATGATGCAATTTTCTGCATCTTAATCACTTTAAAAGTGAAACAAACGAAATAGTAGTAAGCAAAAAAATAACGAACGCTGCAATCACCAATAAAAATAATTACATAAAAAGAACTAATATATATATATATATATATATATATACATATATATATATATATATATATATATATATATATATATATCCATCCACGTAAAAGAATATGCAAAATGTCTAATTGTTCTTTGTGTATGACATATCAACTCTTTTAGTGTTATTTTCAATTCAAATTCACTGAATTTCGTAAAAATCAAAACATGCATGTTTCAGTTGACATTTAGGGAAAGGCTAATATAAATTTCCGCAGAATATGATAGAGTAGACCAACACCGGTCCAAATTCTCTTTAATCTAGTGGGAGTTTTTTTTTTATGTTTTAGTTCTTCAAAGATTATGTTCTCATTGACTAGTTATTGTTATTCATGCTGCTGCTGATACTGTAGGTGCATATCTCCGGATGCTGTTTCAGGAAATATGCATGAATGGTTCGATTTAAGAAATAGATGGAACCCTGACAGGTAGTACATCTCCGCGGCCATAGTAGACCTAAGAATAATGGTAACAAAGAGGTGACTCCACACTTTAAAAAAAACTGCCAAATTTGGGCCTTTATGAACTCTATGCGAGACCGTCTAAAGATGTGTTGAAAACAAAATCGTATCGATGGTACGGATAGCCGGTGAACGCGGAACTTTATTACAACGTTATAAACACGTTATATTTTGTTGAGGCTTTGCGACATTACTGTAAAGTTCTTTCATGTGTGAGTGTTAATATATTACTCTAACGTTATAAACACGTCATGTTTTGGTTGAGGTGTTTCTATATTACAGACGTGAGTGCCCCCCCCCCCTTGCGGGGTAGCTGGATCACCACTTTAAACTAACCTTGTGTCTAACATTGACTTTATGTGAATCAGGTGAATAATCCTGGCCTTTGGATCAAATCAAAGTGTAGTACCTGCTCTGTCTTCAGATGCAAAAGGTATTTATCTACCTCCCACAAAGTAAAATGTGACACAAGGTCGGAAAGTGGGATTTGATAAGTCAGCACCCTAGGGGAAGGGCACTTGTGACCCTCAAAAATGCCTGCGCAGACCCGTCTGCATTCCCCGGCAGAGGCGCCTCAGGCTATTAGCAATAAACTAACTCACTCTCAAAGGGTGAGAAGGCAAAACCTGGGAAGGAGGACCTCCTAGAACTACACAGGACAAACCAGCAGACCGGCAGAATCAATCCCCGAAAGCCAAGACGATACTGGTCTATAGGATGTCTTGGCCTTTTGGCTAAGATCAAAGTGTAGTATCTGTTCCGATGGATACTACATCCCATACTGGTGTTGTCTTGGCTTTCGCGTCTGGATTTACGCCGGTCAATGGGTCTGTCCTGTGCAGTTCTGGGAGGTTCACCTTCCCAGGCTTTGCCTCCCCTCTTTGGGGAGGAGTAAGTTTATTGCTTACTGCCTGAGGCGCCCCTACCGGGGAATGCCGACGGGGCTGCCCAGGCAATTTTTAAACCTCACTTTCCCAACCCGACCTAGGGTCACATCTTACTTGTGGGAGTTAGGAAAATCTGGCCTTGTGCCTAACTCCTGGAGAAGAGTAAATCAATATAGGGTGTAGTATCCATCGGAGCAGATACTACACTCTGACCATGGCCAAAAGGGCAAAGGGAAAAGTCCTTCAATACTGAGTCCATTTAGTAGGTAATTTACCGGACACAAAACGCCCTTGTGTCGTTCAGAAATTGCCACACCACACAATAATCGTGAACTTCTGTCACATCCAGCCCTCTTCGGGCAACAAATAAAATAACAACTAAATCATAATTAGATACAGTCAATGAAACACAATTTCGTATAGGGATTGGTGAAGCCAACTTCATTCCTTAATCATACCTAAGTACCGTGGTTTGCATTCAGCAAATAATATATCTACACTTAACTGCAAATCACATTACTGCTAAATAATATGCAACAAATAATATACAGATACTTTTGCTTTACTTAACAAGGTGCTGTAACTATACGGTGTTGACCGGGAGTGAAAATTAAAAAACATGAATAACTTGTTTTAGCAAGGGGGGAATTGTAGTATCTGCTCTGATGCTATACTTTATCTGTCTTCGCTGACTGAGGCAATATTAATTTGTTTATTAAACTCAGAGTATCTTTTTGGGGGTGCTGTATTTTGCCTACATTAAACCCCGAAGTTATGTCTAACTCTGCCCCCGTGAAAAGACAAATATGAACTTGTTTATGAAGAAACTGAAATTAATTTCGATAACTTGAATTTTGTAATCAAATTATTTTGGGAAATAGGAATTTTAAAAAGTTCGTCTTAGTACTTGACGCTAACTGAGTAATTAAAAAAAAAAAAAGAAAAAAAAAAAAAAAAAAAAGGGAGGGCCTGTGGACGAGTGGTTGTAGCACTTGTCTTTGGGCTGGACGACTCGGGTTCGATCCCACTCACGGTATACGAATTTTCGGGTCTGAAAACTCCCTCTGTGCACCCAGCAGTAAATGGGTACCTGACTAAAACTCAGGGAAGGTTCAAGGCAGCGGAAGGAAAGGGATGGGCTCCGTAATAGTAAAGAACAAATGATAAAGTATAATTGATGTGGAGGCGAGAAAGACACATACAAAATATATACACTTGACATTGCATCATTTGATTAATATATATATATATATATTTTGAGGAACGCAAATTGCACGCGATAACTTCCCTTTTATCTGTTTTCGTTGATTAAGGAAACAATTTCCACTGTAAGATTTCTTAGCCGGAATAAGTATTATCAATAAAAAATAAAGCGTAATAAAGTATATATTGGCGCCAATGACATAGTCGGAGGAAAAAACGAAAAATAGGTCAATCTAAATCAAGTGTTGATATGTCAGATGAATTGCTATTTGTGTCTGGCTTTGAAAATCCGACAAGATCATTTTATATGTTAGATGCATGGAACGTATAAAACGTTTTTCTATATTTTGAAAATTGAAAATCACTGACATAAATAACGAAAATACTTTCTGATATATTCATGGTATATATATATATATATATATATATATATATATATATATATATATATATATATATATATCTTTTTTTAATTCTGTTAATTTTAATGACACAGTAGCAAACTTTTATTTAGCTTCATTTTTCCCTATAGTTTCCCCATTTGTGTAGTTTTTTTTTGCATTTGTTTCATGTTGCGTTTACAATACGATGGGGTGGTCTTGGATCCCCACGGTTCGTTCACTTCGTTGAAGAGTTTCACTGGTCGGATTTCGGTGTTGATGGGGCAGTTACGTTTTGCATATCTTCTTCTTTCCGTTGTTTTCTTCTCAATAACCACTTATACGAATGTTATTAAAGAATAGATAAATTAAATCTTCTTTTCTTTTAGAGTATACATATACACGTATAAAACACCCCACTAGTGGGAGGAGCAAGCAGCTATCCAAAAGCCCAACTGCTCTCTCTCTCTCTCTCGTGGTTCAGACGAAAGAGACACAATTCTCTCGACCAATTTTCTACATCAGCTTACTATGCCAGTGACGTCACAGCAAAGACACGTTACCTTCTAATCTTGACTAGAAAATTCCACTCAACCTTATGTTTAACCCTACGTGGAAATTTAGCATATTAACCCTATTCTTAAATAAAAAGGTTTTTAATTTTGATATATGTGAAGTCTAAAAAGGAATGTTTATGTATAGTTATAAGGTAACGTTTTTTGCAATATTACAATCTAACGCTACGGACACGTTGTGGGGAGTCAACACACACGGATTTGGTAACATCTTTATCACATTGTAACAACGTCATTTCCTTGGCTGGAAATACTAAAGCATTGAGCTTTGTATTTAAAATTTTCGCCTACGGTTGTTGGCGGTGAGAGAGGTTCGCTTCGCAGAGCATTTAGTAAAACAGCGTCGCCGAGTCTGTTTACCTTATTAAGTGCTTGATAAATATTAAATAGGCTGTCTGGTAATTATATAAAGTCTTCAATCAGTTGATATCGACGGGTTTCTTTTAGTTTATTGCTTACAATGTTCAAATATGTAGGTGGCTTCGTGTGTTTACGTGCAGCTGATAAAGCAAGGATACTCGCCGTTGCCCCACACCAAAACGAATCTCAGGAATGCAGTTGAATCTAGTTAAAAAAAAATTGTTTCACTAAAAACCAGGCATATTTCCACTGAGACGTAAAGGGCTACTGTAAATAGGGGTCAGATTTATAGGTACATTAGTAGTGGGGAGATTAACAGAAATATGTTTGTTCACATTACATATACAATTCTCCATATTGGTATAGTCGGGAAAAGGGTGGGTAGGGAGGGAATTCTAAAGGCAAGAGGTCCGAGCAAAGAAGATATTAGAGGGGAAAGTTTTCCAGCATCTGGGAACCTCTCCAGTGAATGGGTGGGGATTTGCTGCTAGTCGGACACATTCACGTTGACCGGTTACACATGCAGTAAGTTCATCTAAACACATTCCTTGGAAGTACTTGTTAAACAAGCATAGGGATGCAAGATTGCGACGATGAGACAGGGTCTTGAGCTTGGTAGACAGTACGAGACCTATTAAGTTAGAGACTCTTTTTACAAATGTTTCATATTAACAGTCGTCTGGGACGAACTAAGCAATTAAAAAATATGATACAGTCAATAACACGGTACAACAATAACAAATAAAATTGCTAGTCATGATAAAATTTTGATTTGTCAGCTTAAATGCTAACTGGGATTGACTTTTGAAATTTGACAAGATAAATTTATATGTTAGATTAGCAAGGGCATCCAGTGATTCTCCAGGACAAATAAATGCAAATGGAACCTTACGGCAGGATTAGTCTTTTTTCTTTCTAATTCCACCAAGATATAAATTTATGAGCAAAAACAAAACGCCGTAGTATGAAAGAGAAAACAATTAAAAAAAATTGTCAGACCCAAATTGCATTTAAGCTGACAAGTTCAACTTTTCTTTTGACTAGCCAATTGTAATTTGCTATTGTTCTAGCGTTTTATTGGTAATGTAAACACGTACTTAGATACAATTTATTTACAAAATTACTTTATCCGGCTGAAACGACTGCTAATATGAAACACTTTTGAAGAATCCCCTAAAAACAAAAATCAGCAAGAGAAATAACTTAATTTAAATTGAATATAAAGACAACTTTATTTTATCTCTATATACATTTATACATTTTGTATGTGCAGGATCCACTCCTAAACAAATTAATCGATCATTATGAATTATTGAATATAGAAACTAGGGGTAATTAGGCCAAATGTTGGCTATATTTTATTTAATTTAGTGTCATGCAAAGTTGAAAAAGGGGGGTGGGAGCCCTTCGTCAAAATTCAGATGCTTCCGATTTTTGTGAAATTTGAAAAAAAAGGTATTTTGTTTTATTATTTAACATAGTTCACCCCAAACATTGCAGGCCCCTACTGTAGACGTAAGGGGCTACTGAGAAAAATAGGTGAAGGTTTTGGAGGGGTTAA
This sequence comes from Sepiola atlantica, assembly GCA_963556195.1. Taxonomy (NCBI): domain Eukaryota; kingdom Metazoa; phylum Mollusca; class Cephalopoda; order Sepiida; family Sepiolidae; genus Sepiola; species Sepiola atlantica. The sequence goes on from OY744521.1 coordinate 121,447,663, forward strand.
TCTAATTTGGGAACTGCGCAGCCAGATGTATGTTTACATTTGTTTTAAATTTCTGCATGTAAGTAACGTCAGAAAAGCAGGGGGCAGGGAGGGATTTCCAGAGTCCAGCGAGGAAAGAAGCTTTTGGAGTAGAAAGCTCTTCGACATCTAGGGACCTCCACAGTGTATGTATGGGATTTGGCAGATTGTCGAGTTGGTCTAGTGAATATACGTCGTGGGGGCACCAGAGCAGCAAGCTCATCAGAGCACAATGTATTGAAGTACTTGTAAAACAGGCACAAGGAAGCAACATTACGGCGACTTATTTTTGGGCCTTGTCTAAAAGGGTGAGACTAGCAGATGATGCACAAGCCCAGATGTGGCAACAATACTCCATTCATGGGCGGATGGTGGCTTTGTAGAAATATAAGATAATGCCAGGTATGAGAAGTTTACTGGCACGGTAGAGGGAGCCCACCTTCTTTGCAGCAACCCTGGCAATGTTTTCAATGTATTTATTCCAATTCATGTTATCTGTGAAAGTTAGGCCGAGGAGTTTGAATGATGAACTCTCAGACAGGGTGCTATTTGCCATGACAATCGGTGGTTGAAGAGGTTTCTTGTAGTTATTGAAGGAAAGTAGCTTTGTCTTTGCGGCATTAAAAGTTACCATCCATTTGTTACTCCATTCCACTACAAACAGGAGGTAATTTTCTAAGGATTCAGCATTTGCCTCAGATATGCGCGCGTCGGATTTGCCCACATGACGAGAGTAGAGCGTGTTGTCGTCAGCAAAAGTACCTATCTCAGTCGCAATGGAATCAGGGAGGTCATTTATGAAAATCAGGAAAAATAGTGGTCCAAGAATAGATCCCTGGGGTACACCAGCATTTATGCCATGTTGCTTAGAAGAACATCAATTAATAAATATTCGCTAAATTTCAGTTTCTTCCCACTATTTTACAGGGGTCTTAGGTGACATGATATGGGCACAATCTCCCATTTGAAAATTCAAATATATCAGATTTCAATTGAATTTTATCCATACACAAATTATGGTTTTCTAAATTTCAATTTCTTCTTAAAGCCTCTTAAGCGTAAGCCTTTTAGTTTAGACATTTTCTAGGATCAAAATCATGTAATGGATTTTGATCAAATTTAGAATAAGTATTCTAGACATAATGTTTAGTATTATTATATTCTGATTTCAATCTTTGTAACACTGTTCTGTTCGGTATTCTTCTAGTTTTATATAAAGATTTCACACAACTTTTGTAGGGTAGGATTTTACGAGAAATCCAATGCTGATAATTATTATCCAATCCGAACGCTCCATTTTGCGGAAGTTGCGATAAAATCGGCAATAAAAAGTAAATTGAACGTTTGAGTTTTAAGAATAACGGATTAAAATTTGTTATTACATTGTGTACTTTAAAATAGCGAATTTATTGACTACATATTTTGCTTTCATTTTCAAATATATAAGGATCACTTTCCTCTCTCGGGAAACGCCGGATGCCTTCGCAAATATTTAATAACAGTTAAAAAAAATAAATGGCTATTTGTAAATTTTAATACGTGTATTCTGTAAATTATACTTCGTTTTTACTTAATTAACAAACTAGACCGAAACACATGTGCAACATGAATTCATTGTTATACAGGGTGTCGTAAAAGAAACAGATGGATTGAAACGTTTGTTTCATTAATTATTTAACGTTACCGATACACACGTGGTTCACGCCATTATGTGTCCGTTGCTTTATCGCAATAGAAACTTTGCAGTTGTTTCGGCAGTGCTTTGGGTACGACAATGTTCTTATTTACTTGCCTCCGCACGAGGGCAAAGTTAAACACAGGGTAAGTTTTTAATGTGGCGAAAATCCAGCTCCCCAAAAAGGAGCATTCTGGATTGGAATGAAAATACAAATCGCCTCAGTTTAGAAAGAGTTCTCCTTCACTCGCCAAGCACAGAACACATATGCAGTATCAGAACAGGTACCACACTTCGCTCCTAACCAATGGTCCGTGTGCTTCGCAGACATAACTAGCTCGAGGGTTTCCTTGTGAGGAGTTAGATTAGATAAGATGGTTTACGCCAGTAAACCGCATACCCGGATACAACTGACAGAGAATATCAATAAGGAAACTAAAAAAATGAGGTCTGAAACGGTTGAGGCTGTTGGGATGAAAGTTTCGGAAAGAGCAAGGACATACGAAAACAAACAAAATGGCCGCTATTTAAGCGATTATCATTATGGCATAAATAAAGTGGCAAGAGATTCTAACGTCTCCAGTTGGTTGAGCTGCACCACGTGTTGTGAGAGGGTGGCCTGTTTGATATAGTCAGAATTAAGTAGAGTTGGTTTCAGACAGTGGTGTTATTGTCAGTAATGTTTTTAGATGAGGATTCATCATTTTTATTATGTAAATTATTCGGGCAAATATTCTCATCTATGTTTCAGCCGAT
>OY744521.1:121455111-121470111 GCA_963556195.1 Sepiola atlantica
CATTTTATAAACACTTTTCTTCCGATTCGCTGTATTTAGTTTTTTTTAATTGTTGATTTTAACAATTTTATTGAATCAAATTGTTTAATTTAAATAAAAATCGATTTAAAAATTACTACTAAAAAACACACACACACACACACAAACACACATATTCTAACAAATTTTATTAGATAACCTTTCTTTCCGAGACCATTTACATAAGTAACCATGTTCACTATATTTAATTTTTTGGTGCTTTTACACTTTAGGACCCGCGCTAACTTTGACTCCATCGTTAGTGTTAGGGTCAGAGTCAAAGTGGGTGTTAGGGTTAGTGGTTGGGTCATCGTCAAATTCAGCACAGATCCTACAGTAAAAAAATACAGATTTTTTTTATTGTTCTATTTTATGTACACCTTTCTTCCAATTCAAAAAATACTGTTTGCTGAATTCAGTTTTTTAAATTGTTGATTTTAACAATTTTACTGAATCAAATTCTTTAATTAAAATAAATATTTATTTTAAAATTATTAAAAATATTTCTACTAATGGAGAAGGGTAACACAAAAATCGGTGTGTGGTGGAAATTTCTTTTTCTTTACTTACATCTACAAATATACTTGATCATAAATAAAGAATATCAACGTCTAACCACCCAAGAAATATGACTGAAGCTACATCAGTTTACACGTCAGCGTTAATTTCTGACGCGGCAGCTTAGCAAAAATATGCGACCGGAGGGAGCATATTTTTGCTAATAATCATAATGTTCCATGTTAATGAACAATCATATGTATTGATAAATTATGTAACTGTACCCAAGGTCGAAAGATCCGAAACCCGGGCCCGAATAACTAAATAATAACAATCGTAACAATAACACTTAAAATGCGAAAGAAACAGTCTGAAATATTTATTCATAAACACGGCAGTTAGAAACAGAAAGCGTTTTATCAACCCAACGGGAGAGAACTCGTAACGTTGCTGAATTTGAATCTCATTTAAATTTCTTATCTAAGTCCTCAACTTGAACGCGGCTTAATAATTATTTTAATTAATATATATATATATATAAATATTTTTAATATATTGTTATATATCTATATATATATAAATATTTTTAATATATATTTATATATATATATATATAAATATTTTTAATATATATTTATATATTTATATATATATATATATATATATATATAAATATTTTTAATATATATTTATATATTTATATATATATATATAAATATTTTTAATATATATTTATATATATATATATATATAAATATTTTTAATATATATTTATATATATATATATATATATATATATATACATATATTCTCACGTTGCGTAATGATTGCAGGCTCACCATCAATTCTGCTAATGCAAGAAGAAATCATATGAGTAAAGACTGAATTTAGTTATTCCAATTAAAAAGGAATAATAATATATATTATATATAATTTATATAATATACATATAATATATAGTATATATAATATATACATATATATATCTATATATCATATAAAATATATGTATATATACATATATATAATATATATACTATATACCATTGCAAAAATAATTGATATGAGTAAAGACTGAATTTTAGTTATTGAAATTTTAAATAATAATTAAATATATACATATATATATAATATACCATAATATATATATATATATATATAATATATATCATTTATAATAAATTTATATATACTATATATAATATTATATACCATATAATATATATTATATAACATATAGAAATATATATATTATATAAATATACATAACATATAAATATTTATATATGATATATATTACGTATTATATTATATATGTGTTATATAATATATATGTAATATATATTATATATATATATTATAATATATAAATATACATATATAGTATATATTGTGTATTATATGATATATGTATTATATTATACATTATGTATAATAAGAATGTTATATGTATATATTCTAACATATTTATATATATATATGAAGTATATATGATGTATCATATATGTGTATTATGTAATAGATGTTACATATATCATGTATATATCATGTATATATAATATAAATGTTATATACATATATTATATTATATATACCATATATTTATGATTAATAATAAAAAGAGTTTATATCAGCAAAATTTTAAAATTGTTCCTCGAATTGGAAACTTACGATAATTCGTTAGTTTCAATAGCGTGCGATCGTTTTCAAGACAATTTGGGGATATAAAAACGCTGTTATATAGAGGACGAAACAATTATTTTAATGTTTTCATATATAAAAAGTTATAATTTATATATAAAAAAATACAATGCAAAATTGGGGAAATTAACGAAAAATCATCATTATACCATTTAAAAATATTAAAAAAAACAAAACAAACGGACATCTATACATAGATTAAGATCAACGTCTATAGGAGCACATTAATAAACAATCCTTAAGCAGTTGTATGCCAATTATCATCGGAGAATGGTATTACAAGATCAATAAAATCTTAGCTCAGAATATTGCCGTAATTTCATTGTGAAACCCATCGAATAAGAGAGGCACACTTATTAAACAAATGTAATTATTCATCTGGGTTAAATATTGTTTACAATACCTCAAACTTCCTTCCCAAAAAACCGTGGATAAATATTTCAAGCGCCAACAAGTTTAAATAAGCTATTCAAAATAATTCAAAAACTCAGCTAAAACATTGAACTAACCACAAATAGAGTAAATCCATACATCTGGTCTAAACTGACGAACACACAAACACATGGGTTGAATTCAATACTTTTAGACACAAATACAAATGTATACATGTATTCAGCTGAAGACCTGCTTACACAGACACATATACATACTTATATAGACTCGGAGAAACGTACATATTAAAATATAGGATAAAATGAGATGAAATAATAAACAATAGAGTATTGATTTACACCTCTCCAGGAGTTAGGCACAAGGCCAGTTTTTATCTTACTCCCACAAGTAAGATGTGACCCAAGGTTGGGTCGGGAAAGTGGGGTTGAAAAATTGCCTAGGCAGCCCCGTCTGCATTCCCCGGTAAGGGGCGCATCAGGCAGTAAGCAATAAACTTATTCCTCCCCAAAGAATGGAAGGAAAAGCCTGGGAGTGTGGACCTCCTAGAACTGCACAGGACAGACCCATAGACCGGCGTAAATCAAGCCCCGAAGGCCAAGACAATACCAGTCTATGGGGTGCAGTATCCATCGGAACAGATACTACACTTTGATTTTAGCCAAAAGGCCAAAATCAATAAAATATATGAACTGCCACTAAATAAAATAAAAAAATATATATATATTCAAAATTAAATTTAAAGCAGAAGATTCATCGTTTAAACCATATATGACGCTCTAAACATTCTTAAAGCTGACTAGAAATTAAGAATTAGAAATCACAAACGCAAAAAATAAAAATAAAAATCGTAAGTTTTAAATGGGTTAAAAACAAAAGGTTTAAACTACCTCAAGTATCTAAGCTTATTTATAACCGATAAGGGATATATTTGAAAATGAAATTGTTTAAATTTAAATTAGATATAATTAGACAAATTTGACATAATCAAAATAAAATTCAAATTTAATTCAAACTTTTAGTACATATGATTTCAATATCATTCGTATAATAAATGGAGAACATTTGCTTTAAAGAAAAGTGATATGGAATTCTTACCGTATGTTAACCTATCAAAATTATAGGTTAGCAATTACAGTCATTTTAGACGACACAAGAAGTTAATCAATCGTTCATTTAAATCTAATATATAAATAATTGTAAGAAGTCAGAAAAAGGTTTAATTATGAGTCTCAATTTAATTAATTCAAGATAGTTCTCATAAAGGAGTTACACTAACATTAAAACATATAATATTATTACTTATATATTGATTCATTGAATTTCCTCCAGTAGGTTATTAAGGATTACTCTGAGTTTAGAAAACACTCAAGGTAAATCACACCAGCATATCCAAACACCATCTATAAGCTATAGTGGAGTTTACATTTACTTATGAGAACATAACAGATATACAAAAATAATAAAAGTATAAAAAATATTGAAAAAATATGAAAAATTATTGAATAAATGTTAACAATTTTTAATAAGAAATATAAAAAAAGCGAGGAAATACATTGAGATAAGATAAACTTGTAGTATGGTTATGTAAGAGATACACAATATTATCTAGTTTAGGCTGAATTTGATTATATCCAAGTCTAACCGGAGACGAAAAGTATTATGGAAGATATGAAAGTCTAAATTAATCATGGCGAGAAAAAAAACACGAAAAGCTTGATAATTTATATATATATATATATATATATATATATATTTTTTGATACAGAAAAATTAGTACAACATTCGTACCGTCGGTTTCAAGCACAGAAGGACTTAGCCATCCGGCTCTCTTAAGCTTCTGATGACAACAGAAGCTGAAAGAAGCCGGATGGCTAAGTACTTCTGTGCTTGAAACCGACGGTACGAATGTTGTACTAATTTTTTCAGTAGCAAAATAAATAAATATTACGCTCTTAATTTTTAATTTTAATTCTCAATTAATCGAGCACTCTGTGTGATTTTTCCTGCTATATTACAAAGAAGGAATATATATATTGCCATGAATATATTTTCATAGCTTACGACCTACGGATCGAGCACTGTTGAAGTAAATACTGAAAATTGATACATACAAAAATTATATCTCCTTATAAAATTGTATGTGGAAACATGAAATACTAATATATATATATATATATATATATATATATATATATATATATATATATATATATATATATATATATATATATATATATATAAGAATAATTAAGGGACTTTAACATTGTTGTATGTGTACCAATTTCTATCTAGGTAATTAGACAATATTTCATCTTTTATATTTTATAGAGGATCCGTCTATTTAATGATAATGATGTTGCCGCGTTTATATAGATACCATAGAAACCAGTATGTGTCTAAGGGTTTATAGGATTGTACTTATTTAATCAATTGCCATTTGAGTTTGTAGCCAATATTTCTATTTTTAAGATCCCAGCCATAAGTAGCGACAGAAGTGTTTTTAGATGGGTGAGTGTTTATATATATATATATATATATATATATATATATATATATATGTGTGTGTGTGTGTGTGTGTGTGTAGTGTCAGGTTATATTGAGAAGAAATCAATAAGGTGCTCGATAGCAGAGGAGTGAGAGCGAACATGATTTATTTGAAACTATATGTTACATATTTAAGATACGTATTGCAAATTCATCCAGATGGTCTGACATTTCACATTTAATTATTATGCCCAGTGGAATCGTCAGCGTTCTAAATGAGGTAAAACCAAGATGAAATATATATATATATATATATATGAGAATTATATATATGTATATAAATTCGATCCTTCAGCCGACCCGCAGTTGCACCTATCTAAACATCCTGCGGATAATCATTAATAATTGATGTTCTAAATATTATTTTTCATAATCATCTATTTGTAAACACTATCATACTTAGAGAAGCCATTTACCGGGAATAGATTTCCGTTTTTACGGTTTCAAAGAAGGTTAAATTGAACAACGCTATTGTTTTTTAGGGGGTGGGAGAGTAGATTTATTTTCGCAGTTAGAACCTATTATTTCTTATTCCATAGAAGAAGTAGAATTAGAAAGTTTATAGTGTTCCTATTGAAGAGTTTACTATCTTTATGTCGTGCTCAAAAGTTGTCTTCACGAATTTAAATATTTTAAGTATATAAGATTGATATAGCATTTATATATATACGTTATATATCTAAATATTATATATATTATAAAATATGTATATTATATATAATACATGTAATACAGGGTGGGCAAAAATAAGGGTCCTATTTTTAAAAATTCATAACTTTTTAATTTATTGATTTTTTTTTGATTTTTTTTAGAATAAGTAAAGGACCCCTTCCGAAGCAAGCATGAGCCGTATTAGCCCTAAGGAACGTACCCTCATTTAGAAAACATTAGTTTTGCTTAAAAAACTCAAAACAGTGTAAAAAACAATACTTTAGTTTTTGTAAGTTTTAAGAAGTGTTTTTCGGCTAAAATTTGTTTTGTTTATTTCAAAAAATCTCGGAAGGGTCAGTCTACACACACATAAAGTTTGGTGAGTTTAACTTTTATTTTGTGGAAGTTATTCAAATTCAAGTTATTCAAATTTAAAGATAGGACCCTTATTTTGGCCCACCCTGTATAATATATATCATATATGATATATAAGATTATATAATATGTATATATTATATACATATAATTATGTATATATTATATATATATTCAATATATATTATATATATTATTTATAATATATCTTTATATATAGATGTGATATATAATGTATATTATATATATATATATATTATATGCATTATATATATTATATATATATTATATGCATTATATATATTATATATATATATTATATGCATTATATATATATTATATATCTTATATGTATTCATTATATGTATTATATCTACTAGAAAATATATGGTCCCTCCGGTCGCATATTTTTGCTAGTGAGATGCAGAACAGATACCACACTACCTCCACACCTCTCAAAAAGGGGGAGATAATGCCTAGGAGGATGGTATGATGACAACAGAACATATACTACATTACCTCCACACCTCTCGAAAAGGAGGAGGTTATGCCTGGGAGAAATTGACCATGACAAAACAACAGATACTACACCACCGACCGCCACACCTTTCAAAAAATGAAGACGTAATGCCTGGGACGATTATTTCATGAAAACAAAACAGATACTACACTACCTCTACACCTCTGAAAAAAGAAGGTGTCATGCCTGGGAGGATAGTATCATGACAACAAATAAGTTACTACACTACGTCCACACTTCTAAAAAAAGGAAGACGTAATGCCTGGGAGAGTGGTATCATTACAGCAGAACAGATACTACACTACCTCCACAATTCTAAAAAAAAAAGAAGGGGTACTGCCTGGGCCGATGGTATCATGACAACAGAGCAGACACTACACTATGCCCCTGGATTGAGCATTTAAATATAGTACATTAGTCTGAAATATTATTAAATAGTATAGTTTATACATAGTACAATAGTCTTAAATGGTATAGTTTTAGCTTCAGATAGACAGAGACATAATCTTCATGATTAATAGATGTATATACATTGTGTCCATATATATATATATATATATATATATATATATATATATATTATAACTATAATATATAATATTTGTTTGTATAGATGCTAATCCAATAACACTCCAGTGTTTATAAAAAAAAGTGCTCATAACAGGTAGCGCTGTTTTTAATATTAATTTTTATACATACAATGATATCATTATATATATATATATATTATATCATATATATAGATATGATATCATACATACGATATCATACACACACATATATATCATATATACGATCATATATATCTCATATATGATCATATATATATATATATATATATATATATATATATATATATATATACAGGGTGCATCAGGTATATGAGAACATCGCGTAATGTCGTTATTGTTACGTTATATTAATTATTTTTATTCTTTTTTGCAGATAATGAAAAATGGCAGATAATAATGTAACGGAACAAATGAAAAGACAGGCTGTAATTGTCGCAATAAAGGCAGATCATAGCGATTTACAAATCGCACAATTTCTTAAAGTCGCCCGTTCTTTTGTTTATAAAGTTCGTAGGGAGTTAGAAGAAAATGATGGTGATTGTAAGCAGGTTGCTAAACGTAAAAAGCACGACCAACGGTCAGACACGATTAGAACACCTGAATTTATTCATCAAGTTCAGAATATTATTGATGAGAGCCCCCAAAAGTCAATGAGGTCCATCGCAAAAGACCTGAATGTTTCAGAAGCCACAATTCGAAGGACTGTTCATGAAAATCTTCGTTACAAGTCTTATGTGATGAGGAGAGGCCAGTTTATGTCCGAGACCACCAAAGAGAATCGTTTGATAAGGTCCAAGAGGCTGTTAAACAAACTGAAACATCCTGTTGAGCAAGGCATGCTTTGGTTTTTCTCAGATGAGAAAAACTTTGATCAAGATCAAAAGGTAAACAGAAGGAATGACAGATGGCTGTGTAATGACCCTTCCGAAGTTCCAACAGTCATGCATACAAAACTTCCTGCAACTGTTATGGTTTTGGGGGTTGTTAGCAACGAAGGACATGTGATGCCACCACACTTCTTTCGGCAAGGACTAAGAGTCACTTCTGCTGCTTACATTGAAGTCTTGGATACTGTTGTTAAGCCCTGGATCGATAGAGTAACAAATGGAAGGCCCTACATCTTTCAACAAGACTCTGCACCAGCACATAAGGCTCAAAACACTCAGGAATGGTTGGCGGATCATTTTTATGATCACATCACTCCAAACTTGTGGCCTCCAAACTCTCCAGACCTGAATCCATTGGATTATTATGTGTGGGGCGTCGTGGAGAGAGATGTTAATAAACACCCCCACAACACTAAAGATTCTCTAAAAGCATCCATTGTCAGAGTGATGGACAACATAGATGAGGACCATCTCAAGCGCGCTTGCAGTCGGTTTAGGTCTCGAATCGAAGCTGTCATTGAAGTAGAGGGGAATTTCATTGAATGAAATTATTAAACAATACCTTAGCTTACATGTTTATATAATTGTTTTTGATTAAGAATATTTTTGTTTGATTTTTTTTATCATTTAATAAAATGGAAAATATGTTCTCATATACCTGACGCACCCTGTATATGATATCATATAAATATGATATCATATAAATATGATATCATATATAGATATGATATCATATATAGATATGATATCATATATAGATATGATATCATATATAGATATATATATATATATATATATATATATATATATATATATATTATATATAATTTAGACTCTTCATCAACAATAGCACTCAGCTGTGAACTGAAAGCGAGCTCACACTTATTCAAGACATATATTCGACGTGTATCACTCGTTTCAGTTTAGTTCTAAAGTCGCAACTATCATTGCTTCTTTTCTTAAACGGGTTTACATGAATTGAACTACTGTATTTCTATTCGATATCAATGTTATAGTAAGAGTAGAGATGTTAAGTCGACGGGTCGAACGAAAACTCGGCTTGGTCCGAATGGCGCATGCGGGATTGAGGTTATCGACCCCGATTGTAGAGTGCTCGATATTCACGAGATTTTTCTCGTCTAAATCTTACTGAATTATTTGCGTCATGGCTCCATGACGCAAATAATTCTGTGTTATTTTAAAATGTGGAAAGTCCAGTTTTTTTAAAAGAATTATTCGTAGTTAATCGCTGTTTAAATTTATTAGGCGTTATTTTATGCATATAACTCTTTTTGGGAAGCCTACAGCTATTCAACGTTGAAAAAGCGGTTCTTATCGAATCACCGAAATGAAACAATTTTGTATCTTAGATGGGATACCATTTAGGGAATACCAATCGCCATCAGTGAAGCAATGTAAATCGTTATAAAGTCACTTTATCTAATACACCTGAGAATAGTATGAAACCATCTTTCTTGAAGGTAGCTGTGTGTGATATAGTAGAGATAACAAGACATTGTAAAAAAATGCGATTTTAAGACGTAAAAAGTTGTGAAAAACGAACTATGGTAAAAGACGAACAAGACTGATCCCCGTCTTAAAATCTCATTTTTTAAAAAATTTCTTTCCAAAAACCCCGAAATTCTCTCGTGACATGATAGGTAATTGTAAGCAGAAGAATAATTTTTAAAATTTGAGATGGTTAAAAAAAGTGGGATCAGTCCACGTTGAATTTACATTGAAAACTGATCCCCCGTCTTAAAATCACCATTTTTAAAAATTTCTTTCCAAAACCCCCGGAATGCTCTATTGACATAACAGGTAATCGTACACAGAAAAATATTTTTTTTAAAATTGAGATGGTCAAAAAGAGTGGGATCAGTCTACGTTGAATTAAGATTGGAAACTGATCCCCCCTTCTAAAATGTAAAATATTTGAAAAAATTTTCCAAAAACGCCGGAATTCTCTAGCAGCCTGATAGACCGAAAAAAGAAAAGAAAAGAAAAATGGTCAGTAAAAAGTTGTGAAAAACGGACAGTGGTTAAAGACGAACATGTGCCGAATAATTTCATAAAAATACATTAAATATTTAGTTGATAAAAATTATACATATCTATAGACAGGGCATCTTAGTTGTATGGTAAGACGCTGGACTATAGACATCGATATCGGAGGCTCGATCGTTGTCTAAGTTAGCTATGCTGATGACGACTCTGAGACAGTAACACGTATCCATGGATTACTTTTATGTACGTATAATATATATATATATATATATATATATATATATATATATATATATATATATATATCTTAATTTCCCTATATTACGTGACAGTTTCCGTGGGCCGAGTGGATATGGCTGACTCTGTGTACCGGGTTCGCGCCTCCCGACCGTCTGAAATTGTTACTTCCCTGCACTGATGAGAGCAATAAGCTTGAAACGCTAGCGTCTGTAGGTATAACTAATTTAATATTTATTTATAAATATTATACTAAGCCCCTTTAAGAAATTAAAGTTGAGCACTCTCGGGGAAGTTTAAAATAGACTGTCAAAAAGCTCTAATGCAAAGTTCCGAATACGTTCATCGAACACTCTCGACTAGTCTTCTATCTGTGCCCGCTTTTAGGTACATATAGATCTTAATTTCCCTATATTACGTGACAGTTTCCGTGGGCCGAGTGGATATTTATTTACTCCTCCCGGAGTTAGGCACAAGGCCAGTTTTATCTTACTCCCACAGGTAAGATGTGACCCAAGATCGGGTCGAGCAAGTGGGGTTAAAAGCCAGCGCTCGAGAGGTGAGCACTCTGGCCATTTAAAAATTGCCTGGGCAGCCCCGTCGGCATTCCCCGGTAGGGGCGCCTCAGACAGTAAGCAATAAACTTACTCCTCCCCAAAGAGGGGAGGCGAAGCCTGGGAGGGTGGACCTCCTAGAACTGCACAAGGGCCGAGTGGATATGGCTGACTCTGTGTACCGGGTTTGCGCCTCCCGACCGTCTGAAATTGTTACTTCCCTGCACTGATGAGAGCAATAAGCTTGAAACGCTAGCGTCTGTAGGTATAAATAATTTAATATTTATTTATAAATGTTATATATATATATATATATATATATATATATATTATATTTATGTATATTATTTCTATGTATATATACATAATATTATAAGGTGATATAATATATTGTGTATAGATTTTCAGTATTTACTTTAACATGGTAATAAAGTATAAACATATATTTATGGCAATTAAGCTACACAGAGCCGTCCACGTTTCATCCATCCAAATGATACTCAGTCTATGACTTGAAAAATGTCAATTCTTGTTTTACTAGTGTACACCATCTGTCAAAAATCATGGGGAAATATGCTTCGTTAGTGTCTGAACTTAGCCTGACAATTACCTACGGGGATGAAACGCGGACGCCTCTCTGTAACTTACTGATTGATTGCCATAAATATATTTTCATATTACACCATATATATATATATATATATATATATATATATATATATATATATATATGTAAATATATAGTAGGTAACAATATAAAAACAATTCTTTTATATAGTTCAGACTGATTCTTATAAGAATCAATTTTTAAGCAAAATAAAGCTTCATATTTAATATTGAAACCTTTAAATGAGTTATTTAATATTTTTAAATTGCAATTAATTTTTTCATATGAAAACTTAGCGTTTGTTCAAGTACGCTGTCAATTTTCTCCAGAATCATGTCTTTTTTGCCCTTGAAATCGACATTAAATCACCGTATATTACTCTGATTTGCAATATATATATATATTACCTCACTCTGTTCATGTGTATTCATTTTTATATAATGTTCTGTTATCCTGTCACAAAAAATTTAATCGTAAAACATGAGCCGTTTTTAACCGCCGACCAAAACGATGTGACCGGTGAGGAAGAAGGTAGTAAGCAAATAGCAAGTCAGACCTCTATATCAAATTTACCCCCCTCCCATTAAGACAAATTCGAAGATAACTTTTCAACTCTATAATAAAAAGGTAGCGGTGGGTGTTTTTTTTTTTTTACTTTACGACCTAAAAAATTATAATTTATAAATGGAAAATTAAATTACTGACGTAATCCTATGACTTTATATGAATATTTTTCGAATCTTTGTAAAGAGACAAAAAAATGATGCAAGACTCTTCTGTTCGAGGAATTAATTTAACTCTTCCTGGGTCGGGTATTTTCTAATATATATATATATATATATATATTTTTATAAAATTTGCTTTCGTAATAGCTCGATAGTGTAGGACTAAACACAACGATTAGTCAAAACATTAATCTTATATTCGATTGTCGCTTAAGCAAAGATCTACATCGATGGCAAACGATTTAAGGATAATGACCAATGATTCGAAAATACTACAATTTGTAGGCACGGGCGTAAACCACACCCTTGAACAATGATCTGAAGAATTCATGAAAACAAAATATTTAATGGAAATAATATATAGTGAAGCAGAATATATAAAAATATAAATGAATGCGGAATGCAATACAGTTGGTTTCTGTCTGTAAGGTTACTCTCTTTTTTTCGAAAACTGATGATGAATCTCTTCAAGAAAAATAAATGTCATATACATTTCGATCTTTACATATATCTTGATGGAACGCCGAAACTATTGTATGTGAATACAAACTGATTTCTTTGTGAATTTGTAAGAATTTGATTGTGGCTTATAGGTAAACAGAGGCTGAAGAGAGTCCTTTTATAGGTCCCATTTTGAGAAGATTTAAAAACCGACGTTACCGTTATTGTTCTGATCTTATATATAGAAACATTAATAAATATTACGCTCTTAGTTTTGATTTTTCTTAATAATCGAGCACTCCATTAACCTTACACACACTAATTATATATATATATATATATATATATATATATATATATATATATATATATATATATATATATATAAAGGGTGGGCAAAAATAAGGGTCCTATTTTTAAAAATTCATAACTTTTTTATTTATTGAGTTTTTATTTTTTTTTATTTTTTTTTTTTTAGAATAAGTAAAGGACCCCTTCCGAAGCAAGCATGAGCCGTATTAGCCCTAAGGAACGTACCCTCATTTAGAAAACATTATTTTTGCTTAAAAAACTCAAAATAGTGTAAAAAACAATACTTTAGTTTTTGTAAGTTTTAAGAAGTGTTTTTCGGCTAAAATTTGTTTTGTTTATTTCAAAAAATCTCGGAAGGGTCAGTCTACACACACATAAAGTTTGGTGAGTTTAACTTTTATTTTGTGGAAGTTATTCAAATTCAAGTTATTCAAATTTAAAGATAGCCCTGTATATATATAAATATATATACACACATATATTACGTTATATACTTCAGAGTCGTACCGCGTTTTCATCCAGATGGACTGACTTAACATTTTGAAATCGTCTCTAGCCCATAAGGCATCTTCAGCGTCTCGAAACGAAAACAGGGAGGAACGGCGTTTAGATTCACCGTTAAACGGTGCATTGCTGAAGCGTCCATTTTGAAGAATGGACCGGGGTCAGGGTTATATACTTGTTGGGTGGGATTTATTGAGTATATATATATATTAGGGGAGGTCGATTTTGAAACTGTAAATTATCGCACTCGAAGAAAGTTGCCAAATAATGTCAAAAGTTACCACAAGAAATATTTTTCTTCAAAACTTTGTATTTATTTGAGCATTGCAACTTTAAGATCAAATAAATCGAGATTTTTTCTCACAGCCTAGATTTCACCGGCAGAAGTATCGCCTTAAATTAAACCCGGGGTTTAACAAAAAAAAGTAATACATTACTTAATAATAAATATTTTAAAGTTTATTATTCCTTTTCTTAAGAAATTAAATGTACATATTCAAATTAAAAAGGAATAAAACACTATAATATTTAATTTTATATATAAATAATTATTTATTTACATAGGCGTTTTATTTATTAGATATTTTTTATGGTATTCACCGGTTGAAAATTCAACGAGCGAATTTGAATTCACGTGTTGATTCTGTGTTTACAAATTTAATTATCACAAATATATATTGAATTGTCGAGCGCTGGCTTATCTAATCCCTTTTTTCTCGACCTTTTGTCACACCTAACCTTGTGGGAGTTAGATAAATAAAAACTAGTTCAGCCAGGGTTTTTTACTCCACCAAATAAACCAGTATCGTCCGGGTCTTTGGGTCTGGAATCACGCCCGTCTATTGGGGCTTGTCCGTCCTGTGCAGTTCTAGGAGGTGCACCTCCTAGGTTTTGCCTTCCCTCTTTGGGGAGGAGTAAGTTTATTGCTTACTGTCTGAGGCGGCCCTACCGGGGAATGCCGACGGAGTTGCCCAGGCAATTTTTAAATTGCCAGAGTGCTCACCTCTCGAGCACTGGCTTTCTCATCCCACTTTCCTGACCTTGTGTCAATCTTACCTTGTTGGAGATAGATAAATAAAATCTAGTTCAGCCAGGGGTTTTTACCCCACCAAATAAATCGGTATCGTCCGGGCCTTTGGGTCTGGATTTACGCCCGTCTATTGGGGCTTGTCCGTCCTGTGCAATTCTAGGAGGTGCACCCTCTCAGGCTTTGCCTTCCCTCTTTGGGGAGGAGTAAGTTTATTGCTAACTGTCTGAGACGCCCCTACAGGGGAATGCCGACGGGGCTGCCTAGTCAATTTTTTAATGGCCAGAGTGCTCACCTCTATAGCGCAGGCTTATCTAATCCCACTTTCATGACCTTGTGTCAAATCTTACCTTGTTGGAGGTAGACAAATAAAACTATTTCAGCCAGGGGTTTTTACCCCACCTAAAATATTATATGTATTGGAGTT
>OY744521.1:121477611-121490111 GCA_963556195.1 Sepiola atlantica
GGGAGCAGGAAGAGGATTCCAAAAGCTACAGGTGCGAATATAGAAGCTATCAGAGTAGAAAATATTCCGACATTTTCAGTGAATTCGTGAGATTTTTCCCCATCATTTGGTACAAGTGCAATAAGTTCATTGGAGGCCATTAAGTGGAAGTTATTGTAAAAGAATCACACGGATGCAATACTACAACGATGCGACAGAGGCTGGAACTTGGCTGACCGTGCGAAATCTATTAAGTTAGAGGTTCCTTTTTTAACCTTGTCCTAGAGGGAGAGGTTAGTTTTTGATGAAAAAAGCCAGCTGTCGATCTGTCATCGCCAGTCAGTATTTGCTCGAAGCAGATCACAATGAACTACCCGGAACCGTCTGTTATCTGCGTTGTATTTGCATTTAACACTTAGTATTCCCGAAAAGCCACTCATCTAAGTAGATGATATTAACATAGGACTCGTGGCGCAACGGATGATGGCGTTGAGTAAGAATTAGTTCTCATGACAGTCTTCTGGAGGGCGAATGTTCAAGGCTATTATAATTAAGAATAAAATAAAAATTACTTAATACTTCTACCCGGTCATGGCTGACGGAACAAGAACAATCCATTCTGTGTATTAAATAACGAGGCTTACTACTTTCGGTGTCGGGCGCAAGGCCTGCACTTTTGCAAGGTAACGAATAGCTGCGACCAACGAGGAGAACTTCATGCAGACCAAAACAGTCCTGAGGAACGATGTTTGTTGTGATCTCTATGCCGACGTCTGAATCGCATCGCTTTACAACAACAACGACTACAACAAAAAGGGTTCACTTAGAAATTTCATAAAGATCTACAAGTTCGAAAAAATACACATCAAGAAGGTCTGAGGTTAAATCGGCCGAAACTTTATGAAACTAACAGCCAAGGTGAGGGTAGCTCTCGGAATAATACAAATTATCAATCGCCATTTCAAAAATTCAGAAACAATATGCAAGTAATCCTGGACGAGTCGAAAAAAGACAGTTGATTGAATACATTCTTATATTGCTCAGTCGATAACAGACCCGGTCTATTTTTAGGTAGACCTCTACACGTGTTTATTGTTGTTTTTACTGTGCCGTAGTCATCGTATTGGTCAATATACCATAACTAAAGAGCCCACATTTTTAAACAGTACTGGACGTTACCTTTAAATCACTATTGCAGTAAGCCATGCAATCTACACGATTCATTGACCCGTTTTGTATCATTTATATAATAACGACAAGAATACCTGTCACAGGACGGGTAAAATTAATACAAACTAGTGTTGCACTATTTTTATGTTCCTTCCGAAGATTAAAATAAACATATAATGATACTAAACCTTAGGTCTAGAATCCTTATTCTAATGTTGATTAAAATATATTACATTATTTTGATTCTAGAAAATGTCTAAATTTGAAGGGGTCTTAATAAGAAATTAAAATTCAGCGAATCTTGCTTAATTTGTGTCTAATTCAATGCAAATCTGAAATATTTGAATTTTCAAATGGAAGGTTCTGCCCATATTATATCCCCTAATACCAAAGAAACCGAAACTTATAGAATATTTATTAATTAACGTCTAATAGCTATCATTAAAGTTTCACAATTGGAAGTATCTGCATTTTCATGAGGGGCTTCCACCTTCTTTTTGCTCCCTTTGCATAGAACTAAATTAAACTAAATGTATCCCACATTACGTTTAGTAACTGTGTTCCAAAATTCATAAGTATCGGTTAATTAGTTTAGGGGTGAATCCTGTGAATACAAATATATAAACATATACGCATATCTAACTTGATATAAATAAATATAATAATGTTTTATGATTAATGCCTGTAACTTAAAAAGGGCAATTATTTTGCTACTAGTGTACACCCTCTGTCAAAGAAGACAAAATATGCTTCGTCGGTGTTCGCACTCGCTATTTATCTAAGTATATTATTAAAATATTCATATAAAATCATAGAATTACGTCTGTAATTTAATTTTATATGTAAAAATTATTATTAGAATTTCTGATGTCCTAAAGAAGGAGAAGAACAACAACAAAACACCCAGCGTTGACTTTTTATTATAGAGCGGAGAATTACTCCCCGAATTCATTTAAGGCGAGGTAAGTCTTACTTGCTATGTGCTTTCTCGTTACCCCTCATAACTTGAAATTGGTTTCGTCCGGCTAAAAAAAAAGACACTTTTTAACTTGCTAAACTTTGGCTTGACGGCAAGGAAGTAAATATTGTTTTCAAAATTGTTTTTAATATATAAATATACAAATAAATAGACATTGGTCTTTATTATAGACTTGCGAATTGTATATTGTTAACACTAATAAATATTGATTTAGAATTAATTAAAGGTAGACGGATTTATTTAACGAAATTTGATAAAAAATCTTTCAGTTTCAATTTGCAAATATGCATACGTATTCAATATGTTGTTTCGTCACGTTTCCCAAGAGACGAAATGCTGCCTAAATAAATGCTTCTCTTCTTGCGAAAGTCCCATGTTTTGATAAGGTCCTCGGACTGGCCTTTACTCCAGATCTTAAATGGAAGTTTTACATCCAATCGTTGATAAGGTCGCTGGAAAAATAGTTGAATCATTCTACACAAAGTACCCGCATCCTGATACAATCTTCTTCCCATATAAAAGTCCAGCTGCAATCCTCTATTTATATAAAAGTCATATACGACCCCTAAAACAAAGTACTGCTGTCATACATGGAGAAGCGTCGCTCATATCAAGTAAGGGGCGATCTTTTCTTTTCCTTACAGCCATTTCTCACAGAAAATACATTGCTAGTCTCTCTCTACTCTATCTTTATCTTCATGTAAGTTGTTTGCTTGAGCCCCAATCTCTGGTCCCGCCTTTCAGACATTCACAGTAAGAACTCGTCTTCTACCACAATGGAAATGGAACCTTCTTTTCTGCGTCCGTGTGCCTAACGCCAGGCGAAACTTCCATGAACAGATCTTCTTCGCACGGGATTCCGTCTAAGTAACGCATTACCACGGGACTGCTTCCCTCCAGATTATAACTTGGACACCTTCAAACACATTGTCAACAGATTTTCGTCATTAAACTCAGTTCATTCCATTAATCATTCCTAATTATCTCATAATATTCTTCATCTTTCAACTGACAATCATTCCATCTCATTAATTATCATCCTTGAGTGGCTTTTGGCTTCGATAAACGTTGACCCAACAGTAAAACGAGCGTTTCTATAACTATTATCACAGATATTAAGTTTAAGTCTGTTAGCTTTGTGGGTAAAGACGTTGATTAAAATGGTATTCTCAGTGAATACTACTTGGTGTTTCAGTCTGGGACTCGATTTCAATGGCAATAACACTGAGAAAACTACCACGCTGGATTGTGATGAATAGATGAAAAAACAAATGGTTAATATTCATAATCGTCATAAATTCAATACTTCAAACCATCATCACCGGACGGATTGGTTACTGTCCTCCTAAATTCCGGGGACTTTCCCATTACACTGTCCGTATCTAAGCGTACCGGGGACAAAAACTAACACACACTAACTGTTTAACTTAAGAATATCTCAAAACTAGAGTATCTAATCAATAAAAGGTTGAAAAATATAGGCAACATTCTTATATCACAACAACATTTATGTGTATTTTAAGTAATTATTTACACAATACTCCTGAAAATTAGCTTCATCAAAATTGTTGTCTGTTTCTAATTTACATCAAGAGACCAGAAAAATAGACACTTGCATATTATATCGATTTCTTCTCGAATATTGTTTAGGAAAGTACATCTTTGGTTGTAATTGTAAAGATTACGAAAATATACTGCCTTGTACAGGGATTGAACTCACATCCTACAGATTATGAGACTTGCTCCTACCGCTTTTGTCTTCCTCTCACTACTTCTCGTTCCATTTGTCCTTCATTCTGACCTGTAACATCGTGTTTGGTAGTGATTGGACAGAAAGACACAGCGATGTTCATTTCACCATTATAGTTATCGATTCCTCCTCCTCTTAACACTTAATCTTGTTGCACCAACAAAAGGAGTCTGAGTACACTCACACACCTTATTTATTAGCTCACACGAATGAGATTTGAACTCGGCTTACAGATTCAAGAGTCTGCGTCGACAATAAATGACATCAGCTTTGTCGTGTTTTTTTTTTTACTATATTCTAAAGAATTACCTTCCGTCTCGACTTTTGATAAAAATAATAATAAATAAATAAGATTAAAAACGAGAAAAGAAAAAACACTTTCCAACTTTTTTTCATATTTAAATCAACGCCAAACCTCCGCAACCGATTCGCATGAGCAACGACCGTACTCGTTTTGACTTTACAACGATATTAATAGAAGTTGGTTGTTTTTCTTTCCCTTGTATGAAAAGGTTCAACTCCAATATTCTGAAGCCGGGACACAGATGGGGGTTAGGCTTTTGTTGGGGGAGGAAAGCGACAAGCCTCGTTCTTGCCGACAGTCGCTCTGCAGGTGGAACTGGATGAACAGCCCCCCTCCCTCTCCACCCCCACCAAATAAAACAGAAGGATCGAGCTAGTCACCCCCTTGTAACTTCTCCGTGTTATCACTTTACTTATATATATTTTTCTTGGTTAACCGGTTGAAAACCCAATTTATCAATTACTGATTTATTTTTTTTGAATGTGTTGTCTTTGTTTATATTTATTCATGTTGTAAATGTATATTCTCTATACGATTGGTTTATATATTCATTGCATTGTTTTAGTCGTAGATCTTGGAAACAAATAGTCTGTTGACGATATATTCAGTCATGAAAACAAGAAACTGGGAGGGAATTCCAAAGGCTAAAGATCCGAGGAAAGAAGTAATTAAAGTAGAAAGTTTTCTGCCATCCGTAGACCTTAATAGTTAAGGGGTGGGATTTTGCTACTAGTCGGGTTGGTCGAGGATATTTATGTTTAGATGGTACAAGTGCAGTAAGTTCGTTGGAGCACCTTCCGTAGATATACTGCTAAAACAAGCACAGGGATGCAAAATTGTGGCGATGGGACAGAGGCTAGAACCTGGTAGACAGTGCAGGATCTTTTCTTTCTGCATCCTGTTCAAGGGGGAGAGACTAATAGTTCGTGAATTAGCTCAGATGTGGCCACAGATTGAGCAGAAATTAGTTAATTTTAATTCAACAAAAATTGTATTTCTTGCTATTATAATTGAAAAGCTGCATTGTCACATATGCCAGGAAATCAGTAAATACAAACATTGGTTTCGATCTTAGTCAGTTTTACCACATATCAACTCGTTTTATGTTATTCGAACATTTAGGACGAAGTCGGTCGAGGAATTTTGGTGTTAATCCAGACGCATGGTGACAGTTCCATTTAACCGGGAAACCTGGAACATGGACGTAGATTTTTTTTTGATTACCATTCATTTAATGGATTTAGATTTTATTAAAAACTAGAATAAAATTTAACCAGTTGAGTCACTCATTGATGTCGCGTTAGATTCTTTGAATCAGAAAAACTGAGTTTGCAAAGCCAGCGAAATAAAAATAATAACAAGACAAAATCCTAAATTATTTTTTCTATTCACAATATCCCACCTCTATCTATTTCTTTACCTATGGGTGAAATAGTATTACTACTTGTGATATTCCCTACTGTTTATAACAGACTATTTCAATCATCTAGTTTATACTTAGTCTTATTAACTGATGAAGATAGAGGGTGGGAGGGGGTGGGAGTGATATTTATAGAAGCGGTAGTCTCTATCGCTTCTATGACACTGTAAAAAATAAGAGCTTGAGGGGCAACCAACATACAGTGTGAGAGAGAGAGACAGACTAGGATCAATAGACAGAAACTTAGTAAGAGATGGTGGGTTGGTAATTAAGTTGCAAATTACGGCAAATTAGAATAATTTAGTTTTTTTTCAAATATAACTCAATCCCAAAATTAAGAACTATTTTAGCATGTATTTTGTTTGATATATATAAGTAAACACCTTTGGAAAACAAACGTTGATTAACTCAGCTATAGTATAATAATAGATAAATGTGATTTGAAGTGACGCGCCGATCAATCTACGGACAAATCTACGTTTGTCAGTGCCGTCCACGTGTTTTACCGCACCTTTGTAGGGTCCTTTAATAATGTGAACCCCGAATCACATACCGGTGTCTGATTTCGTTGAGATAATAGCAATTTTAACAGGAATCTGCTATGTGTGCCCGGACGGATGGATAACCAAACCATATGCTCTAGAAAGCTAAAATATGTCATGAAGTATTGAATAACGCCCCGTGCGTATTAGGCTTTTCCATCCAATTACTGGTATCCGATAATTAGTCGTTCAAAATTGGTAACGGATAACATAGCACAGCGAGTGTTTTCTGCATAAAATCCCTCAGAAACAAAGGAAATGTTTCTGCAATTTAATACTTTTCTGGGTTCATTATAAAAATAGAAAACATTTCTGAATATTGTGTTTTTGGTTACTACATTGCATATGGCGATTTAAGTGATTCTTTAAAATTACCCCGCTTCGAATGAAACACGTCTCATTGTCTGTATAGTCTAAATGTTGGCGTATTTGCGCCATAGGCAATACTCCGAGTTCATTGGTTAATTTTTGACTAGTTTTTATATTTTATTTATTTTTACTGTTTTCATTTACTATTAGGTTACCACTTATCAAGGCGAAAAGCCACTCGGGGATAAAGTTACTTAGACAAAAATGATAATCAGCCGAAAGGCGAGGACCACTATGGGAGTAGTAACATTGATCAATGGTATGAACTTCGTTTGATCACTTATGGGGCGGGTTATGACAAGAATTTGTTGAAATTGGATTTGAAGACGACCGAGTGGTAATCAGGAGGGAAGCAGTCCCGCGATAATTTGTTCCACTGGTTGGATGCCCTTACGTGGAAGCTCTACCGATGGAAATTCCACATGATATATACATTACATAATAACATTGAAGATGACAGCTTGTTGTTACTAAGACTATGGCAACACATAACGTTGACAATTGCATGACGTTTCCCGTGTTTAATACAAGAAACGACCGAAACGTTGTGATAACAACAGCCAAGATAAGGAAACCTGTTCAAAAAATTCTTAATAATTATAAAAATTCCTCATCCCAGAAATATAGACAAGCAGAGCTTATATATTTATATATTTTTTTTGCCTCCATCGACAGTTCCAATATTTCAGACTATTAGTTTGCTCACAACTTAGTTAAGTGTTGAATTTAAGCATAACATGTGTTTATTTGCCCTCTCTTTCGTTTTTCTTCTAGTTTTTTTTTTACTTGTTAATCTTCATATTATCCATCAGATCAGCGAGAGAATAAGTAAGAGATCGTTTATTACTTTTTATGTATTTTCGGGTCACGGGTCGTCTACTAGACGGACCGTCTAGACATCTAAAATAATAAAACTATGGGGATCTTGTTACCTCGTTTGTTTGTTCATGCGCATAGTGGATGACGTACTCCTTTTGTGACGTCATCAATTGAAACAAATAAATGGGAGATAACAATGTACAATAAATGGCATCACAAAATGAAAGTGTCGTCCATCAAACCAAAGATAGAGGGTGGGGGAACACATTCTATATGACATTTTATCCAGACGACCCATCAGTCGAACTGTCTTGTATACTACTAACACTCTGTTATCTTCTTTATCTGTCTGTCCGTGTGCACAGTGGATGACGTCATCCATTAAAATAGAGATTGGATAATGTCTCAAAATGATGACACGATCAACCAAACGAGAGAGAGAGAGAGAGAGACAGACAGACAGACAGACAGACAGACTAAATCCGTTATTTTGTTTTATCTTACGACTTTAGTCCGGGGTCTTTTTAAATATATAATATAAAACAAATTACGTGCCCACTTTATTTTTAGTATGTAATAATATATAGTCAAACCTTTACATAGAATTAATTGCCTCTACATACGAATTTTTCCAACATACGACGTGAAATTCGTTCAAATTATCGACTCTATATCCGATCAAAAATCTAACATACAACGTCCAAGTTTCGTGGTTAGCCCGGTATTTGGCAGCACTCACGATGGGATGGAGACTCCAGTTCACCGTTCCGCTTCGGTCCCGGAACAAATTAAATTCGTATGTAGAGGCTTGCCTCTAATTTACATATAAATATATATTTTTTAAATAAGCGAACAATGAAATATATCTGTAACGAATATACATGGCGCCATGAATGCGCATTCTGAGTGAATTCAAACATAGAAAAGACTTATTTCATGTTCTGTCTATCTGAAACAACATTACTCACATAGAACTGGTTTGCAGGATCGTGATGAACTACTACTACTACAACCACTACTACTTTTTTTACGATATTGATCATTATTTTCCTTTCAAAAATATTTCTAACGTAGTATTTCATTATACAGGGTGTTTCAAAAGTCTTGGGAACATTACAAATGTGTATATCTCATGAACTATTCCAGGTAGAAAAATGAAACTGGTGCCATTTTAAAGCTTGCTTACTCAAGTTTTTGGTCATACTAATGATTTTCGTGTTATCTTTCCAGGTGCAGTAATGGCGTTCTCTAAACAAGACAAGACATGTGTTCAGCGTGCATTTCGCAGGAAATTTAAAAAAGAAGCCCCTGAAAGGAAATCCATTGTCAGATGGCATGCTAAATTTGTGAAAGATGGGTGTTTGTGCCCAAGTAAGCGAACAGGTCGCCCTTCAACTTCAGAAGATGCAGTTGAGCAAGTTCGGACAGCCTTTCAGCGGAGCCCCCGTAAATCAGTGAGAAGAGCCAGCAGGGAACTTCAGCTTGCTCCAGCAACTGTCTGGCGTGTCTTAAGGAAACGACTGCAAATGGTACCTTACAAGCTCAAGTTGGTTCAAAAGTTGAAGGACACTGATAAGCCACTTCGCCGTGACTTTTGCATTGCAATGCAAGAGAAGTTGGAAGATAACGGCTTTGATGACCGGCTTGTTTTTGCGATGAGGCGACCTTCCATCTGAATGGCAAAGTTAACAAGCATAACACTCGCATATGGGGTACTGAGAATCCTCATGAACTTCTTGAGCACGAGCGAGATTCACCAAAATTGAACGTGTTTTGTGCAATTTCCAAGAAAGGTGTCTATGGACCGTTCTTCTTTGAAGAGGCAACTATCACTGGTGAATCCTATCTCAACATGCTGGAAGACTGGTTAATGGCTCAGTTGGAACAAGCAGAATCTGATGACTTCATTTTTCAACAAGATGGTGCACCACCACACTGGAGTCTTAGAGTAAGGCAGTTTCTTAACACAAGGCTGCCTGGTAGATGGATTGGGAGATCTGGGCGAGGTGATGACGTTCTCATGCCCTGGCCTCCTAGGTCTCCAGATCTTACCCCGTGTGAATTTTTCCTTTGGGGCTTTGTCAAGCAACAAGTCTATGTGCCGCCCCTTCCAAGAGATATTGACGAACTAAAGGCTCGAGTAACGGCAGTTGTGGGAACCATTGACGTCAAGATGCTGGAACGCGTTTGGCAGGAAATGGACTATCGACTAGATGTCTGCCGTGTGACGAATGGTGCTCATATTGAGCAACTCTGAAGATTTCCCACAAAACTTGAAACTTTAACCTTTCCAACGGTACCAATTTCATTTTTCAACTCCTAATAGTTTTTGAGTTATTAAAAATCGTTATGTTCTCAAGACTTTTGAAACACCCTATATATATATATATATATATATATATATATATATATATATATATATATATATATATATATATATATACATGTATTTATATGTCAATGGATATAAACTATTTATTTATTAGAAAATAATTAAGCTCCGTATCTCAAACACTTTCAGATATATCTAAATTTAGCCACGTTGCGATTTCTCTCCCTTAAGCAGATTGAATACTGTCTATTTCTCATTATTTTTGTTTATAAATAGAAATGCAAGACTTATTTCTTTCGCATTTCAATTGGGATTGCCACGACTGTTTTGTGGTAAGAAGCTGGGTTCAAGATATCCAGACCCAGGGTTCGAATCGTTCAACCGGCGGTACAGTTTCATAATCCATACTGAAGAGTGTTTAATGTATCACGAAACATATTTTTATGGATATTAAAAATATTTATTTATTAAATATAATTATATATATAAATTATTAAAAATAATTATCTATATAAAGTAAAAGATCATGCTTGGTATCATGACCACAGGACACATACTACACCACCCCCTAAACAAACAAAACAAACGGAGATATCCTGATTACAGGACAGATACTACACCACCCCCACCCACCCCCCAAAAACACAATGGTGTCATAACGAACGGACATATGGTACACTGCTCCCAAAGGGGGGGGGGGGTAATGCCTCGAAGGACGGTCTCCTGGTAGCAGAACAGATACTGCACTACATACTCGAATTGCGCATTTAGATATAGTACATTATTCTGAAATAATATAGTAAACTGAATTGAGCATTACAAGATCGAAATAGTATAGTTTCGGCTTCAGACAGACAGATAGCAAATCTCGATTAGTCATGGCTAATGTTACCCGCAGGTTGACGTGTACTTCAGCTAGTTAATTCCTATGCGTGTATAACATAAGGTATACGGAATCTCTGGTTCGCATTGGAAAGAAAGACGTAATGTGTCTTTGATCTCATTGCATATGTTTATTGTGAGAGTTGCCTTCCCCAAATAAATTGAGCATGTCGCCTACTGAGGCCCGGATGTGCGCATGTGTGGAAAACCAACAGATCCCGGCGGCGAAAAGAAGAAAGGTGTCATGGACCGGTGCAGACACCAGAAATAAATGAAATTTCTTGTTCTCTTTTTTATTCTAATAATAACGATAATAATATTAATAAAAACATAATGATAAATAAATATAAAAGTCATCGGAGAGGAAAGGGGAGAATTCAGGGTTTTTTTTTTTTAATGAGGCACGAATCGGAGTTGCTTGAAGCCGAAGTCGGACTTGGAACATCGGAACCTTCAAAAGAAAAGTTGCCTATTTTAGAACACTTTGAAAGATTTTGGCGGGCAAAAGTTTCGCACATAAGTACAACTCTGGTTCCAATCTTTTTTAGCCTTCTCTGTTTGAAATGGGACGCCATGTAAACGAAAGTAGGTCATGAGAAAAGTAATGTGCTTTTCGCTAATACCCGTAACAAATGGAGTGGGATAAAAACTAAAAAAAAATTTTCATGGTGTGGTTAAAAGCGTTTCAGCTTTAAATTTTCAGTTTGTTAAAGTCGATTTAAAATGCGACAATAGTTAATGGTGAACACATTTGAATCCATGTTCAGCTGAGTAAGCTTCTAAGAATTTTGTTAAGCGCATCACAAAATCGAGAAACCAAGATAAAGAGAGAAAACGAGAGGGAGAGAGAGAGAGAGAGAGATAGAGAGAGATAACGAGTTAACGAGAAAGAGAGAGAACGAAAGGAACAACAAGAGAGGGAAAGACTATGAGACAACGAGACAGAGAGGGGTGATAAGAGATAACAAGCGAACAAATAAAAGACAATGAGACAACGAAAGAAGTAGTGAAAGAAAATGGGACCCTGATAAAAAGAGAGAGATAGAGAGAGAGAGAGAAAGAGAGAGAGATTGAGAGAGATATATATAAAGAAAGCGAAGGACATAGAGATAGATAGAGAGACAGAGACAGGATTAGAGAAAGAAATAGAGAGAGTCAGATAGATTGGTTGAGAAAGAAGGAAATATAACAGAAGAATAGAGACTGAAGCTGCGGGAGTGATGTAGGTTGCAGAGAGAGAGAGAGAGAGAGAGAGGGGGAGGAATCTATACACATATAGATAGAGAATAAAGAGAGAAATATAATCACAAAGAGTGAAAGAAGACTGAAAAGAGTGAGAGAAGAGACATAAATAAAGAGAAGGAGAGAGCGAGAGACCAAAAGACCACAGCGCATGGAATAATGATAAATAGAGTCCCCTTATCTGCTAGTTTGCTGTGTCATACCGAACGATTGAAACCGGATGATTGGATATCCAGAAAACGAAACAGACAAAAATGGCGCTCCTTCTCACCGTGCACGAGACAAAACTTCAGCTAGGACGACGATGAGGTGATTTGTTATGACACTGGATCCATTTTGTCTCATTTCTTTCTATACTAAAATAAAACATATTTTCTTAGCTTATTTAATGAATTACATAGTTCAGCATTTCTCTCTTAATCGCTAACTAGTTGGCGTACCTATCTCAAGGCGGGTTTATGATGAAACGAAACATGTGGGAAGTGCAACAGATCAAACCAACCTATTCAGTTTTTATCAACGTTCAAAGCCTACCAGAGAATAAAGGGTTAATGAGTTTCGACAGGCGGACGGTCAGACAAACTTCAAGAAGTTTGCAGACGATGTTTGAAACTCGGCAAAATTGATTATGTAAGAGGACAGCTAAACAAGAATTTGTTAAGATTGAACTTAAAACGACCATGTTGTAGCCAGCTTGGAAGCAGCCACGTGG
>OY744521.1:121497611-121510111 GCA_963556195.1 Sepiola atlantica
ATACATAACTAAACTGAGGAGAACTTATTTGGGCTTCGAATACTACGTTATTTTGAATATTTGGTCAGGGTTTACTTGTAGGGTAAAGTATCATTATGTCAGGTTTTCGTGAAAAACCCTTTTACAGAGAGACTAAAGACAACCGAGGGCGGTGTCTAGTAGGTAATCCAAACTCCCCTAATATATATATATATATATATATATATATATATATATATATATATATATATATATATATGTATATATATATATATGTTTGTGTGTGTGTATGTGTATACGGAATAATAACGTTGACACACCGGTTCCCATTCGACCACCGAAATTAAGCGACGTTGTTCCTGGTCAGTACTAAATGGATTACTATTTGGGAACAAGAGGTGCTGTATGTGCTCTCTGCTTATCTCGACATTGCTTCCAGTCGTCCTGGACTTATCCTTGCCACTGGGATCAAGCAGTGCCGACTCAGGAGAGGTGGTGTTTAGGATCGTGCAACACTTGCTTCATAATTATGATTAGAAATGTGACGATTCTGATGAGGTACCGAAATTATCCGGTTGTTGACTTGGTCCAGTACACCACATCGTGTGGAAATAACCCGACAAACAAGCCGACACGATCGCCTTTCATCCTCGGCATCATGTTATTTCCATGTTGTTATACAAATAGGGAAAAATGAAAAAAAAAACTAAAACTAAAAACGGCGTGCAGGTTGGCGCTCCATTGCACCCCTCGATGGATATGCAGGCCTACGAATCGGGTTTCATTAGCGTCGACCCCCCCCCCCCCGCCCGGCCTTACCGTATCAGTATGTCTCCAAGAAGTTATTTCAAGCCGAAGAAATATGTTTTCATCATCTTTGGAGCGTGCCAGGTAAACTGTCTTTTGAATACCGTAGATATCTGGTGGAGTATTTTGGGGTTTTGTTGTTTTTTTGTTTGGTTTGTGGTGTTGTTATTTCTTTGTAGTTCATTACTTTTTTATTTTCTTCTTCTTTTTACTTATGTGTTTATTTGTATATATAATATCTGTGCTTACAAGAGTTCGACGTCAGATCCGGTTTCCATTCTCTTCTAAACAATCGCGCTTACAAAATACTTATTTATGAATGTCAGATTTCTTTTAAATCGCATCTCTATAAAAGAGGCTTCGACCGTCGGTAGTTTTGAGCCCTCACGATCCAATTTGATCCATTGTTTAAGTGCTACATTTTATTTCATGTCGCTCTGTCACGCTTAAATCTGAAGAGTATTTACATCGGTCTCTTTGTTTTTGTTTTGCCACGCGTAAGTTTGAACTAGCATTTTTCTTATTGCAACGTTTATATTAGAACTAGCATCTTCCCTTTTCTGTCAAGCTTAAGTTTTAACTAGCATTTTCATTGTTCAGAAAAACGGGAAAAATATGAAAACGTTGTTATAAATTCTTTTCGGCTTCATTAGCGTAAATAAAAAAAGCTCTTTGGATAAAGGTTTTTTTGGTGTCAAAAATAATTGGGTCCTCCTGTTATTAAAATTAAAAACAGTGTTCGGCATTCTTAAGATATGTAAATTCAATCTGCGCGTTTAGCGATGGAAATGTTATTTCAACATCAGACCGACAGACAGCGTCAGTTATTGAGATGCATGGACGCATCTAAAAATTCTAGTTAAGCATGAAAAGAACAAACATTGTTTGTTCAAACTTAAGCGTGACAGAACAAAGTAAATGATTATCGGTCGGTTTGTTGCTATTTGATTGGTCGGTGACTATATTGGAATCTGCAGAGATGAAATCCCACAGTAATATGTTCCACAGACGGGAAGACATTGCAATTGAGCTCCGTCCATAGAAATTCTGTTTTACGCTAGGAACATGGAAGAAGAAAGGGAACTCTTTTTTCGGTTCTGGTAGAAAGAGTTCTCTTTGTGAATGTCTTACATGATGAAACCATAGATTAGAGTTCAGCCGAGCCATAAAAGGTGCTCTATTTCCCATGGAAATAAAAATAACAACAGAATAGTAAGAGATTATAAACGTCTCTTATGTGAGACAGGGGATGTTGTGAAGAATAGAGATCATTCTCAACTAGACTATGGAGTCGATTTTGTAATCTGTCAATGGAGGAAAGAGTGCTGTAAGCGTCACTTTTATTTTTGTCTCTTTGAATTGGATTAGGTCAAAAGGCGTTCAAGAGTTGATTGCACACTAGATGCGATTAGCGATAGTCGTCTATTCTTTCGCGCTCAAAGTTTGCATCTCTTCATTATCAAGGACTATGCTGACAATATGAGCTTGTTGAAATACTTTAACTACTAATGATAAAGTGCTTCAAATGCATGTTGGAAACGGTGTGGCGATGGTACATAACGAACGTCGTTTTTTGCAATGGAACATTTTAAGTGATGTTAGATAATGGCTTGGACGCATCTATTCGAGATGGGTTTGACTTGCGCGATTATGGCGGAGTCATTCCGTCCGAGGCTACGGTGCGTTTTCCCACGCCGGGAACGACAGCTGACGTGATCTTAGGTGGCTGAGGTACAAGGGTCAGATTGGACCTGTGTGTTGACAACGAGAGTTGGTGCGAGATTTCGCTAGCGTGGGAACATTGAATTGGATTTTGAGTCAGTTATTGTCTAGGAGCGATAGAGTCAAGATCGCAAAAATGTGACGATGCTAAAAGATTTCCGAATGACGGAAAAATAAGAGATTAGAGCCGAATCTTCTCCGTCTCCCCCTCAAGTAATTATGATATTAACTAGTGAAATTAGTAGCGTAAATTCTCTCTCTAGGATCGACAGACTTGTTCAGGTTGGTTAGTTATATAGAAATAAAGAAAACGGCTCTTTGAAACAAAAAGGAAGTCTTGTTATAAGTTAAGTTGGATTTTCAGCGAGCGAGGACAGCAGTCCGGCAAGAACGACAAAAAACAGCTTGCGGAAACATGGCGCGTCGGACAGCAGTTGTCAACAAATGGTCGACAGAGACAGACGAGGGCGACAATGGTTTGCAGGCAGGAGGCAGGGCGGGTGTTGGCGACCAGAGACTGAGACACACACGAGAGTCAGTATACGAGAGGTTAGTGCAAGCAGTTGAAAAACGCGGAACTAAAATACGGCATATCAATCCTCTGTAGAACAAACGAGGGTTCCCTAGACGATCGCGACGATGTAGAGATTAACAGAACTACACAATGTAACAGTGACACCTATGGGTCCGGGGTGACCTCAGTAAAACGGAAGTCCGCAAAATCACGTGACTTCAAGAGAAGAGAGACTTCTCCCTTTTCGTGGCGACGCGTCAAAGATGACGTCCCGATCGCGCACAATGTAGCTAGTTATCAAATAAGACAAGCTATCTGTTTATCTCTCCATCTTTCTCTGCCGTTCACACGCACGCAAGTAACCCGTCACTTTAAAGTGATGAGTTCATCTCCCTGCTTGTATCTGTGACTGATTTGTCGCTTGGCCTTTTGGCCAAGATCAAAGTGTAGTATCTGTTCCGATGGATACTGCACCCAATAGACCGGTATTGTCTTGACCTTCGGGGCTTGATTTCCGCCGGTCTATGGGTTTGTCCTGTGCAGTTCTAGGAGGTCAACCCTCCCAGGTTTTGCCTCCCCTCTTTGGGGAGAAGTAAGTTAATTGCTTACTGTCTTAGGCGCCACTACCGGGGAATGCCGATGGGGCTTCCAGGCATTTTTTGTAAGCCAGAGTGCTCACTTTCTCGGGCGCTGGCTTTTCAAATCCCACTTTCCCGACCTTGTGTCACATCTTACTTTGTGGCAGAGAGATAAATAATATATATATATATATATATATATATATATATATATATATATATATATATATATATATATATATACACACAATATTACACACATATTTTTGAACACCAAATTATATACATAACCCTAAAAATCTTTAATTTCCATTCACTGCAGGACTTGGTTTCGCTGCTCTTCTGTCTTTTGGCAGCCATTTTCTTTTGTCAGATTCTCTTCACAATCGGAGATATTCCTCTGGTATAGACTATTTTTGATAAAGGGAAGTTTCTTTTCCCGAAATATTAAATAAATAATTTTATAATCCTCCGGACATCACACAAACAGCTAACAACACTCTTGCAGTTATGTAAGATTTTAAGAAAAAATAAGTAGTAAGTCATATTTCGTATTCGATTTATTATTTTTGTTCCAACTTACATCTTACTCGGAATTTGCATTGCCCACAACCTTTTAAAAACATACTACTAATATATATATACGAATTGTAGCATTTGTGTAAAATACTCGAGATGTTGAAGACTGAAGGATATTGTAACAGGCTGGAGTTCTAATGAAAGTACTCAACAAGTTAGCGATCGTGATCGGTTTTACACTTAACTCTAACTGAACGTGTCTCAAATAACACACAAAAGAATCAATCAATAGTGGTGAGTAACTCTCAAAACAAGCAAACAAAAAAGCGCCATTGTAGACACGAAACAAATTATCAAACAAATAAAAGAACAACTTTAAAAGACGTAACTATTTTAGCCATTAACAACATTCTATATACATACCTAATATCGAATATGTGTGCGGACCCTTTTTTACTGTCTGCTTATTTCGCTTAATAAACCACAAGAAAACCAACAAGTAATTTATGAGTATTGTAACGATGAGAACAATGAAATATGAGATGCAGGCGATTAACGGCCGAACGAAATTATTTTACGTCCGAGTGATTTTTCAGGTTATTCAATTCTTTATATGCGTTAGTATAATATATATATATATATATATATATATATATATATATATATATATATATTACAGAACAAGACCAATTTTACATACAAAGAAAAGGGCTATACTTTTTGGGGTGGATTTAAAGAAAAATGTCGCACACTTGTGTTATGTACAAAGAAACCAGGTCAGACATATCGTTACTCTATGCAAAGAAAAAAAAGCCAGACACCTTTCTTATATACAAAGACAAAGGCTCAGACATGTTTGTTCTATACAAAGGAAAAAGGTTCATGTATATCCGTTCTCTATACAAACAAATATAGCTAGAATCGCAATAAGGGCAGATATCGATGCTATATATATATATATATAAAGCCAGACGTATATGTGCTATTTTCAAAGATATATGAATGAAAGCCGGATACATCTTTGTTCTATAAAAAAATAACACTAAATTTATATTATAGAAGAAATAAGGTGGGGCATGTGAGCTGTATAAAACGACCGAAAGAAAATTATAAAATATATCTTTTCTATAGACTATTAATGGTCTTGTATTAATTATGATCAACTTTCTGCATATGATAGCCTAACATTTGTCATGTATAAGAAGACTTACAGAAGCCGCTTCCATTTCTTTCGTCACGTGAATAAAGATCTGAACTTGAACACATAGTGCAACACAGGCCAATTCTGCAACAAACGCCATAGCATGAAACGGTGCCACACATATCATAACATCTTCATATGCGGTGTTTACAACAAAAAGTGAATGTCTCTCGTTGGATTTAAATTTCTAAAGTGAATGAAACTATACATTGGACATGCCAGCGAATATCATGCGCTTCGAGCAAGTTGAAAACCATCAGCATCATCACCATTATATATATATTTAAATTCTGACGACTATGTTTCGTTTGAACAAAAACAAAAAAAACATTCTTCTCACGCCACAAACTCACCAACTATTTTCAAAAATTTTACTTGTATGTTATTTTTTAAAATCAATAATCTTGAGAAAGTCTTGAAATGAAGACGAAACGTTGATAAATATATACATAATTTTGGTTTTTCCTCTTTTATTTTTGAATATAAGTTATTTATGTACATTCATAAATAAATATTAATTATTTATTATTTCAGACATCGATGTTTCCTGCTAACGCAATCTTCAGTGCAGGGAGGTCATTCTCAACGGTCGGCAGGCGCGAACTCCGATCACAAATCGCCACTGATTTGCAGTCAAGAGCGTTACCCCTCGGCCATAGGGAATCAGTTAATAATTAAAGAGGAATTTAACTTTGTAAATAGCGAGTCGGCGGCTAAATTGCCACAAGCAGTTAAAGTAATCAACAAACTAGTGTTTGGATTTTTGCATAAAGCTATTTGTACTGCTTGTTATTAAACTCCTTGGTTTTCATGTACGGCCGAACAAGTGGGCAGTGTACAGTATTGTTCCGCTCTTGTCAGCTCGTCTGTGAAACAATGTTTAACGTTGCATGTTGCGTGCACAGAACTAATCGCATGTTTTGGGCATGTCGATAACATAGGATTCGTGCAAATGTTTTCCACAGAAGCAATGAACAATAAACCGCAGTTATACCGGGTTAGTGCGTTTCTCATCTTCGGTATAAAAAAGAGCAAATTTAAATTTTGGTTTCGTCCTCTTTTACGAAAAAAAAAAGGTAAATATGGCGCCATTAAAAAAATCGGCATCAAAAGAGAAGGCCTTTCCAAATTTTATTTTTCTAAAAAATAGCCTAAACACATTTATCTGACACGGAAGCAACCATGTACGAAAGCGACTAACATATTAGTATAGATGTTGGCTGTATTGTTCGTTATTTCTATAAAATTGATCTCTTTCCAAGATGTCACTACAACTTTGCAGAGAATCACTTTGTCTTTCTGAAGATTCACCTTACTTTCAGGAGTCAACCTATAACCACTATTAGCAACATTACGAAAATTAATAGAACAGGACTTTCTTGAACATGTTCTACCCGGGCGAAGCAAGTGTGCATCACCGTAGTTCCGAGAAGGTCATAAGGAAACACACATATATGTGGGGATTATAAAATAGGCGTGAATCACAAAGTTAACTCGCATTAATGTCCTCTACTTAATGTTCACGTTGCATTACATGAACTAACAAAAATGCGCGTTTTTACAACAAAAAAAAGATTTGTAAACGGCATATCGCCAAAAACTAATAGAGAATAACTTCAAAGAAGTAACGAGAATAAATACGACAATAGGGTTACAATAATGGAAGGATGCCATATGGAATAAAAACATATTTCAAATGGCCATCAGACAGGTTTTAGAAAAAAGATATGAAACATACGTACAAATATTTTTTAAAAACTTGAATCTTGTGAAGGATTGGTAAATTTCTACAAGCGACATTTACCAAAATAGACGGATCTGACTGAACCGTTTACAAAGTTAATAAGAAAAAAAATTGAACTCATCTAGTCAGAGGAACAACAAAAATGTTTGATAAATTAAAATTAATTATGGCAAATACATTAAATGTGAACGTTTTGGATCCCAAAACGGATATTACATTAACTACAGATGCAAACGAACATTACAATATCTGGAATATTATCACAGGAACGACATCTGCTAATGTATTTATCAAGAAAAAAAACGAACACTGAATTTAATTATTCAAATATGGAGAAGAAAGTATTTGCTATTGTCTGGACGACGACTAAAGGCCAACAGTTTTTTCTGGGGAAAATTATTTCTTTTTAAAAGTGATCATATATCATTATAGTTTATTTAATTCAATAAAAGAACTACCAATAATCTTAGAATACTTAAATGGATAATAAAATTAATGGCATTTGACTTTAATATAGAATATGTAAAAAAACTCAATTCAACACGTAGATGCATTATCAAGGTTTTATTTTAAAATAAATCAAAAGATAAAACAAGAAGAATTGAAGATACATTTTTATATTACTAGAGTGGGACTTTTATTAATACTAATTAAAACTTTTACAGGCTGGCCTGAAGTAATATCTGTGTTAAAGCTATCGCATAATACAACACACCGGAAGACTAGAAATCTCATCAGGTTTAATGTGTAGGCAAATTAGAGCAACGGTAGCCATTTTCCTATTCCACAAGTGAATAAATGTGGTACAAAAAGAAGAAAGAATCACATCCAGAAAGGGCAGATTTATCATGCAAAGAAAAACAATAATACAGCTATGTTATATATTAAATGGAGAAAGGGGGAACAGTTTATTAGCCCATGCAGATCTTATAAGGCCCGAGGGCGAATATGAAAAGTAAAATGCTGAAGCAATCTCTACGATTCCTTCCAGTACTTAATCATTGGAACAGCCACTACAAAATGAAACTTCAGAAGACAAAATAATGCATGATCAAGCGGGCCAGAATGAAGTTTAAAATTTGGATGAAGATAAAATTATGTAAGATTACGACTTTTGTTACAGCGTAGAACGAGATAAATCTCCCAGAGAAAGAAATGAGAGAGAGAAGGAGAGAGAGAGAGAGAGAGAAGGAAAGAAGGAGAGAGAGAGAAGGTGTGTGAGAGAGAGAGAGAGAGAAGGTGAGAGAGAGAGAATACGTAATCCAGAAAATTAAACTATCAGAAAAAGAAGTACAAGACCTACTAGAGCATACAACCTTGACGTTTCAGGGATGTGTAGTGATGCTTACAAGTCAGGTTGCCTAATTAGCATAAGTGTAAGACAGAGCCTATATAATGCTATCTCTAAGAAAAGTGGAAAGAAGCTTGACTATCCACTTTCGAGGCTAACCTTTCACTTCACAGCATTTTACGTTACGCTTGACATTAATAAGTGATACTACATAGAGTGAGACAATGTCGATCATACGAATTGGAGGCACCTCAGAATGGGCAACAACCGAAAGGATACATTTTGTCTTAACAGGGATTTATTTCATACAATCCAATAATTTCAAAATATTTTTTAAAAATATTTTTGTAAACAGAAATTTTATCTTTGCTAAATGTAATGTTTTTAATAATACAAAAAAATGTTTTTTTATGTAATAACACGTTGCTCATCACGTGATCAAGTTAGATAATGAAAACTCCCTAAAAAGTAGAAGCGGCAGTAAAATAAATAAAGAGGTATTCTTTTGGTCCTTGCCAATTCCCGGGTACTTCAAACCCATTTAATCCGTAAAGTTTTAAGTCAAACACTAATGAAAAAAAAAAAATGAAATCAATATTAACTTTTTTTTTACCGATTAAAATAAAAATAAAATCAATCAATATGGTTCAACATTTTCAAGAAATCTGTATCAGGTAAAGATAAGTGACCCCAAAGCGATAAGAGTCGTTGAACTTTCCCCGGAAAACTTTAGAGTCTCTTATATTTATATGTAACCCTTATCCTAACCGGGTTAAATACTAAGGTTACATTTAAATAATTGTTTCTGATTTTACTATTCTAAGCGAAAAACGGCCCCTTATCTATATTTATCTTTACCTGGAAAAATCGGGGGTCGCTTATCTTTACCTGGAAAAAAATCGAAAGGTGCATATATTTGCTCGTAAGGAAGAACACATCTAATAGCGGCAGAAATATTGAGCAAACAGAGTTCTGCCTACGAACTAGGATCAGAGTTTCGTATCCGTTTCGTCTCAGGACATCATCTTCCTAAGCATTAAACCCTTTTTATGATGTGGGATGTGTTTATTTAATGCCGACTAGGGCATCTTATTTCATGATGGAGTGCCGAGAGGACAATACAGGTATTTTTATTACCATCCGGAATGCCCTTTTTAGGGGGAGAGCGGGATTTTCACCACATTAAAATCGAACTTGTTTCCACTTGTATCCCCGTGGGCTGATATTTAATGAATAAGCAGAGATTGTATTGAAAGATTAATTTTAACACTCATTTTTTTTTCTTTCATATATAACATCTTTCTTGATTTTCGGACTATCAAATATTATCAGCGGGGGGTACATATTTGCTTGTAAGTAAAAGAAACCCATAGTGGCATAGAAATATTTAGTAGACAGAACGAAATTGAAGATATCTATCCTGTGATCTGGATAAACCAATGAACGATATAAACGCTTTGTAAAAAAAGAAAAAAATCGAATGAGTTATAGAGGGTGATACATTTTTCTAGTGTGGGATACATTAATATACATGATACGAAATATATACCCCAGTTCAGAGACAATAGACGCATGACAGGTTGCCCGAAAAAAAAAAAATGAATAAATAAACGAAAAAAGAAAGGGAAGGTGTATTTTATATTAAAAAAATCAAACCCAACCCTAACTCTCAGGCATCCCCTTTCCTTTATTGCGAGAAGACGATATTCAGTACTTCAGTCGGCAAAACGAGTATTATTTCGCTGTGTTGAATGGTCATACTAGACGATAATGAATGCAAGTGACGCGAACTGACTTTACAGTCGAGTGAACTCGTCTCACTTTAGCGGATAATGTAACGATGTCGTAACTTGGTCTCTTTAAAATGGATTCTCCCTCTGTACGTGTATATCTATATCTACGTATGTGTATTTTATACATAAATATATATATATATATATATATATATATATATACATATACATATACATATATATTTAAGTATGTGTGTGAGAACGATAGCTCCACTGCATATATTAACCCAAATCAGAAAGGTCACAAAGCCAGACAACTGAAACATGAAATGACATAGATTTCGCTCACCTAGAACTATATCCATAAAAATGTACACACACTGTTTCTACCCGGCGTTGCCCGCAAAAATTTTACTTTCTTTTTTTTTTGTTCTCAATTTGAAACTATGCTGTTTAATGTTGTTCGTCTTTGTTTTTGCTAGGGATGGGGCATACTATCATATATCAGACATTTACCCACTATTTCAGAAACTCCCGCCAAGAGATAGTTCTATACTTCTAATCGTCCCTTTAAGTTAAACTGTTTGGATTTCCCTTACACTTGGTTCACAGGGTATATTTTACAGGTAATCGTTTAAGTTCTTTTTCATGATCCCGGTGACTCCTAGTATTTCTAGAATGATTGAAATCTTTATGAGTTTACAGTTTCTTTTTATGTCAAACATAAAACCTTGGTATTTAGTTCTCTTTTCCTCCTTAGCTTTGGGGACGCTGACCTAAACTAACGTTGCTCCTGTTTCTCCTCTTGTCTCACATCACTATGTCAGGTTTAACAACATTATTTTACTAAGAATGTAGCTGTAGGGATTGCATAGTTATAG
Source organism: Sepiola atlantica (assembly GCA_963556195.1). NCBI lineage: Eukaryota > Metazoa > Mollusca > Cephalopoda > Sepiida > Sepiolidae > Sepiola > Sepiola atlantica. Next base: position 121,508,581 of record OY744521.1, read on the forward strand.
TGGATAGTGTATGGGTTATCTCAAACAGTTCTTTTTGGCATATGTACCGAGAACTTTCTGGTAGATTTGATGTGCAATCTTTTGCAGATGGTCCAGTGGAGATTTTACTGTTTCTGCCTAAATATTATTTTGAGTGTTAAGTTTAATTATTACGTCATCGTTTCTTCCAGAAATTGTTAATCTAGCTAAATTGTTATAAAATTACACCTAATTAATTCCTCATTATGCTATGGTGATGTGTTAATCTATTGTTTATAAAATTTAATACGTGAGGATTTGCTAAAGAATACGACAGTTTAAATTCTTCGTCATTTATTTCAAATTTATAAGAGTCACACAGTAATCTATTATATTTTTTTTAATATTAACAATATATCTATTGTTTAGCGATTTCCGAGTTGTTTATATTTTATTGGATGAACAGAAAGGCATTCTGATTAATTTAATTCCATAATTTAATCATGATTTGAATAAGATTTATATGTTTTAATTTCAATAAGCAATAAATTAGTTGTAATTAATAAAAATCATTATTCAATAGAGAATTATAGAATATAAACGGTGATATTCATGAAAAAATGTCACAAATGTTTAGTTGTCCCTCTGACGAGACTCGAACCCAAAATCGCCAGCTTATGAAGACGGTCTCTTATCCACTGTATCACGGGTAGTACACGACATAATACCGTAAAACTTAAACATAATAACAGAGTGTAGCTCTGTGCAGCCAATTTTAACAGTGAAAGTTTTCCTTGTTGACTTTTTTGCAATTTTAAATAATTATTTAAACATTTCAAATTCTATTTTAAAATAAATGGTATTTTAAAAGTAAAGTTTAATTATTACGGTACTGTTTGATTATTATCGTCAAATCTATGTCGATGAGGCAATGAAAACGATTGAAATATCAATCATTACTGATGAATCGATAAAAATTTGTTTTAACATTTATATAAGAATTTAATTGGTGATAGGAAATAGAATTCTTACTCTGAGAGTAAAATCTACTCGCCTAATCCTTAAAATATACTTACTAAAAATATAAATATCCATCAGGATTAATTATATATTCAATAAAATCAATTCGAAATATTTTGTACCCTATAAACCATAGGCGAAACCTAATTAAAATTGAGTTTGTATGCGCTAGTTTATAATGCACGAAATTCCAACAAAAGGACGGGCCTAAAATCATGTAAATTAAGACAAGTAAATATAATATGTATATATATATATAAATATATATATATATATACATTATATATAGATATACATTATATATAGATATATATATATATATATAGATATATATATATATATATATATAAATATATATACATTATATAGAGATATATATATATATATATAAATATATATATATATACATATATATATATATATATAAATATATATATATACATATATATATAGATATATATATATATAAATATATATATATATATATATATATATATATATAAATATATATATATATACATATATATATAGATATATATATATATATATAAAT
>OY744521.1:121515111-121527611 GCA_963556195.1 Sepiola atlantica
ACTATAATTCTGTTTCATTCAATTTCATCGATTTTTTGGATTTACTCCAACTTGCTATTTAATCTTAAGACACCGGAAGCCGAAGGAATTGAACGCTCACACTTTAATCTACTACCACTGCCACTCACGTATACCGAAAATACCTTTTACAGGACATATACATTTGTACCACCATTGGTATTTAATATTTTGATCTTACTATTGTTAGATACTCTACATTTTGAGCCTAAACAAAAAAAGTTGCTTCTATTTATACTTTGTTTAATCTCAAAAGCGTTTTGAGTGGCTACTCCAAATAAATTTATTTGCATTCTCGCTTACCGGAATAACAAATTAAAATAATACATTTGCTGAACACTATTGACGTATAATCCATTAGATTTCTTCTAATTTCCTTTCAGATTTTTATACGAAATACTGAACCCTTGTTTTCTAAAACTTACCTACATATGAAAATTTTTCTATAATATATTTTCTTTAGAAACGATATGTTTTGTTTTCCTGTAATGTTATCTAATATATACAATTAAGTCCATCGAATATATAGGAAACAATCTGTAGGAAAACAAACGTTGATTAACTCAGTTCTTAATATAATAATATATATATATTACTATATATCAGCATTCGCTTTTTCAAGCATATTTAGTTGAATAAGATATACAGCTAGTGTCTATTGGATTTGTTGATTGTTCTTAACACAATGCTAACACACTTACGCAAGTCAAAGTGTAAAGGAAATAAACTTTCTCCAGAAAGCATTAGTATCTTCTGTCTTTGCTTGGGCGATGGGCATAGAGTTTAGAATTTCTCCGGTAGATTAATCGTGAGTGGGATTGAGTACGATGAAACTTATTAGAAGCCGTCGGACGGAGTATTCTAAAAAGTGATGAGCGCCGCCAGGTTTTAACCGTCAAGCCACGTTGCATGAAATTATGTCACATCGAGTCCTGTTTTGGGAGATAGTTAAATAATAACAACTATGGTGTCGAAACTAAATTATTAGGAAAAGGGATATTTCAGAATTAAGTGAAAGAATTTTTACTAAAATAACTGGATTCGACATTAAATAATTCGAAAAGAGATGATATGCCGTAAAACCAAACTAAACTAAGAGGTGTTTTTGAACAATACTCATTGCAATCGAAGTTGATATGCATAACCAGAACGAATTATAGGTACTTTTTCAGTTTTTAATAGTGTTGCATTAGAAATATCAGCATTATCTCGATTGTATTATTCTAGACAATGTCATAGGAATACAATCTCCTGTCATGGAGTTAATAATACTGGTTTCACACACACCTGCAGAATTCAGAACAGGGCTCGCTCGCTCTAGCTCTCTCTCTCTATATATTCTGGCCAGGTCTTCGAAGCCATGAGACGTTACTTGACCGTCTGACCATTTTGCATGCCTTTCACAAACCCTAACGCCATGTCCGTCAGGAGCATTTCATCGTAGCAGTCGCATAGACCCCAAGAACAACTCAAAATGTAAATAATATTTACTTATACATTGCTAACACATATTTCTCTACCTACGACTCATGCAACACGGGTCTTATTGTATTGCGACTTTAATTTATTTCATCTAAAGTAAATTTGCCTATTGTTTGACTTGTTGGATATCATATTAAATATCATTTTACATGTCTGGCATGCTCCTTTTACGCTTGTCTTGGAAAATTTTTTTATTTAAAAATAGATCTGTATGGATGTAAATTCAACTGTTTCTTCATTATTGTGCTTTATACTGTCTTATGATACACAAAAGGGCGGCCTCGTGTTCTGGAAAGCTATAACCGGACACGTGGTCGTGCAAAACGTAAAATAGATAATATAAAATATTTCTTAGCTTTAGAATAGTAACTAGTAGACAGATATATTCGTATTTCTGTAGCAGTTAAGCACACAAACATAGTAAGTAAAAGTTAAGTTGTCGACCGTAGTCGATGACGATCTGAAGATTCTCTTTTCATTAGCTACTACAGCAAAGTGGAGGGGAGGGGAGGGCGCCACTCCTTTTCCAGGATCACTTCACTTACCCTTGAGCTTCACCTTATACTACTGAGTTTTTTAGCAATAAGGCATCAAATACCATTTTTTTAGTATTTGTTATGGCCGACCGGTCCATTAGCAAACACTCAAATGGATCAGTACCCGTGTATAAGGCCGCTAACCTGTCAGCGGTCTTTTGTCCCCAGAATTTGGTCGTCAAAATCCTGTCTATCCACGATTATATGCGATAATTATGGCTGCGAATACCGCTACACAATTTATCTTGTCTACGGTGAGACGCGTGCGCCTCCCGTCCCAAAGAACTCCTCCTCTGCTGCCGCCCCGTTGTAAGTTATACTTAACGAGTCTTAGCCTAGAATCTGTTGCTCCAAACCGCAGCGCTATCATCTGGTGATAAACTTTGAGTAAGCAAAACAACGGGACATCTAATTTGTTTGCAAACAATACAAAAAAGAGAGAAAAAAAACGGTGAAAACAAAGGTTTAGCTTAGATAGGTAAGGGAAGGGATGAACTTGATGAGAGAAAAAAAAGATACAGCGAGAAAGATATAAAGGGCGATAGAGACAGAGAGAGAACGATGGAAAATTACAAATTAAAAATAAACATTGATATAGATGTTTTATTATAAAGAGAGAGAAACAGAAAAGAAGAGAAGGAAAACGGGAAAGAGTGAAATAGAGAGAGGGAGAGATAGAGAGGAAGAGATAGAGACAGAGAGAAAGAGAAGCGGTGAAATGGGGAGAGAGAGAAAGGAAGAGTAAACCAAATTAGGAAGAGTAAACCAAATTAGATAGACGCCCATAAGAAGCTATAGAGATGCAGAAAGCGTGCGCGAGAGAGAGAGAGAGAAAGAGAGAGAGAGAGAGGGGAGGGGAGGGAGATTAGAGAGTAAATGCAATAAGTTGAAAAGAAAGAAAAAAAAACACTTAAAAGAAAGTATGAGAAAAACAAGTTTAAAAGAGATAAGAAGAAGTAAAAACAGAGAGAGGGAAACAAGTCAAACAAGAGGGAAAGAAATGTTGAAGAGAAAAGGGGAGAGAAACAAGGGAAAGAGAGAGAAAGAGAAAATCAGATCAGAAAGAGAGAGGGAGAGAAAGAGGAAATCAGATCAGAAAAGGGAGAGATAAATAAGTTAAGAGAGAGGGAGAGAAAAAAATAAAAAGAGAGATGGAAAGAGAAAACATTAAAAAGAGAAAGGGGGAGAAACCAGTTTAAGTGAGATACAGGGAGTGGAGAAACAAGTCAAAAGAAAGAGGGACGAAAAGATATTTAAAAGGAGGGAAGGGAAGGGAAGAAAAAAACATTGTCACAAAAACAAGGTAAAAAGAGAAAAGTAATTTAAATAAAGAGAGAGGAAGACAAGTTTAAGAGAGACGTGCAAATAAAGAGAGGAAGAGAAAGGGAGGGCACGGAAATACGAGAAACAAGGGGAAGGAGAAAGAGAGAGGGGAAGAGGAGGTAACGAGACAGAGAGAGAGAGAGAGATATGGGAGAGCCAAACATTATGTATACTGTTTCCTTTTTTCTAACAATCGTTCCAAAACTGGGATTCTTGCTTTTCCGGATAAGAATTTTGCAGCCAACAATCGCAACGATAGGTTTAATTAAAATGCTCGCTTATCCTGCCCCGCCCCCTCCCAGTATTCCTCTTCTTTCAGCTTCATCATTATCTCTTGTGGGAAACTAATCGGAGTATTTATCATGTCGAGGCGCGTCCATCATGAATGATGCTCTTCGCTTCCTCCCATCAACACCCCCATCGCCACACACGCACACGCTAATAGACAAAAAGGCCAATTGCATGGTCTGCAGCTTCCAGATGCCCCCATTACGTGCAATCACGTGCAGAGAGAGAGAGAGAGGGGGAGAGAGAGAGAGAGGGAGAGAGAGAGAGAGAGGGAGAGAGAAGAGAATGTTCCTGTTGGGCGCTGATGTTTCGTGCCACGCTTGCAATTCTTTATAATTTTTCAGCAGAAGGCTCACGATAGGGATGAGGTGTTGCTGTCCATAAATCTCTTAATTGCCCCTTCTTTACCTTAAATTCTTCATTATTTTCAATGTGTTCCTATTTGCAGGAACATTAGCCGTTTCTTAGTCGTTTACACCCTTTCTTCTTTTCACACACTTTTACAACAGTAAAATACATTTTTTAAATGCTTCGACGTCGGTCATCCGTGATAAAATTGTTTCGCTGCAGATCTCGGATTTAAATCACCAGAATCGCTCCACCAGTAACCCAAGCATTTTTAAAAATGAAAATATTTCTTTCTCGAATGCAACGTCTAGCCAAGCACCACAAACATCAAACTAAATGGCTTGACAGAAATAAAACATACAATATATGACATGGAGGCTCAGCCAATGAAATGGTTTCTATCACTTCCTGTATTTAAGGCGCCCGTTGGGATAGATCTTTTTATTTCCCGGAGATAACATCTCAATAGAACTGAATTTCAGTGTCCTTTTAATAGATGAATCGCTATTTTAAATTAAATCAATGTGGCAGTACTTGTCATTCTCTCTAAATTTGCAAAGAACCGCACAAGCAACCTGTCAATTTTATGTTTTTTATTTGTTATCCGGTCACTTAATTATGACTCAAACCCAATCATATTACTCTCTCCTTTTTTTCTTTAGTTTCCGATTCTTCTCTTTTGAGTTCGTAAAAAAGAGAGTCATGTCCAGCCAAGCCATGACTTTACTCCAGTTTTCTATTTATCGTAAATCGAATCGCCATAAAACGAGCCAATTATACAGGCATTATGTAAAACTGGAAGAATCCATAAAGAAAACGCCCCTAAATACATGTTTTTATTGGTTTCCGTTATAAATCGGAATAGACCTATACCAAGGGTGACACATTTTTGACATGCCATTCGCCATTTTTTTTCAGGTCAGCATTCAAATGCGCAATTTAAGAATAAACTTGTAAGATTGTTAAGATCTTTTATAAAGCTGACGACCTAAAATGTTACTAACATTGATAGTCTTGGAATTTTTTTTTTAACAGTTCACACCAAACAAGGCAAGCCGCCACTGTAGACGCCAGAGGCTACTGAGAATAAGTGTATAAGTTTTGGATGACATCCTAAGTTGGGAGCTGTGCTGCGATATGTCTGTTTACACAGATTAAAACCTCTGCATGTCGGTACAGTCAAGGAAACTGGGAGTAAGGAGGGGGTCGAAATGTCCACAGCACGGGGAAAGAAGCTATTGGGGTAGACGCCTCTCCAGCATCTGAGGACCTCCACAGTGAATGGATGGGATTTAGCTGATTGTCGGGTTGGTCGAGTGTATTTACGTCGAAGGGGCACTAGAGCAGCAAGTTCATCGGAGCATAGTCCATTGAAGTATTTTTAAAACAAGCACAACGATGCAACATTGCGGCGATAAGACAAGGGCTGGCGCTTGGTGGATAGTGAAGGACCTATCTAGTTGGCAACTCTTTTTTGGACCTTGTCTATAAGAGAGAGACTAGTGGATAATGCACCAGCCCAGATGTAGCAACAATACTTTTTGCATGGGCGGATGGTGACTTTGTAGAGATACAGGATAATGTCAGGTGTGAGAAGTTTACTAGCACGGTAGAGGGAGACCACCTTCTTTGCTGCAGCCTTGGCAGTGTCTTCAATCTATTTGTTCCAATTCATGTTATCTGTGAATGTTAGGCCGGGGAGTTTCAATGTTGAACTTTCAGGTAGAGTGTTATTTGCCATGGGTATCGGTGGTTGAAAAGGTGTCTTGTAGTTATTGAAGGAAATGAGCTTTGTCTTTGCGGCATTAAAAGTTACCAACCATTTATGAACCCAATTCACTAAAGCCTGGAGGTCATTTTTAAGGATTCGACCATTGCCTCGGATATATACGCGTCCGTCTTGTCCACATGACGAGAGTAAAGCGTGGTGTTGTCAGCAAATATACCTATCTCAGACTCGATGTCATCAGGGAGGTCGTTTATGAAAATCAGGAACAATAAATGTCCAAGGATAGATCCCTGCGGTAACACCAGCATTTATGTCATGTTGCTTAGATGAACAGCCATCGAAGACAATCTGGATCTTTTTTTTGGGGGGGGGGCGGAATGATCTAATTATAATAAGTATTTTTCCAGTAATACCATATAATTGAATTTTTAGAAGCGCTTTGTGCCAGACCCTGTCACAGGCTTTGGATATATCAAGCGCTACTGCCCTAGCTTCACCTGCGTTGTATAGTGTATAATATATGCGTTCAGAGATGACCGTTAGGATATCCGCAACAGATCGTGCTTGTCTAAATCCATACTGGCGGTCAGAAAATTTTTTAGCATTAACTAAGTACCGGAATATAGCTAGATTAATTAAGAATTCAAAGATTTTAGCAAAGATCGGGAGAAGATGAGGCAATTTACCAGCAAGATTCAGCAAGGCATATGTTGTAGATTTGGAGAGGACATAGGCCAGTTCAGCAGAGCATTTCTTTATCACTACTACAGGTATAAGATCAAGCCCACAAGCTTTGGAGGTGTCAAGGTTTTTTGATGATGTCTCTGATCCTGGATGGAGTGATTACAAGGTTATCAAGTGTGGCTTCGGACTGCAATGGGAATGTGAGGAGGGGGTTGTTATCTGAGTCCAAAGTGGAGTTAGAGGCAAAACATTGGGCAAGTAGTTCAGCCTTATCAGTTGCCGTGCAAACAACATCGTTGTTGTTTGATAGCGGGGAGATTTTTGATTTCCCATTGTTCACCCCACTATTGTAGATTTCCCAGAAATCGCGAGTACCTAGTTTCTGTGATTGAATGCGTTTTTGGTTATCTCTGTATACCTTCTCTTTGCTTAAACTATCACTGCTTTACAATTATTTATTGACTATAAATTTATGTCTATGCACAGTTGACTCATTGTGGCCGATTTGTCGGAATGCTTGCTGCCTCTCAGCAATGGCAACTGCACATTCGGAGGTGAACCATTAAGGGGAGTGGGATTTGCTTAAGAATTTTCGAATAAAGACATAGGCTTCAATACCTGCTTTGACCCATTCGGGTAACTCATTTGCACACTGATCAGCAGGGAGTGTAACGGTTTCAGTCTATGGGGCGTCGCGGTGTGATTTCTGATGGACTCAAAATCAGCCTGCTCGTAGTATCTCGTTTTTTTAGCAACGGCTCATCAACTTTTAAACGAGTTTTTCAGGTGATATAAATCATTACCACAATGTGATCAGCATTCCTGAGCGGGCTATGGGCTTTCGTCACACAAGCCTCGGGCAGTGAGGTCAAGAACAGGCCGAGTAGTGAGGCTTGCTGGTCTACTCGATCGAGGATACGGATCAGGAAAACGAAAGTCTGTGAGAAGGAGCGATCTGAAGAGAAATTATACATAGAATTACCGGCTGCGTCAGTAAAGCTGGAGAATCCACATCAGTCACGGTGGTGTGCATTAAAATTCCCAAATACATGTATTTGAGCATTGAAGTCGAATGGGAGTTGGTATATCTCTGCTTTCAGAGACAGAGTTTAGCAGGGTACATCCCTGGGTCGAAGGTGAACTGTATAAGAAATGTAAGTGACTAAAGCTGTGATGTAAAGTCAATCTAAAGCACATGTAGGCTTGGTCATCTGATTCTAATCTATGTTCGGGTATCTTTTACAATAGCCCTCAAACGAAAACGCTGAAAAACAAATATACAACAAATAAAAGTTACCGAAGCCGATAAAAGTGAATTTCCAACACACCTGTGACATTTATTAATGATTATAATACGTTAAAAGTGCTATTATTTATAAATCGATATTTTTATCGTACACAAATTTGAAGGAAAACATGGCGTCGTCTCGTTCAAAATGTGCAGCCTCGTTTTCGCTGATTTTTTTTTTACTGGGACTCATATTCAAAGCGCAATTTTTTATTTTTCAGCCAAGCAAAAGAACAAAACAAAATTACCTTTTAAGCAAAAGGAATAAAATCATTTTATTTTTATTTACATGTCATTGTGCTTTTATTTACATATTATTATCATTCGTCACACCGTAATGTTTTTTTTTCCTGTTGTTTCTTGCATAAACATTCATGTAAATATGTTTAAATTTCTTTTTTTCTTTAAAAAATCCCTAACCCTAAGTCCAGCCCTAACCCTAAACCCTAACTCCAGCCCTAACCTTAACTCCAGCCCTAACCCTAAACCCTAACTCCAGCCCTAACACTAACAAAAATGATCGTTAAAATATTCGTTTCATAAAATTAAATTTCAAGAATGCAAACCAAAAAAAACAAAAAACGCCGCTTTGATTATGAGTCCCGGTAAAAAAAAAACGAAAACCCGACTGTCGACGCCATCTTTGTTGCAGTAAAAAGACGTGCCAGAAAAAAAAAATGTTTCATGTCTAATAAATACCGATTTATCCTACGTAAAAATACAAACAAATGGAATAGCTAACTAGGAAAATCTTCAATCGCATTTATTTGTTGCATATTCATATTTTTGACCACGTTCTACAACTTTTCTTGAACCCGACTCGCGAACTTGGGGGCTATTGTAAAATATTCCCCTATGTTTTCTTGTCAGGGGAAGGTGTCTCGAACATTAACTCCTAGCCCGTGCATATGTTTGTCAGAGTCTTTACGGTAGATTGGGAAGTAGTCAGTCATGTCAAAATGGTGACAGAAGGTTGAGGATTGAAGGTTCGTTTCACTTAGAGCTAGGATATATGGGGAATTTGTTAGAACACTTTCTACGTCGTTGATATTTGTTCTAAGTCTCCGGATATTAGTGAATGCGAGCCTCAAGGGCGGAAACGAAGATATTTTTGTTGGGTGTCTGGTTTAGGTTTTATTTTTTTTATTTTGCAATGACATGTTCGTTTTAAGATAGAGTAGGGTCGGCAAGGTGGGTGCTTGTTAGGTGCCAATAAGCTGACACAATCGGTCTATTAGTCGCGACCTTGTCCATGGGGGCTGTGACCTCGGGAAAGCCACCGGGAATAACTGTAGAGTCCCTTTTCCATGCGTTACATGGCAGGTACAGCTACCCACGGTATTATAAAACTGATGATGGAGCAGCCGTTCTTAACGCTACCCAAGAGTATCGGCTCAGGTTCTGTCAGTCTGAAATATCAGCCAGACAAGCTGTCTAACCTGTGCCCGCAACCTGTCGGAACAAAAGCAACCCAGACTCATGTAAGACTTAGTGACGAAAAAACTTTCCCCAAGTTCCCCACATAGAGAGAAAAAGAGACGGCGTCTATTGTTGTAGTCAGGAAACAGGGACAGACACTAGCTGCCTTTGAGGCGTCCCAGATCTGGTACCTCTGCGCCTGCCTAATAGGCAGAGAAGGGGTGGAAAGGCCGGGCGATAGGCAGAGCCCAGCTATTTCTTAAGCAATTTTAGGTTTGTAAAATTCCAATATCTGATCTTTTCTTTATTAGTGATCTGTTCTGAAATTTTTCAATGGTGTGTTAGATCGCGAAGGAAATGTTTGGATGGAAGGGTTGGGTGAAAGATCAGGATTACCTAAAAGCAAAAGTCGATGAAACAATGTGACTTCCGATCGAGGGGCGGATCTCTGTCTCTTTCGGGTTGACAACTGAAAGAAAACGGACTTGAAATGTCGCTGCCTCCGGGGCACCAGCGGGGTTGGGAGCGATCGCGTACAACGTAACTAATTGCAGGCGATTTATCTGTTGATCAATTTGCCTGTCGCTCTCTCCCCCCCCTCTCTCTCCCTCTATATTACGCATAAGATATTGAGATGTTAACTGTTTCTGTTTTAAATAAATCTTGTAAAAAAACAATCAGCAAGTGTTGGCTTGGTTTGTATCAGCGGACAAAGGGGTTATTTGGCTCACGATGGTCATGGTGACTATTACGGCAGCATCTAAAGCAGAGGTTCTCAAGCTTTTTCCCGTTAAGTATCTTCTGAGTTATAAAACCACCTTCCCAAACCCGCAATAATGTGACAATTAACATAATGGTAATTTAATGACTGACTCATTCTACTACAATAATTCTGCGAATGATATAAAATCATTTAAATTTTGATGACTTTATTCAGAAGAAACATCAATTTTAAAAATGTTTTACAATGATCCTACACAAGCAGGACTGAAACAATATTTTTTTAAGTATCACTCAATCATGAACCTGAGTGTAAGGGCTGTGCCGATTCAATTCAAGGAGCAGTATTAGACAATAGGTCATGCTTGACATTCAGTCGTGATCAATGTTTAGTTTTCATATTCATCAGCGTTAACTATTACTATTTAAAATAAATCTTTCATCAGCCATCTAAAAATCTTGTGGGTTATTTTCGGTATAAGAGTCCCTGACAGCCAACATGTCGGACGAAAAGTTTTATTAGTTTTTTACGCACTTTTTCCAAAACATTTCATGTTAGTAATTTCAATGACTTTTAATGTAATATATATTTATATTTAAAAGTACTACTTTTAGGAGAGGGGCTGTCCACATTTTTGACGAAGTTTTAAACACCTTTGCTGAGTGGTATGAAACTCAGTAAAAAATCGTCCCTCTTTCTTTTATAATCTTTTTTATTTAAATAATTATAAATTACCCAGCACTAAAAGTATTACTTTATATTAAAAGTCATTGAAATTAAATTATAATGTTAAAAAATAACTTAAAAGTTTTGGAAAGCATGCACCAAAACTAACAAAACTTTTCGGCTTCTATGTTGGCTGTCAGGGACTCTTATACCGATAATAAGCACATCTTGTTGTGAGCCTCTGATCTAGAGGGTCAGCACACGTGCATTTACCACCAACATCTGTTCACAAGAACACGCGTCTGTAGAATAGTTTATATACCAACAACGGTAAGGCGTAACGTAATAAGTGTCGACATGACGACTTATTTTGGGGCGTGACGGCGGTACGATTAGCAGATTCGGCCATTATAAATGGTCTGTTGATGTTTGTTAAGGCTTTTCCATGAGAAGCTAGAATCGACAATCACCTTGAAAAATAAAAAAAAGAAACGCGTTAAAGACAGCGGACAACAATGTACACCATAATGTAAAATCAAGCATGTCAGATTGTCTGTAAACAGTTTTCAGAAATTAATGCACAGACAATTTAGAAATGTTTATTTTTATTACTCAGTTATTACCACTCCTCGGATTGTATATGCAGTAACACACAAACAAACTGGTTGCTATTTTGCTATTTAGTTTCTGTTTGAACCTCATTTGTGGGACCTCTCTTTTATAGAAATTATTACTTAGTTTTTGTGTAATTTTCTTTTTAAGATCGAAGGGTTAATCTAGAGCCAACAAGCTATCAACGTTAAAGAAACTGTGAATAAAGTTACTCTGCTTTATATAAGCGAAGTAACTTTATTCACAGTTTCTCTGACGTAATTAGTTTATTGGCGCTTCTCTACATTAACCCGTCTATCTTAAAAAGAAAATTACACAAAAACTTAACTATATACTTACCTGTTCGGTTTAAAAAAGAGAATACACCAAAATGTACACAAATTCATCCAGTATTTTTTGTTTGTAAACACTAATTTTATTGGCGAATATTCAATTTTATTGTGAAATTTTAAAATCGTCACTGGTTAACCTCCCTTTAATTAGCTCTTCTCAATAGAGAGTTTAAATCTCACGTAACAATCGTAGTAATCCTGGATAGAAAACGTTTTCCGATAAAACAGGAATTTATTATTTTTAAACAAAAATACTGGATGAATTTGCGTAAATTTTGGTGTCCTGTCTTTTTTTAACCTACCAAGTAAGTACATAATAAAGTGTTTGTGCAATTTTCTTTTTAAGATATAAGAGCTAAGTTGGAGAAACGCCGCTTTTTTAATACAAAATAGATACTTAATTCTTTTTGACGAGTCAATTATGGCAAATATTGGTTCGGCTTCCTTAAAAAGAAAAATTGTTTTATCCGATCAATTTAAAAAATTACATATTTGATCCTGATCCATATTTTGTTTGGAATAGTTATAAACAATAGAACGGGAATAATTTAGATTTTATTTTCTATTTAAAAATAATGGCTGAAATTTCTTTGAAGACTAACCTTATGAAAAGGACACTACAAGGAGATTTGCACTTAAAAAATATCCCTGTAAATTATTATTTATTGTAACAATCTAAAATTTTTTCAAACAAATATCCTCTTTCATACCGTAAACATAATTGCCAGCGAAATATCCTTAACAAAAATAAAACTAATTTCGACGACAACAGAATTCCATTGATAACGTTTTATTCGATTTGTGAACAATTCATTTTGAAGTGGGTAACATCTAAAATGTTAGAAACCAGGGACGTTAGATAAACAGAAATTACTTTATTTTTTGGCGTTAACGTTAAAAGGAAGTACAATTGTATATACAGATGACAATAGCCGTGCTCCTACGTTTGTGTGGCCATTATCACTTGTTACTCCCTCATTTTGGGCAATGAACTATCGGAGATGCAAAGTAATTTTATATTTATTTAACCTTTTTTGTGACCGCTCACTCAGAA
>OY744521.1:121532611-121540111 GCA_963556195.1 Sepiola atlantica
CCACTTTCCACAAAACAAAAGATAGATTCAACTTTTTTAGACGATTACGTATGAACACACTTAAAAACTTGGCAGAAAGATGAAACAACGCTTATTTTAGAATTTAGAGTAGGGATCAGTTTCGTATATACATTTAATTTAAAATGATCCCCTCACTTCCGAACCATTCTAGTGTTTTACGACAGTTAACTAAATTCATTATTTTTGCTATGGGAGCTTAATCCGTTGCGTTTTTTTATGGGGGAGGGTCTATTTTTCGTCTGGTTTTGTGACCTTAGGGTTAGCGGTTAAAATATTTTTTAATTTCCCTAAAACGTTAGAATGGCTTGGTAATGGGGTATGATTTTACGTAAAATATATATTAAACTGATCCCCCACTCTAAATTCTAACATAATTATTTATTTCCGTTTTTTCGTTTTCAACAGTGGTCACTCTTCACACGTACTCGCCTAAACAAACTGAATGTCATTTTGGCGTAGGGGGATTTAGCGGCGGCTCTTTAAAACTATAAATCCCTTTTTTTTAATTTTAATTATACGCAATTGATTTGTTTAGTTGGGTTTACCTTTCCCGTGAAAATTAAATAGATAACTTCTTTTAAATTGGCTAATTAAATATTTTATTTTTAAGGCATAAATAAAAAAAAGTTAAAAGTTTTGGCATTATTGTAGATTGACACCCTCATCCACCCCAATGAAATTCTATTTTTTTAGGCGATTACGTGTGAATACCCTGAAAAACTTGATGATGATGATGATGATGATGATGATGATGATAACTAACATCTGTCAAGAAAAAAAAAACTTCATCTAATCTTTCTATTATTTTTTCTGTCTTTAATAATAAAGGTGAAAAGCACAAAGTAACCATTTCGAATTACTCAGTAATATGAAAGTGTTTTTTTAATTAATCGACGTTTCAGTCTTTCATTTATTTATTTTATTATATAACCAGTTTTTATAAAGAGGAATTCATTTTAATTTTTATGCTTAAACAAAATAAAATTCCACGACTTTGAATATCTTAAATACCATGTCAATTAACCTTTTTTTTCTGATAAATAAAATTTGACTAAGTTCATGCACAGTAAATTTCCCAACATTAGAATATATCAAATAACACTACGACAGTTATATTTTGTTGTTTTCCTCCAAATTACCAAAATGTCAAATGGACATTTGTTTTTCTATATATATATATATATATATATATATATATATATATATATATATATATATATATATATATATATATATCGATTGTCATAAGTACAAATGGATAAGGTCCGAGTGAAAAAAGGAATAGAAACAAAGGATATATAAATTAAATGAATACGGTTGCATTTTAGTTTTTCGTTAGCCTGATTGTGTCGAATGTACATTGATGATGCTATTTCGCAAATTTATATTTTCGGAATGGGCAGAAACAATTGTCTGATAATGAAGTGTTTTTGGATGACATCTGGAATATTTTGTGAATAATTCTCTCTCTCTCTCTCTCTCTCTCTCTCATAAATATATATAATTTTATTACAGACCACGTCGTTTTGAGGTTTTGCTCTCATCCGTGCAGGTAAGTGCTAATTTCAGACGGTCATTAAGCGCGAACCAGATTCACAGATACACCTTTGACTCCGCACGCTTACACAATCACACGGCCACTATCCGTGCCCGCATTTAGGTATATATATATATATATATATATATATATATATATATATATATATATATATATATATATATATATATATATATATATATATATATTTATTTTCCCTAATCACGAGTAGATATGGCAACTGTTTGAAGGTTCTAGGCTGACTTTGTTAACTGGGTTCGCGCCGCTCGACCCTCTGAAATTGTTATTTTCGTGCACTGATGAGAGCAATAAGCTTGAAACGCTAGCGTATGTAGGTATAACTAATTTAATATATATATATATATATATATATATATATATATATATTCAAAAGTTACTATACATTATTTTAATAATCCATCGAAAACACTGGGAATAAAACCACCAGGGGTAAATATTTCAAATGTGACCGGGTCATCAGCCGATATAATAATAGCGTTAGTCAAAATGGTAAATCTCCATCCGGTGATTAGAATAGAATCTTACCTATAAAAGGAGATTCTGTAGATACTTAGAAAAATACTCAAATTGTTGTCGACTTCCTCAACTTTTAGTACGAGTCTTTTCTAGAAATATATACAGATTCCTCTTTATACTTTAAACTTAGACTATTAGGACTTTTTATTTATTTTTCTCATTCATAAACTTAAGTGAGATATATCCTATTAGATGCTTAAATTAAAAATTAGTTACTCTCCTTGCTGATTTTTATTTGCATGTGATTATTCGAAAATATCTCATTAGCAGTCGTCTGAGCCGAACCAAGTATATAAAAAAATAAACTGTATTGATGAATGCGATTATATTTCCAAGAACACGGTACAACAATAACAAATGAAAATTGGCTAATACGAAGAAAACTTTGATTTGTAAGCCTTATTGCCAGTTTAGTTTTACTTTAAAAACTCGACTAGAAAAGTTATGTTAGATATGTTATACTATATTTTACATTAAATTGAATATACAAAACTAGTCGATCAAATTTGGAAGCCACTTTGGGAGCTGTCCGCTTTAATATAACTCATATCGTAAGTATTTCCTTTATTATCGAGATTTGTCGACTAATCTCTACAATAGTGTAGCTCCCCCTTTTTAATTGCCTCCCCACGAAGACAGAGTTAGACACAAGGTCTGGGTTTAATGTGAGGAAAAGCAATCTCCTTAAAAAGGAGGTCACCCTGGATTGGAACAAAAATTTAAATTGCCCTAGTCTAGAAGGATTTCTTCATTAACTTATAACAGAACAAATGAAGAGCATCATCAGAACAGACAGTACAGCTTGCTGCTAGTCAAAATGCCAATCCTGTCAGTCTCTATTTACTTGCATCTTCATGACGGCAAATTAAGACACAAGGTCGGATTTTAATGTTGGCAAAATCGAGCTCTCCAAAAAAAAAAAAGCAATCTGGATTAGACAAAATGAACCCAGCATAGTAGGACTTCTTCACTGATCGAACAGTATCAGAACAAACAGCACACCTTGCTCCTAGCAGAAAGGACAATCCTACCAGTCCCTATATTTAATGTGTGCAAACTTTAGCTCCCGCAAAAGGGGGTTCTCTGGATCAGGACAAAAATTTAAATTGCCTCAATCTAGAAGGATTCCCGTTTCACTGATCGAGAACATAACAGATGAAGTATAGTATCAGAATAATCTCGTTTGTCTGTCTGTCCCGCTGAATTTATGAAATAGGATTTTCATCCCTAAACGCACAGATTGAATGGATGCATTAAATATCATTTCTGGTTTTGGTTTCGAAACAAACGGCTTCAAATCTTTACGTGATTTCATACCTCTCTGTCTACACCAACTCTGATTAGATCCTATGTTATATCAATTCAGTAACTTCATTATAAACTATGTACCTACTTCTATAACATTCTTGAGATTCCGAACATATATATATATATATGTTTCTTGTGCGCGACTCGTAAAGTTTCCGACAGTGTAAATGGGGGACTTTGTTCTTCCGTGGCGTTCTGTCTTTTTGGAGTGTGGGTTTCAGGATAAAGTCTCTTATCGAAAGACAAGTGATAAGAATATAGGCGAACGGGTTATTTTGTTGAAGAGGGTAACGGGGGTGGAGAGAAGTCTTGTTTTGTTTTCAAGCTAATATCAGCGATTAGCGTGTCATGGCTTAGCAGATTCACGTTGCATTGTTCTCAAGTATTTGATCATTCAATAGACACTTGAAATAAGTAAAAGGTAAGTTGAAAGGAAAAGAGGGTGAACGATCAGAATAAGTGGATAATAGAGTATGGAAATAGAAAGAGAGAGAGAGAGAGAGCGAGAGCGTAGAGAGAAGGCAAGCCAGGTTGATTAAACAGAGAAAGGTGGGGACAGAAAGAGAGAGAAGAGGATGCAGAGAGAGAGAAAAAATTTAGAGAGAGGGAAAATGTAAAGAGAGAGAGAGAGAGATAAAGGTCGAAAGAGAGAGAAAGGTGGAGAAGGAGAAAGGTGGAGAAGGAGAAAGGACTAGAGAGAATGAAGGACAGAGAGAAGCGGAGAGAGGGAGAGAAAGCGAAAGAAAGAGGGAATTTATAAATAAAATTAAATCATAACACAGAAAAACTAAAAACGATAAAAGCGAAACGAATAGAAAATAAATGATAGAAACATCAAAAATTAAAATTAAAAGAAATCCTCATGAACATAAAAATAGGAAATTTGAAAAAGATTGAATGAAAAATAATTTGTTTCAGGGGGTGAAGGAGGTGCACGTGGGACAACAAGAAGAACAATTAGTTTATTTAATGCGAGAGCGAAATATCGGAATCAGAATACAATTTCAAAAGAGAGACAGACGCAGATTTTTAAATCAACCAATCGAGAAGTGAAGACACAGATACACACTCACAGTGACAAGGAGAAACACGCATTCAAATGGAGAGAGAGAGAGACGCACACACACATTTGCAATAAACAAATACACACACACCAATCAACAAAGACAAATAAATTCCGATGGTCAAAGACAGACATCGGGCTAATATGAAATTATCTGTTCTGTCTCAGCAGGTCAACCTCCCAAGAATTACATCCGCCTTTCGGAGACAATATAGATTTATTACGTGTTGTCTAATTCGTGATGACGGGCCGAATGAAATTTTTTTACACGCTTCTTTTTTACTTTAATTCATCCAAAACAAGACAGATTGCAACTGATACGTAAAGGGCTACCGTGAATTAGGTCCCATACCTACAGGAGCATCCTAAGTGGGGATTTGTGCAGCAAGATATTTGTTCAGATGATATTAAAATGTCTGCATGTTGGTACAGTCAGTTAAACAGGGAGCAGGGAAAGAATTATAAAGACTAGCAATTCAAGGAAAAGAGCAGTTAGAGTAGAAACCCTGTCGGTATCTGGGGGCCTCTACAGTGACGGAAGGGGTAGGATTTAGTTGATTGCCGTGTTGGTCAGGGGTATTTACGTCGAAGTGGCACCAGTGCAGCAAATTCATCGGAGCACATTCCATTAAATTACGTGTGAAACAAGCACAGGGATACAACATTGCCGCGATGAGACAGGAGCTGAAGCTTGGTATACAGTGTGGGATATATTATATTCGAGGCTCTTTTTGGGGGCCGGTTCTAAGAGGAAGATGAAAAGAGATAGAGAGACTAGTGGTTAATGCACTAGCCATCATGTGACAACAATATACAAGTATTTTCGTTCCCATCTAGAGTGCCGGTTTTTTACTTTGTTGGATTTAACCCACATTAAAAAACGACCTTGTGTCTAAATTTTCCCTTGTGCGAAGCAAGTAAATAAGGACACGTACACTCCAATTTATGTAGAATGCAACCCCTAATCCACAAGGGAGTGCGATATCGACCTTATGGATACAATCGTGGACTATAACATAGATTATCCGAATTCAAATCCTTTCTGATTTATTTTTGTAATATTGTTGGGAAATGTACGAGTGAGATACTAGACAGTGCCCCCCCCCAAAAAAAAATCAGGGCCACTAGGAGAGTTTAGTTAAGTATTGAACGACAATATAAAACTGACTGATCCATTGAAACTCATAGACAAAGCGACGCCATGGACAGTTAACCATTAACAGTCGGGGGTGTCAAGATAGAGAATTAGGAAGGAAGAGAAAGTAGGCAGGCATATTTAGTTTCCGATGTAAACACGCTGAGAAAAGATGTAGAGATATTTTAACGACAGGACCCCAACGACACACACACACACACCCATACCACACAAGTTGCTTTTATACAATGCCCGTATCTGGTTGTTGTAGTTTATATTATGCATATAAACTGTTGTCTGTGGCTGAGAACCCCGGTGCCGCCAGCACTAGACCCCCGACACGGCCAATAAGAAGATGAAGAACCCAAGCACATGCGTTTGGGGGTAAGGCGGTCATCGGAGGTGCTGGCATAGTTTTACATGAGTCGAGAATTCCCATCAGCTAGATGTAATATATCAACTTGTGTTTCCTTAATCGTTCACGATGGATATTTGCAATAAGCATTGTGCTTCAGCATTTAATGACATAACATGGGTTGATATATAGAAAACAGACAAACAAAACAAAATCGATAAACATATATACAGACACTCAAATCCGCAGAAACAATCACATTGCAATCGATCGATCAACAAAGACAACATAGACCGACTGGATGAACAAAGGCGGATGGGCCGATAGGACGGACTAACACGCATGGAGAGATTAGATGGACAAGTACGTATGGACCAACTGGACGGAGAAAAATACACGAACGGACTGGATGGACAAGGACGAACGGACAGATTGGATGGACAAACACGCATGGAGAGATTGGATGGATAAACACGCATGGAGAGATTGGATCGACAAACACGCATGGAGAGATTGGATGGACTAACACGCATGGAGAGATTGGATGGACAAACACGCATAGAGAGATTGGATGGACAAACACGCATGGAGAGATTGGATGGACAAACACGCATGGAGAGATTGGATGGACAAACACGCATGGAGAGATTGGATGGATAAACACGCATGGAGAGATTGGATGGACTAACACGCATGGAGAGATTGGATGGACAAACACGCATGGAGAGATTGGATGGACAAACACGCATGGAGAGATTGGATGGACAAACACGCATGGAGAGATTGGATGGACAAACACGCATGGAGAGATTGGATGGACAAACACGCATGGAGAGATTGGATGGACAAACACGTATGGACCGACTGGACGGACAAAAATACACGAACGGACTGGAGGGACAAGGACGAACGGATAAATTGGGTGGACAAACACGTATGGAGAGATAGGATGGAAATACACGCGAGGACCGACTGGACGGACATGACACATATGTAGACTAGTGGGAAATACGCACGGATCGACTGGGCGGTTTGGGTTGGTTTGTTTTACGGCATAGCAACCAACTATGGGTTATGTAATGCCGAAAACGTTGTCAAATGCAATTCCAATTATTTCACATTGTCTTGAAAGACAATGAAAAGTGAAAGGAAGAATTTGTTATTAATTTTTTTGTAACACCGAAGAGGATTAGGGATATATTGTTCAACTTTTTCAATTGTATATCCTATCTTCATTTTTTGTGGTATCGTTGGCATATCAAATGTCATCACATAGGTGTTAGTTTGTATTATCTTGTTTTCTCTTTTTATAGAGATTCGTTTTACTTCAATTGGAATTTTAGCACTCCTTTAATTTCGTCTAAAGTACATAAGGAGAGCTCTTGGCTCCTTATCACTCCTTTTGAAATATTTAAATATTGGTGTGGGTAAGATGTGATTTTTTTATTATGAAACATTCTGATTCCCAGCAGAAAATCTGCATGTCTTTTTTTCCACCTCAACCAGGATGTTTCCATTGGCCA
>OY744521.1:121545111-121592611 GCA_963556195.1 Sepiola atlantica
GTCCCCAATACACGCTATTTATGTAGTTATATAACTAAAATATTCACATAAAATTATAAAATTACGTCCATTTAATATATAAGTTATTATTATCATTTCTAATGACGTAAAAAACACATCCACCATTATAGAATGAAGATTTCTTTCCGAGATGATTTACAGCGGTAGTATCACTTGCTATTTGCTTTCTCGCTTCACATGACCACTTGGAATGGTTTCGTCTTGAGGGAGGCGGGTGGGTAGAAAAAGGCACGTGTTTTACTCGCTAACTTTTACGTGACGGGATGGAAGTACATATATATATATATATATACATTGATCTTTATTAAAGAGTGGAGCATATACATATTTCAAAAAATAAATATAAAAAATAAACGAAAAAGTAACGCAACTAACTCAAAACTAAATAAGAAAATATATAAAGAAAGAAAGAAACAAAGGTGTGTATAGTCCGTAAAAATATAATTTTAAACAAATCTAAGATAGGTAAGCCAATGATTATGGTGAGTGTTAGAATGATGAAATGCATCTCCCTTTGGTAGTGGTAAATTTACAATTTTGAAAAGCGGCAGTAATCGCGTTTTCCATTCGAACTTTTCAAATGTAACGTTAGAAACTCGCATGATTTAATTAGCAAAGTCCAGGAGTGAATCAGGATGGATGATAGATTGTGAACAATGAGTAAAGTGTGCTTTATTCGATCTTTCGGTCGTTGGCAGAGATGAATCTGATACACGAGAAGTGTTTAACGTAGTCATTATGTGGCTTTGTAAGGACAGGTTACAACTTGATGAAACTGAAGTCGTGAAAAACAAACAGTCATAAAAAAGCTACAACACAATAACCATTTGTGTGGATTGGCCTTGTAGCACACACAACTAAGCTTAATCTTGCGTGAATAATACACACACTATATATATATATGTGTATATGTGTATATATGTATATATATACACATATATATGCGTATAGATATATACATATATATGTGTATAGATATATACATATATATGCATATATAATATTTAAATTTTTAATTAAATAACGATAATTGAATTATCGTTTAATAATAATCTATCGTGATAATATAAATCTCAATATATTGAATAGAGCAATCAATATATGTGTATATATATGTATATATATAAGTATATATATATGTATATATATATGTGTATATATATATGTGTATATATATATGTATATATATACATATATGTGTATATATATATGTATATATATACATATATGTGTATATATGTGTATATATATACATATGTGTGTATATGTATATATATATACATATGTGTGTATATATATATGTATATATATATATATATATATATGTGTGTATATATATAGAATAAAATATGAAACTAAAAGTATACTTTTGGTAGATAGAACCTATAGTGAAATGGTTTAAGCTCAATTTACGCAATTATAAAGATAGATGAAAGAAGAGGGATAAACATGTACGAATGACAAATTTATTTCAACTTAGATTGTTCAATGCAAGGTGAACTCGGTAAAAAAATATGTTTATTATTCTTTCCTAAAGTCAAGGCTTTTCAAAGATTAACATCTTATCATCAGAGGAATTACATAGATATATAAGTTGGCAGTGGAAAAGCCAAAATTCAAAATTTGAAAAAATATTAATCAATGGAGAGTGAGGAAGTGCGTGTAAAAAGATATGGGGTCTGTCCAGTTGGTAAATGTCCGTTGATGAGGGGTCCAGTGAAAGGAGATTTATAGATGGGAAAGAAGGGTTTTCGTGAAGGCAGCATAGAAAAAGTTCAAGAATTAAGTAAATCCATCCTTAATATTTTTTCAAATTTTGAATTTTGGCTTTTCTACTACGAATTAGATAGTACACTACCCTCTCCCCATAAGAAAACAATAGAGGAGGTAATACCTAGGAGGATCCATAAAATGAGAAAGTAATGCCTCTGAGTATGGTCTCATGACAACAGAACAGACTTTACATTATTCACTCCCTCCACCTCCACCCATCCCAAAAAAAAGATGTAATTACCCCCATCTCCATAAATACGGAGGAGATAATTCATGGGAGATGATCTTATGAAAACATAACAGATACTACACTCCCATATTCCTATTTAAAGATAATATGTTAAAAAATATATTGTCTTAAAGACATTATTTTTCATGATTCATTGGCTATTTGGCTAAGATAAAAGTGTAGTATCTTTTTATCTTTGTTTTTTTTTTTAGCTCTCCCTCTCCCAAATTGCATTAATCTTGGAAGGACACAACCCACTCTCCAAATTCCACCTCGTTTTCTCTATTCTTCCAGTTAGATACTGCTCCCATTTATAAATGTACCCGTTTGTTTTCGGTTCTAAATCTGATTGGTTAACTAGCTAGCCGTGTATATAAAAACACCCGGTAAAAATAACTTCGTGCATTTTAGCCTGAAGATCCCCCCAGGGATGAAACGCGGGAGCCTCTGTGTAGCTTAATTGCCATAAATATATGTTCATAGCTTACTATAATTCTCTCTCTCTCATATATATATATATATATATATATATATATATATATATATATATATGTGTGTGTGTGTGTGTATATAAAGTAATTCCAATAAGTGAAAGTATCATAGCTATAATATATGGTTAATAAAGAAATGAAAAATAAATATAGAAGCAAAATTTTGAATAAATAGTTGAACGAAAACACTTGGATCCCCGTTTTGCCATCTCTTTCATGCCTTAACAGAGTATAAAATCGACTTCGCAGCTTAGTAGAGATGATCTCTATCCTTCCATACAGCCCCTCTCAGTAGAGACAATGCTCATATTTTTTAAATTCTATCATTATTTCCATGGTAGGTGCTTGACTGAGCTTCAATCTCTGGTTCACCTCTGTAAAACATACACCCCCAAGAACTCGTTTCTCTATCACTACTCCAAACACCTTCCTTTCTTTCGCCTGTATACCTAAAAAAACGGAATCTCAGCGAAAAGAGTTTTTTCCAAGAGCTTTCCATCTGTTGAACAAATTTCAATAAGACTGCTTCGTCTTAAATTTCAAGTTATCAACATGTCTTATTAGGCAGTCAAAGTGTGTTTATTCCGTCAAGTTTTTTCAATCCTCGCATGCTGATAACCTCATTAACCCTTAGGCTCGAGTGGCTTTTGCCCTTCGTAAGATGTGACTCATTGGTATAAAACATATTTAATACATGACTAAGTATATAATTTAACTGAAGAAGAAACCATTAAGTCGTCTTTATTTCTAGAAATCGCAGTGTGTAAACTGTAGCAGAATCGGGCCAAAATCGGATGGTCCCATCTCATGCTACCAACACAAAGCTCCTTTCCTTTGACAACTATAAGAAACCTTTCGAACCACTGATCATCATGGCCGATAACACCCTTCAAGAGAATTGAAAGTTCAAACTCCCCCGCCTGATATTCTCAGGCAACATGAAATGGAATTAATACATAAAATATGCTGCCAAGTCTGTTGCAAAGAAGATAGTTTCCCTTTACCGGGCTAGAAAACGTCTCACATCTGTCAGTATCTTATATCTCTAGAAAGCCACATCTGTGCTGGCTCACAAGCTTCAATTTATTACGGAGTGTCAGGTGAAAATACGAGGATATGACATAGAGAGTATACATATCTGCTATTATCACTGCTGGTTTATATTATAAGACTGGGCTAGTGTTCAGAACAGGTAGGGATACGTAAATGATTATAGGGAATTCCATAAGATAAAAATGGTGGATTTTCTTCGATAAATGCTTGTTCGTTTATAATTTGGTATAAATAATTGAAAAGTTTAAAGAACCCGAATATGACAGTAATTGCAATAATGGTTGAAGTCCGAAGAAAACAGGCTTGAAAAATCTGGCAAATAACCCTAAAGTGGTGGACATTCAGGTGAGAAAAAAATCGATATTAGACAGAAGACAAACGGTATTTAGATCAGTTTGAAATGTTTAGCGTGATTCCCGTGCGGCTCTTTTGATCTCCATTTAAAAGACGACAGTCATCGCAGGTGTGACTTTTGAACGAGCCATAATAGGAAATATCACTAATTGTTAAGAACTGCATTTCAAAAGAAACTAATCAAATTATATGGAAAGATTAGTTCTTTGTTACGATAGAGGCGCGTGAGGACATTTATTTCTTTGGTGTCGGTCTACGAAAGAACCATAATACTTGACGGTTTCCATCGAGTGGGTATTATCTCTTTTCCCTACAAGCCATCTCCCACAGAAAGTTGCTAGCTTCTTTCTACTCAATCGTTATTTTCATGGAAAGTACTCGACTAGGCTCCAGTTTTGGTTCCTCCTTGTAAGACATTCACAGCAAGAAAACGTCTTCTACCACAGCGAGCAATGTCTGCTCTTTATCCCCCCACATGCCCGGTGCCAGGTCGAATTTTGACAAACAGAGCTTCTTTGCAAGAGTTTCCCGTCAATGCAAAGCATTACCGCGGAACCGCTTTCCTACTGATTACAACTGGGTCGTCTTAAAAATTAATATCAACAAATTGTTGTAACGGACCGCCTTATAAGCAATGAAACGCTGTTCATACCATTGATGAATGTTGGTACACTAATGATGCCCCTGCTTTTTCGGCTGGCAATCATTGACGTCTCATTAACTTTTATCCACGAAGGCTCTTCGCCTTAATAAGTTGTGACCCCAATATTAAAAAAAAAACAAAAAAACAATTGGGTTCATGTCAAGAATTATTTTGTAATCGACAGTTTTAAAAGCTTCAAAATTTTGAACGGTCGCTTTGGGGTTATTTTTATGCAATGGCAATGCAAAATAATATTCGGAATTCGAAATTGATTTATAGCCTTTAAACTGTCGACTTAAAGTCACATTAAAGTTGAAAGGCAAATATCAAATACAATGCCCTATTTGTGCTCAAAACCTAAACTGAAACATCGATGCTATCTGTCCTATCAGAGATCGGAACTATTTAAACCCCATTAATTTGTTTTTCTCCATGAACAAATCAGAGTCAGATTTAAAAGTTAAAGGAAGCTTGCCACATAAAAAGCTGCTTGGACATGTATAATTACATTTTAACATAGATTATAAACAAACTTACGAGCTACGTTCCATGCGGATTTTAAAGCTCTCAACTGCGGAGGGATACTTTAGCCAATGTAACTAAGAATTTAAAATTATGATAAAAAGCAGGTATCAACGAGTATATAAATTACTGGAGTAAACAATAAAAGGGGAAACGACATAACAAGAAGAAAAAGAAAAAAAAATAGATAAAGAAACCACGGCAAATATTTTTATTCTGTCTTTACCAAAAGCCAATCCAAACTGCCATGAACAAAGTTTCTTTCCCAGAACATTGTATCTGTGGAACAAAATACCACGAGGATGCTTCCTAACCGACTACAATATAGTCGTCTTCAAGTTTAATGTAAATAAATACATGCTGAGCCGTCTTCTTTGATTAAAAAAATTCTGCCCATTCCACCCATTTTGTCTGATTTTCTTGTGATGGCGTTCATCGTCCAACTGACAATCCCTTTAACCCTTACCCTCGAGTGACCCACGACCATTAATTAGAGGTAACTCATTAGTAAAAAAAAAAGAAAGAACTGAAACTGCCAGGAATGCCATAATCTGAAACCTCCCTCTAAATACACACAAACACACGTGGTAGTACAAGCCGAACTAGAACCATACAAAAGGGTCGTGATTGGTGTGAGAATGGAGAACCTGAGGATGTAGATCGCCGTTCAGATCGCCACTGAAAGGGTGTGGAGAGTTTCAGAACGTTCGGAAAGCTTATTGCCACTCAACTTACAGAAAAGACCGACGGTCGTTACCAACGGGAAATCAGGGTTAAACTTAGCACATTCAGGCACAGGGTACTTTTCGGTCTTAGGAAGCAATTCTCCCTAATTACCTCCTCCTTCGGGCGGGTAGATTGATTTATGGCCGATCGTCTGAGTCGCCCGTAACGGGGGATGCCAAGGTGTACGACCACAGCAATTTTTCCATCCAGCCAGCGTGCATTCTATTTGGCGCATCTGGATTCCTCAGGTTAAGCTGACGTCATGTCTAACTTTGCTGCGGTGGAAGGCGGCTAAAAAACCCTGAATCATAGCTATGGTTTCCGACGGAGCAGGGTCCGAATAACACTTATCAAGCTATTACCTTGCTTGAACAGTATTTCTTCCATCAGAAAGCAATTCTTTATCAACACACACAATTCAGATTTTTACATTGTTTTGAAAATGTGCAAGATTAGCTTTATATGTATATAGCGTGGGCCAAAATAAGGGTCCTATCTTTAAATTTGAATAACTTGAATTTGAATAACTTCCACAAAATAAAAGTTAAACTCACCAAACTTTATGTGTGTGTAGACTGACCCTTCCGAGATTTTTTGAAATAAACAAAACAAATTTTAGCCGAAAAACACTTCTTAAAACTTACAAAAACTAAAGTATTGTTTTTTACGCTGTTTTGAGTTTTTTAAGCAAAAATAATGTTTTCTAAATGAGGGTACGTTCCTTAGGGCTAATACGGCTCATGCTTGCTTCGGAAGGGGTCCTTCACTTATTCTAAAAAAAAAAAAAAAATCAATAAATAAAAAAGTTATGAATTTTTAAAAATAGGACCCTTATTTTTGCCCACCCTGTATATATATATATATATATTAGTACTTCATGTATCCACATAAAATATTATAAGGAGATATAATTTTTTATGTGTCAGTTTTCAGTATTTACTTCAACCATGCTCGATACGTAAGCCTCTGTGTAGCTTGATTGCCATATATATTTTCATTGCTTACTATATATATATATATATATATATATATATATATATATAACTGATATTTGTAAACTAATGATTCGATTGTTCTCAAGTTTTGACATGTGCCATTTGAAGGTTAGTACTTTAGAAAAAGCATATGTATTTTTTTTAGTTCATGTATATATCAGGCCCGGGACTTTTTGAGTGATGTGTTAATGCGAGATCTTTGAACGTGTATGGAAATTTTCTCTGCTTAGACTCGTCGCGTACACGCAGCAAATAAGTATTGGCTTTTATTATCTACTTGAGATGGAAAAGAAGATAAATATACAATGCCGAGTACGCTTCAAAGGCCGGATACAAAGTAAAACTGATAAAAGCTTATGTGAAAGAAAGAAAAAATCGGATAAAAACACAACAACTAAAAAAGTAATTCAAAAAAAGTGACATGACGTACACCTGACACAATCCAAAGAATATATCAGTTAACAGGTAAAGTTACTAGTGGAGACATGAATTATTTTAAAGAAAAGACAGTTGGGAAATTAGTAAAATCAATTAATTTTTGTTTATCCAATTATTTGTGACCTATTTGCGTCTATATATATTTAATTGAAGTTACTAGCCTTTTAAGTTATCGTAAATATCGGTTCTAAGCAAAATGGCCATCTTGTTTACGTTGGGGACCTTTTTTCCACTACCTAATAAAAGGTGGTTACTTTTCTCAGAACTGATATTTACGGTAAATTAAATAGACTATAACTTCTATTAAATATTAATTTTAACGCAAATAGGTCACAAATGAGTCGGGAACTAAGATACATTGTCTTCAGCTAATATACTAATTATATTTCCTTTGAAATAATTTACATCGCCAACAGTAACGTTTACCAAGTTAAAATGGTATGTCAAGAAGCCGTCATAAAATTGTACTGGTTCGCACATGTTGTAGAAAACAAGTTTGTTTTGTGTGTTTTACGACAGTCTTAATTGTTTAATGACGAACTAATCTTTGGTCACGCAAATTAGGAGGGTGGATGTAAGTGAGCAACAATTGTTCTCGAAATGTTTACAATTTAAAAGCTAACTTGCAAGTATACACCGTGCGACAAAAATGACAGATAAAATTATGTTTCGCCAGTGTTCGCATTAATATTCATAAAAAAATAACATGAAGTGAAGTTTAAAAAAAAAGAAATAAGGAAAACGTCTTCAACTGGAAAATTAAAAAAAATAAGAAAAAAACGTGTCAATCGGTATTGAAAGAAGAAAGTAAAAAAAGAAATAAAATGCCTTAATATTGAAATAAAGTAACTGATTTTTTCCAAATTTATTTTAGACGGCGGGGGTTGTCTTTTACTCGCTAAATTGCGTGCGACGAAGCGGATATATATTTACCAATGTACATACAAATAAATACACGTTGGTCTTTATTATAGAGTGGAGGTATACATTATCAAATAACTGCTGAAAAATTCTTTGAAATTAGGTATTTTCGTGATTTTAGGTAATTTTGTAAATATCTGGTAATGTTGTTTTTTTTATGTAATTATTTTTATTGGTGATTGCAACGTTCGTTTTTTTTTGCTTACTATTATTTCGATTGTCTCACTTCCTAAGTGATTAAGATGCAGAAAATTGCATTATTAGTCGCCCTTAACTTTATAGGACGTATTTTTTCGTTAATATATATATTTTTATTTATTTTATATGTACATAAAAGTAATCCATGGACACGTGTTTCTGGCTCACAGCCGTCATCAGCATGGCTAACTTACACAGAGATCGAACCTTCGATATTGATGTCTATAGTCCAGCGTTTTACTATCGGACCAAGACGCTCTGTCTAGAAATATGTACGAATGTTGTTAATATTTTAAATTAACATGGTTAACCAGCGTTGCCCGGAAATGAAAATGTTCTGAATGATTAGATGAAGTCAAAGTAAAAAAAAAATCAAATATTAAACAGCTTGCTTGCTGTGTGAAGTTCGAATCTTCTAAATTATGTTTTTGTGACTCGAATAGAACTGGACAAAGGATACTGTATGCTTCTCTCGGTTCGTGTCTGAGACACGGCCTAAGGGCGTCTGTGGGGGCCGATTTCCATTTTCAACAGACTTTTATGAACGGGTACAAAAGCGAGGCGTATAAACATTGGCAACAAAAAATCAAGAACAAATTTTGATTTGAAACCTTATTTAATTATTCAATATGAATATATATCTAATATATGAAGTAAAGTCAGTCTTTTTCTCGTTGTTTATTAGTCGATAGCTTTCTTTCCTACAAACACCATATTTGTATTCTGTTTCATTAGTTTATTTAGTGAATCGTTTCATAGATTGACAAGTTTTTTAAACAGGGGGTCTGATTCACGTGCTTTGGTTACATTGTCACAAGGCCTTCCCGACTACTGTTGCCCCCACTAACATCATTTTGTTTGTCTTATCGAGGTGTATCGTACCCTTTTTTAATACAAGCCGGGGTTCTCCATTCAGCACACCTATGAACTGACTTGCACCGCCAAAGTCTTCTTTGTCAAAATAAGATATAGTCTGGCTCAGTCCGATGATGTATACCCTTCCAGGCGTTACCTCCTCCTTTGAGAGTGGAAGTTGGTTTATTTCTGATCACATGGCGCGTCGCTGCTGTGGAATGCCTATAAGTCTATTCCCGGCTATTCCTGTGAAGTATTATTGGGTAAAGAATAAAAAAGGCTCGGATGAGGAGAGAATTTACGTACGTTTATTCCAAAAAGACCACGTAGTGGGTGTGCTTTTTCAGCAAAGTTTGAAATATACTGGGAGAGGTAGTTCAGCATTCCCAGGAAGCGCTGTAGCTCATCTTTGCTTTGGGGATTTGGCATCTTTTGTATGTCGCGTATTTTTGCTGGGTCTGGCTTGATGCCGGTGGATGTGTATATATTACCGAAGAACGTTATAGTGGGTTGTTTAATGACGCATTTTTCGCTGTTAAACACGAGGCCGGTTTCGGCTGCTCGTGTCATCAGGTTGTGCAGATAATTGTCGTGTTCCACACCACTTTCCCCGTATACTGCTACATCATCTGGGATGCTAGCGACACCATCTAAACCTTCAAGAATTTGGTCCATCCTTTCCTGGAAGATATCCTGAGAGACGCTTATGCCAAATGGCAATAGTTTTCAGCAAACTCGTCCGAAAGGGATCCTGCACGTCGTTAGCAACTGGGATTTTTCATCGAGATGGACTGACCAATACCCAGCTTTGGCATCAAGTTTGCTGAACACTTTTGCCTTTGCAAATTTCGGATTCAGTTCTTCAACTGTTGGTATTTTATAGGGGCATCTTTTCAGGCTGGAGTTTAGTTTCTGTGGGTCGATGCATATCCTAAGGGAAGTCACACTTCAGCGCCAGTGTTCTGGCCCTTGTCACAAAATGTATTGCATTAGACAAAGTCTATGAATTTTGAAGTGCACGTTTGTGTTTAGTTGTGCTTCATAAAAATACTATAGGTCTTGTGGTGACTTTTTTTGTTTATCAGTGAGACCACTAGCGTGTAGGCGTTTCAGTACTTCATCACCTACGTCATTTTTGTTTAAATAGTGATATTGCTTCACCAAGGTCAGGGTCAGACCAGTTCATCGTTGGTAAATGAGAAGCCATTAGGGATGTTGGGTCAACAGGTTGTTAAAGGTCAAGGTTGTGTTTCGATACCACTGGATGGCTGCTCAGGTTAGTGTAGCAATCCGCGTTTTGGGGGTAGAAAAAATAGTTCCCCTTTCTTTAACTTGTTTTCACGTTAAACGAAACTTATTATAGTTCCTATCTTTCACGGTAAATTATCTAACAGACAATTAAATTTTCAGGTCAAACTTTGCTATGACGAAGTATTTATAAAGAAATGTATTTCTTATACGTTTGTACTTACGAGCGTATCAGAACGACTGTTTTGGTTTGACGATTTAACAACAATGGCGTCGGTATTCATTCGAGCTGTTCACACGTGTTGTGGACAAAATCGCTTTTAAGTTCCTTGTGTACAATTCGTTCGTTTTTTTTTTGGTTATAGAACGTGAGCCGTGATTGTTATTGTGTTTATTTTTACCGCTGCCACCATGAAGTATTATTAGGTAAAGAATAACAAAGGCTTGGATGAGGGGAGAATTTACGTACGTTTATTCCGTGAGGTTATGGAGACGTTCGACCCCTAAGTAGTTCTTATGTGTTAGTACGCAGATGGTTAGTATATAATATAACACAACACCTGTACCCGACCAAAGTACCCTGTTGGAAGAGCTGGTTTTCTCCACCGTCCAGCTTGTGCCACATCTTACTGTAATGGAAACCAATAAATCTAACCAAATTTAAACTCTGTAAATTCTCAATTGTGAAAGTTCTGGGATACATACAATCACACAAACATACGTCGTATTTTATCTATATGGATTATTAAATCTCACTTCAATTTGGAAGTGTCTACTAAAACATATAAACCTGGCAAAGAATTTCGCATCATTATACTAAAGCAGAGTTAATAAACGTTTGTTTCCATAAGTTTTTTTCCTAGATATTTTGATCGCACAAAATGCATGCTAAAATATTCCTCTGTTTAGAGATTGAGTAATACTTAAGACAATCATTTTAATTGTTCTCATTAGTCGCAATTTGCAATTTACTCACTAATTCACCGATTTCTAACTAACTTTCTGTCTATTACGTTCATCCCCTCTCATTGTATTTTGCTTGACCGTTCGATCGTTTTATACATTGTCTATTACTCCCGATTTTGCATCTGTTACTCTCTCTCTCAACAGGCAAGGGTAAGTAAATAACTATAAAAAGGAAGCTTGGAATAATACATTAAAACAATAGGAAAACTCAACACAAGTATAAATACTGTTTTACCCATAGCTAAAGGGGGCTAGAAAAGGAGAGAGACAGAGAGAGAAGGACAGAAGACAGACACACAGACAGCCTGGGGGGATATGCGAACAGAAAGCCTAATTTTGGATGTTGTCTTTTCATATTTTTTAATTTAACTGGCTTTGCAAACTCACTTTAGTCCTGATTCAAAAATTTAGCTCAAGCTCAATAACTGACCAAACGGGTGAATTTTTTTCTAGTAATCAATTAATGTCTTAAAAATGAATGTAAGAAAGTATTACTAAACAATAATACAAAAAATTCTTAATTTTTAAGGAGTTTATTTAAACGTTTTGTGAAGCCCGATGGTGGACCATCAGAGGACTTGTGAGGAAAGAATAGCAGTTTGAGGATTTGGGCGTATTTATTGTTTTTTTTAATTCCTTTTTGAATTTTATACTCAAGTAGTAAAAAGACGAAGAAAGAGAACACAAATGTCCATACTTAAAACAAAGGTGAAAAAAAAAAATAAACAAGTGAACAAAGATAAGTCAGGGTCGCTTCTTTCTTTTTTAGTTTAAAACCAGATAAGAACAAAACAGGTGATTATTTTCCACAATAAATTGACCCAGATCCGCTCGACTACTTCACTTAACATTCGGCTCAAATAAATCCGCCAAAACGAAAAGGAAAAAATGCTTACGCGGATACCCCCCCCCCAAAAAAAAACAAATGTGAGGAGCGTTTAAGTGTCTGAATACGCGACGCAAAGTAGACCTCCATGAAATAGTGTTGGGGATCTTCCGTGCCATAATTGCACAACTGAAGTAGGCTAGCATATCTCTTACACCTGTGGAGATTGTTATCTTGCTTGTCACCCTGCACAGTATATGTATTATATGCCATTGGTACTAAAGGTTTAGTATAGTTCGACTGTGTTATCTTCCAGAGAACTTGGGGAACGTACAATATTATAAGTTAGTACGGTCTTCCGTAACTAACAAAAGTCTGATCTTCATAAAATATCAGACTACACATGACCCTTTGGGTCATAGCCCTACAATTATTCAACTCTTTCATTCGAAAATTCATATATCTCTTAAGATATTCTTCTTGCATAACTACATATAACTCTTTACTTCTATATTAAAATTATGAATAATATTTAAGTAAAGAAAGAAATAATTTCGCTATCTAATTTACATACGTGTTTATGGTGTGTAGAATCAAGTGGTGAAATAAAGCAATTAAGAAACAACGCTGAACGAAAGGGTCATTCTCAATGCTCCTAGTGGCATTAGAATATATTAGAGAGTGGTTGAATTAACAAGCGTTGAGAGAGAGAGAGAGAGAGAGGAATGCATAGATAGGTAAGTGAGATATAGGTGACGTGTTCAGTTAATTACAAATTACGGTTAATTAGAAGAAATAAAAGATAACTCAATCCCAGAACTAAAGAATACTTTAGCATCTACTTTGTGTCATTGAATGTGTATGTGAAAAAACCTTCAGGAAACAACAAACCTTTATTCATTCAGCTTAAGTATAATGCTCACGTGATACCCATTCAAGGCAAATTGAGCTCCCCTTCTATTTTTAACTTTGCACCATATCTAGATTAGCTAAAATATCATTTGTTTCGAAAAACTTTTAGATGGGCTTTCATGATTTGGATTATTTTCATTATTTCGGACTGCTGTTCTCATCAGTGTAACCTCCGACCTTTTCAAGGGTTCGTCTTGTCGAACCCTAAAATCTTTATGTTGAACTAGGTAATCTGTAGGGAATTTGAACGAAACGTTTTATTTAACCCACAGGTATAGCTTGCTCTCGTTTCGTCTGCCATGGCCGGATAGAAGTCTTAAGTAATTCGTAATTGTATTCTTAGTATCGCCCGCACTGAGGATTGAACCTTCAACCTTTAGGAGACTGTCATTTAGAACTGATTTTTACTTAGCATTTATATCCGTTGCACCACGGGTCCTTCGTACTAAGAATACAATTACGATTAATTCTAGACTTCTACCTGGTGATGGCTGACGGAACAAGAGCAAGCTACTCCTGGAGATTCAAAAAAAGGGTTATGTTCGAAATTCCGTACAGATTCCGGAGTTCAACAGAAAGATTCCCGAGTTCGACAAGATGCGCCTAAAGAAGATCGGAGGTTCCATCGGCCGAAACGTTGTGATTAAAACATCCAAGACGAGAACAGTATAAAACATCAAATATATTTTCCAAAAAGGAAAACTACTTTATATCATAATCACGTTCTGGAAAACACATTTAAATTACTGTTCTTCTGCGTTGCCCCTCTCCCTCCTAACAGCGGGGTTTGCACTGTATTGGTTTGACGACGACATTTATACTCTGTGCAATGGATCGCACTATCTGTTGGCAGCACTTTAAAGAAATTGTTATACACAGCATCTAGGATTGCCAAATGGTTATCCATTCAGCACTGACAATGCTTAACGTTGCTTAACCTCGGTGAGCTTGTGGGCACCGTTGTGTCAACGTGATTAGAGTGGCATCATACCTCCCGCCTCAATAATCAACTGATCATTATTGACAGGAGACCGAATCGCAGAATGGATTTATTATATTAATGAACTGTGTGAATCTGTCGCTAAACTCTCTCACACACACCCTCTCTTTAGCACACACTCCCGCTATCTCACTCTCTCTCTCACACACACACACTCTCTCTCTCTCTCTCTCTAGCACACTTTCACTCTCTCTCATACTCTCTCTCTCTCTAACACACTATCACTCTCTTGCACACACACTTATACACTCTCTCTCTCTCTCTCTCTCTCTCTCTCTCTAACACACTATCACTCTCTTGCACACACACTTACACACTCTCTCTCTCTCTCTAACACACTATCACTCTCTCGCACACACACTTATACACTCTCTCTCTCTCTCTCTAACACACTATCACTCTCTTGCACACACACTTATACACTCTCTCTCTCTCTCTCTCTCTAACACACTATCACTCTCTCGCACACACACTTACACACACTCTCTCTCTCTCTAACACACTATCACTCTCTTGCACACACACTTACACACTCTCTCTCTCTAACACACACAAACTCTTTCTCTCTCTCTAACACACACAAACTCTCTCCCTCTCTCTCTCTCTTTCCTTTTCTGGTTGTCGGTTTTTATGCTTTTATATACACTATAGCAATATCATGAAGTCTCCAAAATTCGAATTATGCAACCGCTTTCTAAATATTAAAAATAAAATCCCAGTAAACATTATAATAACTATTAACGATTTTTTGTTTGGATTGAGGTTATTGTATTTCGTGACGAGCGTAACGATAAAATAAAATGTAGATCTACGTGTAATGGAGGCTATATCTGTATGACAGAACTTTAATCATTGAGTCAAAAGATTTTCGAGTGACTGGCGCATATTATGCACGAGGTTGTTAGGTTGAGAGTGATGTTCTACTCTTGTTTTCGAAGTTAGGTGGTTTGAGTCGCAGGAGAGTTCAACCCAGGAGTATTTAACCCAATTATTTTTTTTTGGGGGGGGGGAGAGGGGGCGAAGAATTTGACGCGATATATTTTCAGCCCTCAGGGTTTGGGCCAGATATTTTAGTGTAGAATTTTAAGACATTAATTGGCTATCTCAAGAATTCACTATTTATTAATAGTTTATGGAAAAACAATTTGTTATCAATTCTTTAAATAAATATTGATTTATGTTTTTTTAGTTGCATAGTAATTAAATTTAGGAAAAAACCGCACACCATCAAGGACACGCTCGGTGGCGGGGGCCTCAGCACCTCTATAATTTTAATAAAAAAAGATTTTAGCTTTCGAATTAATGACGGTTTATTTTTTTTTAAAGAAGCAACACATTCTTCAATCAATTTAATTACTACTTTGAAAAAAAAGCAAGAAGCATTGAGAATTTAGTTTTGCAATTTAAAAATCGATTATAATGCTTAAAATAAAAATTATGTTTATATTTGAAACGAAAAAACAAGACTTTACTTAAATAAAATTAGGAGATATGACAGAATTTTTTTTTGCGTTTCTATTAACTGTTTGAATTACGAATTTAAATATGTTTATTTATTTATTAATAGCCGTAGCTACCCGGTGTTGCCCGGGAGTCTTTTGGTCGACCGAAAGATTTGTTTAAAAAGGACCAATTTTAATATAGAATCGTTGGAATATCGCACTAATTTCGCCCAAAATTAGTGACGTCATCATGACCTACATCGATTAAAATAGTGAATTTTAGGTGCCAGTTTTTTTTTTCAATTAATCTTTTATTAAATTATTGATCAGTATTAATTGTTAATGTCATTTCATAGAAAACTTTAAAAAAACAACAGCCTGTGACGGGTTAATTGAGCTCCATGTACGCAACGAGTTTGCACCACTTTTATGTCCTCTTACGAAAATGAAAATGAAAATACAATACTACTAACCTTATGCCTAGAATCATTATTTACATGTTGATCAATATTCATTACATGATTTTGATTTTAGAAAATGTCTAAAATTTAAGGTTTAAACTTCAAGGGTCTTAAGTAGAAACTAAAATTCAAGGAATCTTGCTTAATTAGTGTTTAATTTCTAAAATTCTCAGCTCGAAACTTTGCAAACCACTTCCGTACAGTTTTGCCAGCTAAAGCAACTTCACCTTACATGTTGGGTTGTTTACGAGCCATTTTTGGTTTTATGGAAATAGAAAATCATTAAATTCCTAAGATAGATATTACAATCTGCGATTTTCAAAAGGCTCCAAAATTAACACAAGTTAAATAATCTTTAAATTTCTTTCGCAAAATATTGCGTAAAGTTTGCTCGAACTGGAAATGAAAGTATACTATAGTATACAATAAGTTGACATGTTCTAATGTGTCTCGAAATATGAACTACTAAAAATTGGTACGGACATTTCGGACAACTTTAGATACGCGCCAGGGACTTATATCGGTAATCAACATAATTACCCGATTTCAGTGTATACTATATCAATAGAAAGTATACTTACCTATGTTTAAACCTACATCAGATAGACCGTAAAACTGTTCTTGCGAATCTATTATTTTACTAATATTCTGAATTCATAAATCTCATCAAATGTTGTAGACTGTTACTATTTGGAACCTGATTGCAAAAATATATTATCTTATAAAAAATACTATATGAAAATATATTTATGACAATTAAGCTACACAAAGGCTTCCGCGTTTCATCCACGTAGCCTAATGATTCCCTTTTTTTTACAACTTAGTTTTACTCACGTATTGAGCATTGTAAAAGTAAATACTGAAAATCGATACATAACATATTATAACTTTTTATAACATATTATGTGGATCCATGAAATATATATATATATCACAAATAATATGATACAATAATTCGCTCGGCTATCGATACCTCCGGTTTCACGGAAAAACTAGAAATCCAGTCCGTTAGGCTAAAGTATACCAAGTGTATCCGTTCTTCAGCTGATAATTTGAATGATGCTCATTCGATATTATATAGTGTTATTAGCATATGAAGAAAGCTCTTACATACGTAA
Organism: Sepiola atlantica; assembly: GCA_963556195.1. Lineage (NCBI taxonomy): Eukaryota > Metazoa > Mollusca > Cephalopoda > Sepiida > Sepiolidae > Sepiola > Sepiola atlantica. The sequence goes on from OY744521.1 coordinate 121,562,304, forward strand.
CCGAGCACTCTGGTTATTCTATTCTCTAAAATAGAGCATTAACTATCTATGTATCTATATATAATACCGATTTAAATTATGTTTAATCCAGTTTCAGAAATGAGGTATTGTTCAAGATATATTACACGTGTTTCGGAGATTTTTTTCTGGTACAAGGCCCTTAAAGAAGCGGCTTTGGTTCAATTATTACCCCTCATCAGAAATTTTTTTTTTCAAAGAACTGCAAACCGAATTAATGCAGCGATTTTCTCTATAAACCAAGAATGTATACTAACGGATAACTTCACTTTGGCAAGAATACCTGGATATCAAACACGACGCGTAACTTAATAATGGCTGCGTGTACAAGGATGTGATATACAATGTGTCGTTAATTAATATGCATGTTAGAAATACTAATAATAAGAGTAATAATAATAATAACTGAGAATCTAAATGATAGTAACTATGGAAAAAATAATATTAGAAGTATAGGGTGTTCACAAAGAGAATGGCCCGTAAACAACTTTTTTGGACATGCCCTCTTTTTGAAAGTTTGTGCGAAATGCCATACTTAATCGACTATTATAAGTGATATGGGGTTTGCTTGCGTTTAAGTAACCACGTATATTTAGATAACGAGTTTCATCTTACTTCCATTTATAGTCCTGCAGATATTAAAACTTTAAATGTGCACAAGACTTATTGAACACCCTGTATATATAGGAAACCCCGCAACTATATTGGATCAAGCGCAACACAGATTAAATATAAGATTGCAACGCATGAAAATACCTCCTCTCATGAGATACTCGCTAACACAAACTCGTTATCTAAATATATTTGAGAACTTAAACCCCATACCACTTATAATAGTCGATGAAGCATTGGCTATTTTGAAGGAAGTTTCTTATCTTCTGAACAAGAGATCCGAAATTCTCTCACATTGCAATCATAAAAATAGATTTACATATGACCAATACTGGGTATCACAATTAAATAGAACTACTATCATTAATTTTAACCATTATTTTAACCTGATAGTCGCATAACAATAACACGAATCGCTAAATTGATATTCACTTACCGCACTATTTATATTAGAAAAATATATTACTTAAGTAGAAGTATATAAATAGGTAGCATTGCGTTAAGCTTGGCTTATACATTTGAATTCAAATTATAAGTAAACACTGATGTTGAACTAAAATAATTTCGATAGATGTGAGCCGTTGCTTAAATCAACCTATTTGAATATGTTAAATGATTTTCAGAAAGACATTGAATAAAGTTTATTTTTATTTTTCAATAAATTAATATATTAGAAATCAACTTTACTTCATACATAATTAACCAACTTCGCTTGACGCGGCTGATTAAGATTGATGTAGCCAGCTTAAAATAAATTCCAACAAAAGCCTTATAATAGATTTAATTTAAAGTTCCATATAAAAAACATCTCATTATATCCTATGATTATTGATAGATGCACTCATCATAACATGGCATTGTTCACTAATTTAATTCATTAGCTATAATTAACTTTAAATTATATGCAACACATAATTTAAATAAGTCAAACATGTAAATTATACGAAATATGTAAATTAAATATTATGATACAACGTTCTTCACTCCGACAGTGGCTTTGTTACTGTCGTGCTGAGGTATGGTTCTGTTCACACCATGGTAGTCCACCTTCCCAGGCTTTGCCTTTTCTGTTGCTAATCGTCTGATGATTCGCACCAAACAGGGAATGAAAACAGATATGTTTAGGCCAGAGTGCGCTCATCCTAGTGCGATTGCTTCTCAATCTTTAAATAATTCTAAATACTGGTAAAACCACAATTACTTCCCTTTAACCTACTGAGAAGACAAATTAAATAGCTAATTAAATTATCATCTTTGCAAAACGGTGGCATAAATAAATATTTCCCACTCGTTTCGTACTTTTTCTTTAATAATGAAAGTCAACATGAATGATTTTTGTTTCAATCAGCTCTGTTTTAGCAAATATTTGCTTACGATTGATACAGCTGCTGGTGGTGCATTAGAGACAACAGTGGAATCTAATTCGGCAAAAGAGTTTGAAAATTTTCTAAGATCCGGATGTCCGGGTGTTCTGTGTGTCTCCAGGTATCCTTACCAAAGTGAGCCAATCCGTTTAGCCATTTTCTTTGCTAAGAAGAAAAAACACTCTTACATACGAAAAGTCGCTGCATCATTCGGTTAGCAAGTAAAAAACAAAAGAATTTAGAGATAGGTTAGGGCTGCCTGTTTATGTGCCTTGAGTAAGAAAATCTTATCTCCGAAATACTTGTAATATATTTTGGACAATTATTATTTCTGAAACAGGAGTAACATGACTTAGATCGATACTATAACATTATATCTCTACCTTATGGAACTGATAAGTTATTGAACTTACTTTTAACTTACTTTTTCCTAACCAGTTTTGTATTAAGTTATTAAATTATATATAACACTGATATATTTATACACACATGCACAGATAATATATATATATATATATATATATATATATATAATAATTTTATTTACACAGACATGTACAAAATCTGCGACACTGGCATGTCGATGTTATCGATCAACAGTTACTATAAACTGAGATCTCACCAGGCAGAGTTAGAATCCGATCTTAACCTCGATCATATTTGGAGAGAATGAAGTGGAGGGATAGAGAAAGAGAAGAAGAAGGAAAGAAATTTAACATTTCAAAAATTAAAGCCGTTAAAAATTAAAATTAAAATTAAAAATTAAAAAATCAAAAAATCTAAGAAACAAAAAACAGAAAACAAAAATCTAAAATCTAGAATCTGAAATATACTTATTTATATATTCAAATTAACTCCAGACAAATTATAAAGACAATATAAACCCAGAATCGCGACACATTTGATCACCGCCCCACCAGCACAACAATCAGCCCAGTTTGCCCGCACGCATACACACATATACACAATATTACAGTTCACTTGGAAAAATACATTTATAAACTCGACGGTTTTTTGACACCTGATTCGCGCATGTCTACCCCCCTCTACTTCCCTCTCGATCTGAATCAACAGACGCCCTCTCTCTCCTTCTTTTTCCTCTATATGTCTACCTCCCCACCACCTCTCCCCTCATCATTATTTGTTCCTCTTTCCACCTTATATTTTTATTTATTTATTTATTTATTTATTTGCCCTGTCTGTTTCAGATTCTAGATTTTAGATTTTTGTTTTCTGTTTTTTGTTTCTTAGATTTTTAGATTTTTTAATTTTTTAATTTTTTAATTTTTAATTTTAATTTTAATTTTTTAACGGCTTTAATTTTTGAAATGTTAGATTTCTTTCCTTCTTCTTCTCTTTCTCTATCCCTCCACTTCATTCTCTCCAAATATGATCTGAGGTTAAGATCGGATTCTAACTCTGCCTGATGAGATCTCAGTTTATAGTAACTGTTGATCGATAACATCGACATGCCAGTGTCGCAGATTCTGTACATGTCTGTGTAAATAAAATTATCATATATAAAGCTCTATTTTGATATTGAGCACTTTTTATAAACCCGGTTAAAATTCTCTGGATTACCACCCTGTGGATATTTTTCACCTGGATTATTACCATTATTATATATATATATATATATATATATATATATATATATATATATATATATGTGTGTGTGTGTGTATGTGTATACATTCAAAATAGAATATCACAACATATCTTGGGGAGATGATTAGTATGTATCACCATAGAGCTCAATACATAGAGTTATATGATGAAAACGTACTCTTCATAGTTACATACATGAAATCATATTCTGATCAAAGACATTATTAAGCTATTATGAGGAATTCATCTATATAAAGTTAGGTATTTGTATATGTTCATGTACTTGTATGTAGAAGATTCACTCCTAAACTACTTAACTGCTCATTATGAATTTCAGAACACAGCTGCGAGACACAATGGTACCAAATATGTGCTAATTGAGTTGCATAGCAAAGAAGTGTTTGAAGCACTTCATGAACATTCAGATATCACTGATTTTTGTGAAATTAGACAATAGGTATTACACATCAATTAATAAATATTCCCCAAATTTTAGTTTCTTTGGGGTATTTTGAAGGGTTTAGGGAGCATAAGATGGGCAGAACTTTCCAAATGAAGTCAAATATATCATGCTTACGTTGACTTTGATCCATAGTAATGAGACAGCAAGTAAGTAATATTCCCTGAATGTCAATTTCATGTCATTATCCCATGAGTTTAAGTAATACATTTGAAACATTTTCGAGAATCAAAATCATATGATGGATTATGATCATAATTCGTATAAGGGTTCTAAACATAAGGTTTAGGATCATTATATCTTCATTTTAATCTTCGTAACTTCTGCTCGGGGACTTAATATTTCCTGTTCTGGAAAAGGTAGACTTATATATATATATATATATATATATATATATATATATATATATATATACAATTATAATCTACGTATACATGTTATCCTAACGGAATCTTTGGTGTGGGAATAACTGTTCAAATCGTTCTCACAATTCGAACCCCCGAACAAGAGTCACCTTTAACCTAAATTTAAGCGCTCTAATCGATGAGGGCCAATCCAAATCGTTATGCGACAAGTAGAAAAACAAACACTATGTCAATTTAGACGGACAACATAGTCAGTCGTTTTTAAACTGTTCAACAAATTATGTAGACAGGAACTTGCAATTGTGTGTATGTATATATATATATATATATATATATATATATATATGAATGAATTCGAAACAAAGATTACAAAACGTTACACTAGAAGATACACACGAAAACAAAGATTATTGCGACACAGAAAGTGGCGAGAGAGAGAGGAAGCTAGAGATAGAGACTATGAGATAGAGAGATATATAGATAGATAGATATAGAGAGAGAGAGAGAGCGAGAGAGACGGAAAGAGATCGTAAGTAAACTTCAAAGATAGATCACAGAGATATCCTTCAAAGCAACATGATCCGTCCAAAGTACGTGTCACGTCCTGTTCCCGGGATGGTTTGGGTTACACGTTACCTCCCATGGTCGAAATAATATGTGATTTGTTATGCGGACACCAGCTGTGACAGAAAGTGGAGTGGGATGAGGTAGAACAAAAAAGGACGTGGCCTGGATATTCAGCAAACCTCCTCCCACTTCCTCATTGGATATCGTCAGTTCCACCATTGCCAATGAAGGTATGTATCTTGTCAACCTTTTGACCGCCACGGATAATAGGGACTTTAGACTGGGACTGGCTTGTTGAAAAATTCAGAATAGATATGAGTGAGGGGTGTGCATGAGAGATAGTGTTAGGTGGGTGGGTGCGTCCAGGACAAAAAGCATAGATAGATAAGCGAACAAACTAGATAATTAAAAGAAGAAAAAAAGAAAGGAAATAAAGTGGTGACGTCCCCAATACGAAATGACACATTTTCCATGACTTTCATATCGTGCTATAATGAAGATTTAGTGTTTATCTGTAAAATAAACATAGATTCAAACAGAAACACTTATCTCTATCTATATAAAGTTCGGTACGTGTATATGTTTAGATATTTCTCAGTACAGGATTCACTCTTAAACTAATTAACCGATCATTATAAATATTGAAACACAACTGCTAGGCGTGATCAGTGTTAATGTGAACTATATTTAGTTTAATTTAGTTTAGTTTAATGCAAAATAAGTAGAATTAGGCAATGGAAATAACATGTAGGGCATTTGGCTATTAAACATATTATTATTCTCATATAGATATTTATAACAGAGTGGAGGATTACTATGCGGATGAACTTCTTTTAAATATTCATCAGATATACCCCAAAAGTATTCTTGTAAATACATTTTTTACTAATATTTCGGAATTCATCCAAGTTATTAATATGTTCTACAGTAGTAATAATTTAAACTTGCTTAGAGTATTTAATTAAAATCTATTTCTATATAAGAAGAAAAAAGTTGTATGATATTTGTTAATCTTCGAAATATATTACAAAAAATCCAATAAATTACTTTTGACCTCTAAATCAACTAACCTCTCATTTTTCTCTCTAGCAAAGTAGTTAAACCTAAAGCTTCTAACTTATTTCAACAATTGTGATCATTTATTGCTTTTATTTGGTTAGTCACGTAACCATGCGCACCTCATATGTACATGCATGTTTTAGATGATGGGAGGAAGGGAAAATAACATAAAGGTCGAATGATAAGAGAAGTGGTGAGATGAATGGAATGATGCAAATAATTAAGAGAGACATGTGGCGTCAGAAGAGAGAAAGAGAGGGTTCTATTATGACATCACAACGTATGTCTGTTGCGTCAATTTTATTAATTTATTGTTTTGTTTACATGATGATTAAAAACTTCAGCGATTACACATTTTTACTTTCATACAAAATAAGAATGTAAATGCAATCAACAAACTATAAGTGACGTTCTTTCCCTCTCCCTCATTCTCTGCCTTTCTATGTACCCCGTTCTGTCTACCTCTTTTTATCGCCCTCTCTTTTTATAGCTTTCTTTCTCCTTCTCTTTCTTTCTACGCCGTTTCTCTCTCTCTCTCTCTCTCTCAACTCCGTTTTGTCTAATATTGCTCTCTTTTTCATCGCTCCATCTTTCTCTCTGTCCTACTTTCTGTCTAATTCTCTTTCCCCATTCTATGTGCCTCATTCTGTCTACCACTTTCTATCTACCACTTTCTATCTAAGCCCACTGCTTTCATAAGGTCCTAGGACTAACTTTTCATTTCAAACTTGAGATTAAAGACTAACATAAATTCTATTGCTAAGCCCGCAAGAAAAAGTGGTCAGATCTTTCTACCGCTCAAGAAAGAATCTCATTCCTGACGCCTGCCGTAATCCTCTACCCGTAAATGAGCCAGGTACATCTTAAGATGGAGTACTGTTGCCACATCTGGGGAGGTGTCGCTCGGACCACACCCTCCTGTCTTGACAGAGTGCATAATCAACTTTGAAATCTGGTGGGAGATAATCTCTTCTCATCCCTTAAGCACCTCTCCCACAGAAGAGACAATTGCTTGTCTCTCTCTACTTATTATTTTCATGGTAGGTGCTCGACTGAGTTCCAATCTCCGGTTTCCTCTGTAAAATTTATCCATCAAAAACTTGTCTAGCGTCAAATACTGTAAATAATTTTATATTCTTCCGATGTGTACCTAAACGTAAACGGAATTTCCATGAGCAAAGTTTCTTTCCAAGAACTTCCCATCTTTCGAATAAAATACCGTTGGGCTGCGTTCCAGTTGAGTACACCATGGTTTTTCTTTAATCTATTGTTTATGAATTCTTGTCGAGCCGCCCACTTAATCAAATTCTGATCAATTTTAACCCATCGTTTCACATTCTACCCCTATCCTCGAGGGGTCCTCGGACTTTGATAAGCGGAGACTCATTAGTATAATATTTTAAGTACTTGTGCTACTAATAGTGAATATTGGGACGAGTAAGAAATACGAAAACATCAACTATTTAAAGAAATAAAGAGGAAAGAAAAGGTTGTTGACACGAAGAAAAAGACGACATCAAAGGAAAGAAGCGAAAATGGGTAATATATAATATAAAGGTTGGTTGAATTTGGTGTGTGGAAGAAACATGTTTTTTTGGTAAGCAATGAGAAAAACATGCAGACTTCGTCAGTTCGAACGGAAACGGGAACAAAGCGTATTTTGTCAAAAGCAAATAAGCTTTGACTGAGAAGTGAATAGCAATTGGCAATAAAAGGAGTGCCGATGCTACAAGTGTGGGCTATATTGATAAAGGGTGAGCCCAACGTTCTTATCGCTAATAAGTGGTTAACAATACCCTTAAACACGGGATTGTCGTAAATTCTATCTTTCGTTCGAGCTTCTATGATGAATTGAATGTTTATCTGGAGATATATTACCAAAGATCATCATTTTAAAAGATTCAGAACCAATCACCCTACAAAAAATCACATACAACGCCGTGTAATGGTTATTAATCGATAGGGTATGTAAGAATAAGTGAAAAACAATGCATATGCAAACAGTAGGTTCAATCGCAAGACCGTTTAAAAAGTCCGAAGAAAAAGCAGTCGTAAACAGTCTAGCCAGCAAAATCACAAGTAATATAAACTATATCCAGGAAATATCCAACATTCCATGCTAAAAAAGTAATGCGCATGCACTCCCAAAGTTAAACATTCTTACTCCTAATTAGAAAAAAAAACCCAGCATTTTGTTTTATTCAGAAGGTTTATTTTTTCATTGATCGGTCAGTAAGAGAGGGCAAAAAATTAGCATAATTCATCACTTGTTACAAAAGTATCAATAAAAAAAATATTTTCTTTTTTTCTTTCTCCACCCCCGACACACACACTCCGCGAAGAACAGAACGCACAAAAGACACAGACTCGTTTGTGGGGATTTTCTTCTCGTTTCTCATAGTCTATAAAAAAAACGCTACCAAAATCACACAAATCACTCATAACGAATCCCATAAACCAAAAATCACATGAATCATCATGAACTAACTAGTAAATCAAACCTACTAACTATCACATGAGACGATCGACATTATTATCGTGGAGTAATAGTCTGAGCAGAAACGCACTTTAAGCATGTATATTCTTTTCTTTATATAAAGGAAATGCTTGTTTGTGTGTTAAAGAAATCAAAAATAAATTTTTTTAAAGAAATCTAAAGACAACATCGAAATGTTCATTTGATTCTATCTGGTTTCACTAGGGGCAATTATCGGTTAGTTTCATAAAATAGCTGAAATATATTAGAACACCAAGAAAAAAAATCATTTGAAAAATAGATTTTCTTCGTTTTATAAAACAAACAAAAATAGAATTAAACAAAAAAATCTTAGAAAAGAACGTATTTAAAAAAGGTTTAAACATGTAAATGATAATTTGTATTGCTATTTTTAATGTTTAAAATAACGTAATAAAAACGAAATTAGCCAGTATTAGTAAAAATTATTTATCGTTTTACGGCAGCATAATTTTTTCAGGTAAAGACTGCGAAGGCGTTCGTTTTATTTTTCGGTGATACTTGACTCGCGCAGGAATATCTTATTTAAAATAAGACTTCGAACACGTTCATTAGAAGGTCACTAGGTGCAATTATCGGTAAGGGCAATAAAATAGCTGAAATATATTGAAACGTAAAACAATGAAATTTGTTTTTTAAAATTCGTTTCGATTCGTTGAATTTTTTTAAGAACACCACTGCGCTGACAGTTTTTTTTATTACTTGACCTTATATTAGTAATATTTTTTACTGTTCTTCCAAGGTAGACATTGTAAACATGACGATATTTGAAATTAGTTCTTTTAAGAAATTTATTGACTAGAAATAAATATCCACACGGGTAATGCCGGGTTAATACAGCTAGTTATAGATACGAATCTTGTAATCTTATTAAAATAAGTAGTAAAAATAATATTCATAGTATTAATATTTATATCCATACTAGTAATACTGACATTAAAATGAGCGATGTGTGTATCTTCATATGTTATCAATAATACTTCAATAATTAACACAAGAATCCCTGTACAGTTGATTTGTGATTTAAGACTCTGTTAAAATCATTAAATTAAAAGATAAGTAAGATAAGTAATCAAACGAAAGAATAGAGTATACAAATACATTAATATTTACAAGTTTTTTAAAAAAATATTATTAGTGCGTAAATGACCAAATCAGATCCGATAGGAAATGAACTCGGCATGGTCGGTTCCACTGTTCGCGACGGTATCCGTTAAGGCGATCACTAAAGAAGAAGCACAAACTCCATAAATTTAAAGTTAACGGACGAAGAGATCATAATAAAACTGTTCTTTTTTTGCTGCATAATAATGTTTTTTTATTAGCGTCGCTATTTGTACATGAGAATCGAATCATCGAAAACTATATCCCTTAGGAAGAACCTATTTTTAGTGCAGCATCTAATGACATAGATTCAGGGTACTTTCTGTTATTGCACCACCACTCCAAAACCTCCAATAAAACAAATGCATTAAAACACATAAATATATTGAACACATGAACACTTTTCCTTACTAAAACAACATATTTTATCTACAGGTGGATAAAATTCAACCATATCTGAAAGAATTCCGTTAAATATATTACCACAAAATGTAAGTGAAGATGACTGACGCCAGAGAAACTCGGATAGATATCCAGGTTGCATCCCTCGATTAGATCCACATTGCCTCTTGTTTCTGACCTTTGTAGAACGCCACAGACGCTCAACATGATGGGTGTTGACCCACAAAATTGCGCCTGTGATTTACTGTCTAATGTTAGTATTTCGACACTCGTTCAAGACGTTGATCTTGAATTGTACGATAGGCAGGCCATTTATCAGAATATATTGTCGTACCAGGATCGATGGATTTATTGATGAGCGGAATTAGAGTTAGTGCTGGAGCAATAACAGGAAAGTACCTGGATTCAGCGCTCGATTTCATCTCGCGAAACAAAAGAAAAACATCATCAGCTTATTATGGATATCAACAGCATTGAAAAAAGTAGAATATTGGATAGCCGACTGATCATTCTTTTTTCATAGTTCACCCCAAACAATGGAGGTCGCCACTAAGGGGCTACTGAGGATTAGGGTGTAGGTTTTAGGTGCCATCCTAATTTAGCAGCCGTGCAGCGAGATACCTGTTCACATCGGTTTTAATTTCTGCGTGTCGGTACAGTCGGGGAAACAGGTAGCAGGGAGCTAGTTTTAAAGGCCGGCAGCACGAGGAAAGAAGCTTGGGAATAGATGGCTCTCCGGCAGTGAATGGATGGGATTTGGCTGATTGTCGGGTTGGTCTAGTGTATTTACATCAAGGGGGTACTAGAGTAGCAAGTTCATCGGATAACCCTCCATTGAAATACTTGTAAAACAGGCACAAAGGTACAACATTGTGGCGATGGGACAGGGGCTGGAGCTTTACAAATAGTGATGGACCTATTAAGTTGGCGACTCTCTTTTGGACCTTGTCTAAGCGGCCGAGACTAGTGGATGATGCACCAGCCAAGATGTGGCAACAATAATCCATGCATAGGCGGATGGTGGCTTTGTAGAGATATAGGATAATGTCAGGTGTGAAAGGTTTACTAGCGCGGTAGAGGCAGCCGACCTTCTTTGCAGCAATGTCTTCAATGTATTTGTTCCATTTCCTGTTACCTGTGAATGTTAGGCCGAGGAGTTTGAATGTTTGACTCTCAGGTAGGGTGTTCTTTACCATGGCAATCGGTGGTTTTCCTATTATGTAGATTATGATCATTGTCAGACATCATAGAGATTATACTCTGCAGAATCCCAAATCACATGAGAACCAAAGAAAATGATGAGGGTGACAGAGCAGGCAAAACTGCCAAAAAGGAGTTCCTCAATAACACTTTTACGGTTCCATACATATATTAACATAAATATTTATACATACATTTGAGAGAAAGGTCAGTTTTGATTAAACAATAACTCTTTTAACAAGTTATTGAAAATACATACCAATCTCGGAAAATAGAAACGTGACCATAAGAAGTCACAAAGGATTGGTTCATTCCCAACTGCGGATTGGCCATACAAAAATTACACATTTCTTGCTGCTTGAACCAAAAAAGCCACCGTGTTGCACGGCTTGTCTTTTCCCTTACACAACGAGGCAATTTATGATAGCACGCACTGAGTTTACTCTCATGCGACAAAAAAAAGATATAGAATATCTACAAGCACAATAAATAAATAAATAAAAACTTGGTTGATGACATCGGGATAGAAACTATAGTGTACTTTTTGAAGACAGAAGGCTTATACTAAAACATGTAATATCTACACAACCAATAAATAAAAATGAAAATGAGAAAAAAATGAACAAATAAATGAACTAATTAATCAAACTTAACAGAACGCTATAAAACACCACACATCTCTATACGCCACTAAACCCACTAAACCAAACAACATTATTTCATAAAGTGTAATATTTGGATGATTTGGATTTCTATTCTCATCTTAGATGTTTTCTCTCACAACATTTTGACCGACGTAACCTCCCACTTTCTTATGGTCCATCTTGTTGAACTCGTGGATGTTTATGTCAAATACGGGACTCTGTACGGAATCCTGAACTAAACTCTTCATTATATACCACATGTGATAGATTGCGATCGTCCCGTCAGCCATGGCTGGATAGAATTCTTAAGTAAGTTATGTTAAAGTAAGTAACAATTAGTTGTAAGTGTCAGTCTTTTGGAAGTTGAAGATTCAACCCCCACTACAGGTTATACGAACTCAGAACAAAATAAAAAGTATAAACTTAAGAGATATACTTAGTCATGGCTGAGTGAATGAGAACAATCTACCCCAATGAATTAAATAAAATATTAAGTTCGAAATTCCGTATTGGTTCCAGAGCTCAAGTTCGACAATATGCAACGGAAGAACGTCGAAGCTTACCTCGCCCGGAACCTTTTGAGAATCAGATCTAAAATGAGAACAGTAGTCCAAATAATACATATTCTATAAAATGTGCGTTTCTCCACATGCCTAGAATATACGGCATCATCACATAAGATCACCAGAATTAAGCGACCTTGAGACTGGTCAGTACAGGATGGGTGCCTATTTGAGAATATCAGGTGTTGTATGTGGCCGGACGGCGACATCTCTCTAAAAAAAGAGCAGAACAAGTAATCTACAATAACTAACGTGTTATTTTTTCTAACCGAGATATACATGAGACTGGGGATCGCTTTTGAATTTAATATTCCCGAAAAATCCCCGCCGAGGTGAATGTCGCATATTGTACAGGTATGTTTAGAACATATTCTCTGATGATGATACATGAAACAGACTCCTAAGAACATATAATATATATATATATATATATATATATATATATTATATGTTTTCATCGTTTAATGTCACCATTTGCGTGTTTATCTGTCTGTTACTAATCTCTCATTTAAAGAAATTTTCTATTTCTAAATTGCCATCAAAATAAAATTACATTTATTTTAAGATGTTACCGTACACTATTAATATTTGGGAGAAAGAAAAATCACTTCGCTTGAAGAATTGCTGTAATGAACCTGCAAAAGAATTCTTAAAAAATATTTTACCATCTTGGCTGGTATTTCATTTTATGTTACTCAAGACACATACGCCATTAATATTGTAGGGTTTTTTTCTAACATAATTTCTTGTATGGTTCCCCTGGTTCACGTGATGACCAACATATATGCCGAGATAAATTCACAGAATATTCGAAATAATCTTTTTTTTTTTTAATCTGCAACTGGAAAAAGACAAAAACTAAAAGTTAAACTCCGAAAAGATCAACACACATGATCAACTCCGAAAAGATCAACACACATGATCAACTCCGAAAAGATCAACACACATGATCAACTCCGAAAAGATCAACACACATGATCAACTCCGAAAAGATCAACACACATGATCAACTCCGAAAAGATCAACACACATGATCAACTCCGAAAAGATCAACACACATGATCAACTCCGAAAAGATCAACACACATGATCAACTCCGAAAAGATCAACACACATGATCAACTCCGAAAAGATCAACACACATGGTCAACTCCGAAAAGATCAACACACATGGTCAACTCCGAAAAGATCAACACACATGGTCAACTCCGAAAAGATCAACACACATGATCAACTCCGAAAAGATCAACACACATGATCAACTCCGAAAAGATCAACACACATGATCAACTCCGAAAAGATCAACACACATGGTCAACTCCGAAAAGATCAACACACATGGTCAACTCCGAAAAGATCAACACACATGGTCAACTCCGAAAAGATCAACACACATGGTCAACTCCGAAAAGATCAACACACATGGTCAACTCCGAAAAGATCAACACACATGATCAACTTCGAAAAGATCAACACACATGATCAACTCCGAAAAATTCAATACACATGATTAACTCCGAAAAGATCAACACACATGATCAACTTCGAAAAGATCAACACACATGATCAACTCCGAAAAGATCTACACATAAGATCAACTTCGAAAAGACCAACACACATGATCAACTCCGAAAAAGATCAACACACATGATCAACTCCGAAAAGACCAACACACATGATCAACTACGAAAATACTAACACACATGATCAACTCCGAAAAGATTAACACATAAGATCAACACCGAAAAGATTAACACATAAGATCAACTCCGAAAAGATTAACACGTAAGATCAACTCCTAATTTAAAACGGCTTAACGCTTACATAAAAATTCCAAATTAGAAATTGATATAAATATGAATTTCTATTATGAAAATGTGTATTCTCATAGATTTTTTACTTCTCTCTTTGAATTTTTCTATATTAATGGACTCATTGTCATCATTGGTATTCATTGCCAATCATTTCCAATTTTGAATGGATTATACAGAATTCCAACACGGATCAGAAGTAATTACGAAAGATTCAGTAAAAAGCTGATGAGAAATTTTAAATTATTGTTATTAAAGCCATTTAAAACGACTACTAGCTTGATGAGAGACTTTTCACTACTAGTTCGTTGCGTCTATGTAATCTTGACATTTGTACTTCAACGTTTGTTTGTTTTCAATTTGACGTAGAGAGTGCTTAATTTAACGGAGAGCTTTATATACATTTGGCATTGAACTTTCTAAAATTTGACGGTGACTTTTTTCTTAAAATTTGACGGATAGTTTTTTTATAAAGTTGAGCTTTTCAAAAATTAAATGTTGAGTTGTGTTTATTTTAATTTGAAGTTGAGATTTATTTAAATTTGACATTGAACTATTTTTACATTTGACGTCAGGCATTTTTCAATTTCACGTTAGAAATTTTTTTTAATTTTTACATTTAGATACTTCGAATTTTGTAAGTCGAGATCATTTTTCAATTTCACGTTAGAATTTTTAAAAAAATTACATTTGGATACTTCGAATTTTGTATGTCGAGATCATTTTTCAATTTCACGTTAGAAATTTTTTTAATTTTTACATTTAGATACTTCGAATTTTGTAAGTCGAGATCATTTTTCAATTTCACGTTAGAATTTTTTTTAAAATTGCATTTGGATACTTCGAATTTTGTATGTCGAGATCATTTTTCAATTTCACGTTAGAAATTTTTTTAATTTTTACATTTAGATACTTCGAATTTTGTAAGTCGAGATCATTTTTCAATTCGAAGTCGAGATTTTCTAATTGAAGTTGAGCTTTTTCAGTAGCAAGGGAAACAAATAGTAGAGTTGTTATCAAATAATCGTGAACCCGAGGCCGTGTGATATTTAAAGATTTGTCTGCTGCAGTGACTAACACAAACATAGAAATTATATTTGTTTTCCTTCTCCACGGTCGTGCTACCAAATTGAAGTTAACAACTGTCATACTTTTCAGAGAATATGGAAGACAGTGGAAAGAGAGAGAGAGAGAGTTAGATGGAGAGAATGCAGTCATTTCTGCTTGCCCGAGAATTCTGTGATGATAGAAAGACAACTATTCATTCCATCTCGCGCATTTTTCCTGCTAATTTACCCGGGTGTTTTCAGCAAAAGAAAGGAGATATAATTTATGTCTAGTTCTGAATCAGCATGTCACCCAAAACGTGGGTTGCATCAATCTGGGACAACTGTTCCACCATTTGACAGACTCTCCATTGGTGTCCCGACTCACTATTCATCGGTGATTATTAAAATGTGACGCCATCAAACTACAACTTCACTCCCACCTTAACTCTAAAATAATAGCTTCGTTGTTTAAAACATTTGTCTCAAGCTTAGAAACCACGACATCTATAATTCTAGTTTGGGAAATGACTAAAATCTATGGTAGTGTTTCAAAATATCGTAATCACAACAGAAAAATCTCATAGCTTCATGTATTAAAAAAAAATTGTAAACAATGTAAGTTTTTTATATTAAAAACAGCAAAAGGCCCACCAGTTGAGTAGCTTGTAGTTCAGTCCCTGCCAAAGTATGTTGACTTAAGCTTCGTAGCATTAGTAGTTTGTCTTTCAGTCCGTACCCCAAGGGCTATTTATGCCAAATCTGGTGTAATTCCACTTCATAGTTTACTAGTAGTAGTAGTATAGTGGTAGTTGCAGCGACAGCACCGCCCCTTAAGTACAACTCTTCCTCATCGTGATAAGGGCGGTGGCAACGCAGTAGTGCCACATTTAACATTAGCGTCCTGCTTAAAATACCGGAGTAATCACAATCAGGACCCGTCTACCGGAGGCAAGTAAATAGGGCGATAGATGGGAAGATTCAAAACGGAAGGAAAGGACAACGTGTTGACATAATATGCTGACGGGTTTAGAATGTGGTTCGAAAAAGAATTCGTTGAAATAAGTGAGACAAACGTATCCAATATAGTCATAAAATCACTATTAGTCTCTCTCTCTCCCTCTCGAAGTATGTAGCAAAGAATAATATATATATATATATATATATATATATATATATATATATATATATATATATATATATAGGTGTGTGGTGTGTGTGCACGCACTTGTTCAGCTGTTACTTGTAATTAACACCAACCAGGCCACAACCACGCCTCGTGAAGAATTCCGTCCTCCCACAGAACAGTAAAAACGATCGGTCAGAAATATGTGTTCGTCACTTCATCTTCTCGAATAAGTCTTCATACCTCAACCCCGAAGATATGAGGTAATATATATCACTAACAATCTCACTGATCAGAATGAACCTTTATTATATTATTTATCGCAGAATCTAAGAAAAGTGATAATCTCAACGTTTCTCTCGCCCATGGATAAAAATAGCAATACATGTTCGATTAATCGAATATAAACTTTTTCACCTATAAATAACACACAAAACGGTTGATTCCTACTCCAATATGGTTGATGTTTGACTAAAAAACATTGTTTTTTCAGTTTTATAGCATATACACTTTTTCAGAGTTATTTTATTTCAAAATTCAAAATTCAAAATGCATATCTGATTAATATAACAACAGTTGCTTATTTTCCGGGGAAATAATTTTGCGTTCAACACTTTCACAGTCACGCACCGACCCTTTTTATGAGTCACTATCTACCAAGACCAAAATTCACTCGAGGATAAAGGTTAATGAGATTGTCAATCGGATGAAGAACAACACTATGCGAATATTGGTACGATGAGCGAAAAGGGCAAAATTAAATTACTTTAGACAACAGTTGACGACGGCTATGTTGTAGTCAGAAGAGAAGCAGTCGTTATGAATATTGGTTTGTTTCTTTTTTGTTTCATGGCCTATTAGCCAATGCGATGCATTGTACACACGTTGCCATTACATCAATTGTCAAGAGAAAATTTGGAGTCTATGTATTGTGTTATGGCTTACCTATGGGTGTATAAATCGTTAAAACGCTGTCATTGTTCTCGTCGCCGCCGTACTCGTAGTTGTGAACTCAGATTCTTTTCCTTTGTTTACACAAAACAACGTGGATACCAATATTTAGTTTTTTAGAAAGATTTATTTAAAAGGACAGTCACAGAAACAGACCAGGAAGACAACTTCTATACGCGATAGAGCAAGAAAGAGAAAGAGATAGAGATAGACACATCACTCCTCTCATTACATCAGCCGCTCGCGTGCGCTGCTGCTCCCTCTTCGAGAGGGGGGCAGCAAGACATGTCTTCTCTGCTTGAAAGCTCGCTGGCTAAGAAAGAGAGTGTGTGTGTGTGTGTGTGTGAGAGAGAGAGAGAGCTTCGCCTAGAAATCACGTGGTTTGCAACTTTCACCTTGTGTCACTTTCTGACCCCCTGACTGTTAAAACCTTTCCACTTCAACACAGCTTCTATTATGTAACACATGCATTTCCATAGAGTATTAACACCTAAATGCACGCAATAGGTAGCCGGTAACCATTGCTTAAATCACGCACTTCTCCGAGAGTGGCCGTAGTAAGGGGAGGGATATGGCAAACAAAAAATGTAGAAGTTTCAAACTTAAAATAAAAGGGGTCGTAATCCAGAGGAAGGTGAAAGATTTGGTTACTTAGTCCGGTTTACGAATCATCCCGGGTCAGTGATTAAAGATGCCCGGTTATTGTGTATGCCCACTTCCCGTCATGGCTCATTTCTCCTTCGGTAAACTAATCAAGGAAAAGAAAGAAAAAACTCGAAAATGTCAGCAGTAAACTTCGCATGTCACATCCGATTCAAGTCACCGGCATGTCATATAACCCGGACATGAAAAGTTCATAAGGTTGAATCGGTTAGTTCACGGAAGCTAACAACAAGGTAAAATAATCCTATACACGCATTATATATATATATATATATATATATATATATATATATATATATATATATATATATATATGTGTGTGTGTGTGTGTGTGACCCTGTTTAGGGGGCGAAATGAAGACACGGAGCACGGGGTTAGGTGAACAATATATATTGAAAATATATGTACAGAGAACAAGAGAAGTGCTATATCAATCCTGACTGCCAGGGAAGACTTCAATCCAATTACTACGAGAAGCCTAAATACTTCTAGTATTTTATTAATAATGGACGAGTTCACTGTTCGTCATATAGGTGCGGCACTATAACACCCCCTCCCAAGTCTTACCTCCTCAGAAATCTAGTATTGTTTCCTTTTTGGATTGATGCTATTCTGAGATTGTTTGGGATAGCTGTATGTCGAAAGTGTTGTTTTTGGTAGCCATAACCCCCTCTTGGGTAGTGCTGTGGGTTTCTTCTGATAGTCGTTCCTAAATTAGGTTCATGACTCTCTTATGAGAGAACTGATGAGATCTATCAAATTTATATTTGATACCCTCCAGCTTTTTAATTTCAGATGTCTGACTTTTTAGTACATCTTTAAATTTTGAAAAATGTCGCTGCCCTTCGACATTCAACTTCAAGACAAGTCATCTTATTTTTTATAGGTTATAGTTCTTTAGAAACCGCTTTGATTTGTAACTTTAGTAATTGTAGTTCTTTAACTCTGAGTTCACTCTTATAAACCTTCCACTAGTTATTCAAATAATTTGGCTTAATTTCTTTCAGTTTTGTCTCCGCTCTTTTCAGCGTGTATTTTCTTTCCTTATGTGATTTAATGTATTTTTCAGCGTGTATTTTCTTTCCTTATGTGATTTAATTTCTGTTATTTCTGTTGGCAAGCATTTTGAGTCCATTTCATACGATTAATGGTCGAAACAAAATCCTTTCTTCTTTTTTCTGATCTGGTTGTCAGATTTATTTCCTTCTAGCAAGACTTCTTGGTTGATAATCCCCATAATCTGAATAATTGAATTAAATCTTCGCCAAAAAAATTTCCTGTGTCTTTTAATTTGTAAATTGTTACTTCCTTCGTCGTTCTGTTAAAAGTAATGTCGGTAATTATTTCACCCTCGAAATTTATTTTTTCACCAGTCACTCTTCTGGCAATGTGAGTAGTTATTTATATGGTCGGTTTTCTCAACCGTCTCCAGGTTAATAATTGACACGTCTGAACCCGAATCCAATTTTAGTTTTACTTTTTTATTTAAGATTTTAACATGAACATATCTACTTATAATATTGTCGCCATGTTTGATAGTCTTTACTCGCGTTTTATTTCCTTATATCGTTCTACACTGCGAACTTTTGTGTCAGATTTGTTCACCAATCAGGCAGGTTTTAAAACGAAATAGGCATTCATTTACCTAATGCAGGCTTTCGCATCGATAACAAGGGCTCGGCGGTAATTCTTTTTTTATAAGGTTGACTTGTTTCTGAGGCGTGAAAATCCCGTTCTTTGCCTTGAATAATTTTAAAATGAGAATTGAATTTCGTTTTTTGGCGTACTTTTCGTATATGTGTAATGCCCGACTCTTCGATGCCTTTCGAATCCTGCTTTACACTTTCACATCTCGGACAGTCCTCGGCTAATTTCTGTAGTATTGAAAGGTAGGCTTGGTTCATTTTCTAATTTATTTAGAACTCTACGCCTTATTTCAGCGTCTTTTCCTGATAATAATCCTTGAACGAAGATTAAACATTAAAACTTATCATCACTAAGTTCGGATATTTAAAATTATCGCAATGCTTATTTACTATTGATGCGAACATAGAATAATCTTCTTCGTCTTTTTTACCAAGTTTAAACACGTCCAGCGTTTGTGAAATAACGTAGTCTTTGGACTGAACAACTCTGTTAACAGTTTTACCGCTTCCGTAAAATTTTAATCGCTAGTTTCCCGGGGCAAAATGAAATCCACGAACATCGTATGTTCGGTTGTATCTAATTTTCTATGTAACAGGCGAACCTTTTTAGAGTCAGCCCAATTTTTGCAATCAATTCCATATAGTCTTCGTATCTTCTAAAATACAACGCGAATTTTTTCCCTCATAAGGAGACATTGTGAAGCCGTCGATAGCACTCCACATGGCATTCTGCGAACAATCATTATCATTTTCGTTACCTTGACCTCTAAGCGATATTGTTGGCATTAACATTTTAATCTTTTCGTAAGTTTTACTTTTGCTCGAGTACAAGCTTTTGGAATTACTCTCAGTTTTCTGTTGTTGCATTTGAAATTTTACTAATTCTGTAATAGTCGCTTTACGTGGTAAATAGTGAATATAAAACTATTTGTGTATAAAAGGGATAGTGGAATGTTATTATTTGCACTTGACCTTGATAAATTCTGTCCCTATTTTACTGCCCCCCCCCACCCACCACGATGGCAAGGTCGGGTTGTAATGTTAGGAAAATACAGGTCCCCATAAAGGGGCACTATAGATTGAGACATTGACCGAAGATAGAATAGATGAAGTGTAGTATCAGAACAGATACTACACTTTCAATTTAAATTTAAAAGATAAAATTCTTGATTAATCTAATAGTGTTGGTCCGATTTTACAAAAAATGGTACTAAAAAAGGTGTACGGTAAAATGTTATGAAAATACAATTCACTAACGCTTACAATCATGTTCAAATCAATTTAACTTTTTTATTTTAAAAGAAAACTGTATTTTCTTTAAGCTTAAATCATAGGGAAATGCACGGGAAATTCGATAATGAAAACCGCATCCAAACATATCAACCAAAAAATAGATAGAAGAATGTTTGCAAACTATTTTGGCTGATACTTTTATTCCTATATAAAAACAATATAAAAAGAATTACCAGTAAACTATCGAATAACATTCTTAATTCATTCGATTACTACATTACAGTGCACGAATATATTTAAAAAATGAAAACGCAGACAAGCATAATCCATTCGGACAACATGGCGACGATAATAAAAAAATCCATGGCATTAACACCCCCATCAGCTTTAATTCAAAATTGTGTCCTTATTTTAAAAGCAAATCAAACCAACGTACGAAATTTTTCTACGTTTTAAATGATCATTTTAAACTAATTGTTATTTACTCCGTCCAAATACTCATTCTAATTATTTCTTCTTTCATTACAGAAAATACGAAACATAAGATTTTCTTTCTCTCTCCAATCGACGCACAGTGACTTCATCGGTGTTCACGTTAGCACATGGGATAGTACTAATTATGTAATGTCAAAATATTAGGGTAATGTTTCAACGTCTTTTTAGTTTTAGGGCCTCTGATTACCAACTATTTCATCACCAATTTCAAAACATTGAACGCTATAATGTGGGCCAGTTAAAGACTCATAAAAATAAGCAATACATCTTTTCATACCCAAAACTTTATTTAGTCCAGTTGAACATTCGGCCTAATTGCTTAGGGATATTACTCTTTTCGTTTTCCTCCGATTTCAGCGAGTTTATTTTCGTAATACTCAACGTTCTGCTTATATAGGAAATTACGTGTGAACATTCCAAATATTTCGGAGGATTAAAACACATTTATTTAAATACATTTACAGTAAATCTTTACTAGCCTGTATCCCCTAAAAACCTTTCTACTACTGCAGTTTAGCAATTCAAACGAATTTATTTTTTTCATTTTTTAATAACTATATTCACGATAAGGGCATACATTCCCGGACGTTTCATTATGAATGTAGATAAAATTGCCCATTGTCAATAACATATCAAGAATACTACTGTGTTTCTTTTGTTTAAGAGCAAACACGGAATCGTTTTATTAAATCCTATTTCAGTCATGTAAATTATTCAGATTAAAGTAGATTTCGGCATTATTTTGCATACTTTTTTTAATCGACACAACTGTTAGCGGCATTCTTAGTGTTTTAACTTCTTTTTTAATGTTACAAAAAATAAGTATTCTAAAATAAAATGTACTTTTCTAGTGATCTACATAGTTTAAATCATCTGAAAGTGATTTCAAGTTATTTATTTCAATATAAGATTTCGTCGATATCTACTCCTTCGGAGACTGTAAACATCCAAAATGGTCGACCCGAGAGTTGCTATTGGTGTTTCATTCATTAAATGCAGTTACAAAAATAATTACACTAACCCTAAGTCCAACTAGCAAACCCCTCGAACTTTGAGTTATCGGTAGTGTAGTGGCATTCATCTGTACTATTGTTAACAGAACATACAAAAATACAAATACTGTTTCCGCACTGCATTTTAGTGTTAGAAATAAAATTCATTTCCATCCCCCCCCAAAAAAATACACCACAAAATTGAAATACTATACTAATATACGCTTAGTTTTCACACACATACAGCATAAAAATATTACTCTAAATAGTTCGGAAGTGAGTGCTCACTATTATTTAATTAATATAGGAAACTGATCCCTAAAAGCTAAACAAATTAATTCCTTTTTCGCCTCTAATTCTTTCAGAGTTAAATCATTCTTTAATATCCTCTCAGCCCGGGCAATGCCGGGACACAGGTTTTGCTAGTTCATAATAATACAATACAATTGATAAAATGAAAACACTTGAACAATCATTTCTTAGCAATTCGACAATTTTAACATATTTGTTGATAATTATTTTTAATATTCTTGCAATGCCTGGAAAAAGTTGATTATAGGGAAAAGTACGGATGCATGTAAAGAAATATTTTTAAATTAATAAATCTTAAAATTAAAGGGTAAGTGATCACACCTAGAAAAGTAAATGACAATAAAACTTCTTAAAATATTGCAGCTAAAGTCTAAATTTGAAAAAGAAAGATTATAAAACTAATAAGTAATTATAATTTAATTGTTAAAAATATCACTTGAAGTGACTGGAAAAATGACTGACGTATAGGGAAAGTTGACTACTGTATACTTAATTTTTACTTGGTGTAGGTATAAAAATTAACCTTTTAAAATAAAATTTGTGATTTATTTATAAATACATTTTGTTATTTTAAAATGTATTAATAAAGATAATTTATGAATTTATGTTAAAATATTTTTTTTTTAAATTACTCAAATTAATTTTTTTTAAAATTTAGTGATGCAATAATGCTATAAAACCCATCAAAAGCAGTGAATCTGATAATTGCACTGCTTATGACTATCACTGATTTGTTATGATACAGTAAAATTATACATCTCAAGCGGCAAATATTATAAGGTAAAATATACAAGTAAATTATTTTTTTTAAAGAAGTACATTTTATCACTATCAAACGTAGACAAAATTAGGTAAAAGTAAATGTAATTAGTGACTAAATCGATGAACTGTCAAATGAGGCAAAACGTAGATAGATTATTTTATACTTAGGCAGAAATTACATTTAATTATTAAACAATTATTATTTGTGTTTATTTATCATTACACTTAACTGAATAATACAAATTGATTAAAACTCCCAGATTAACCACTGTCAGTGTCATTTACATGCCGGACTTTTTACTTCTTATTGTTTATTTATTTTTAATTTTTTAATTTTAAACTTTTATTTTATTTGATGGTTATCCCATAAATGATGTATTATCAATTAAAAAGTCAACTGTATTAGCATTTATCACTTTCTATCTTTAAATCAAATATTTTTGATTATCTCAGGAAAAATTCACTGCGTGGAAAAATGTCAAATATGCTTATACTATGTTTGAAAACTATAAGTCAGTCATCTTCCCAGTCCCTTCAAGTGATATTTTTAACAATTAAATTATAATTATTTATATTATAATATTTTCCGAAGTGTCAAGATAAAGTTTTATTGTCATTTACTTTTTACAGGTGTAATAACTTATCCCTTACTTTTCTAGGTTTATTGATTTAAGAATATTTCATTACATGCGTCTGCATTTTTCCTTGCAATATATGAGTTGATAATGAGTACTGACTGTAATTCGGGTTATAATCGCCAAGTTTTTGCATTTGTTTTGTACAATATACACTGAAAATAGCAGACCAAAAAATAAATAGATGCATAGGAGACTTTTGCAAATATCTTGATGTTAGCCAAAACAATTGTCGGCGAAATAAAAAATAAGTTGTAAAAAACATGATGTGAATCTGTCCTGTGATATATATGTGGTATAGAAATACTAATATATATATATATATATATATATATATATATATATATATATATATATATATCTGTTGTTTGATATATGATCGTGCCAAGTGTAGAGAAAACTTAATTTATTGCACACCCCGACGTAGCTTTTGATTGATACAAATTAAATAGAGGATATATATGCTATTAAATATATAATATCTGAACGTTGACAGCGTATGATAATCATGGTTTTATAAAAAAGAGTTTCTTCAAAATGAATGACGTCATGAAGGTTAAATGGTAGCTTTTGGCAACTTTTGCAAAGTAAAGCTCATTTTGGGATTTTTACAAGTAAAATGTATATTAATTTCTTGGTTATAATCATTCCTTTGTAATCCACTCGTCCCTTTCCCCCCCTGTCTCTTTCAATTATTTACGTCATTTGCTTTTCGTGAAGTTTTTCACTATGCAGTGTGACTGAGTTTTTGTCGTATAGCAATTCCCTAGTTATCTTGACGATTTGTCTAAACACGTCATAAAGGATCGATTCAGCTGCCCCGCCTCTCTCTCTCTCTCTCTCTCTCTCTCTATGATAACCATATCATTTTGTGACATCCATTGTGCATAGTTATCCTTCATCTCTCCGTTTTAATAGATAACGTTATCCGGTAGTGACGTCATCCACAGTGTACAGGGATTTCCCTTACCTATTTTAATAGATTACGTCACAAAAGGATAGGGTCAGCCAGTGTGCACGGGGAGAAGACAACAAATAAACAAAGTAAGTAAGTAAGTAAGATCATTCACAACAAGAATCTGTCATCAAATCACGACGCAAAGAAGACTTTTCTTTTTTCTTACATATGCATACGTAAGGCGGAACTCCCATGGACAGAGTTTCGTGGAACACATACCGCGGGATTGCTTCCCAGTAGATTACAACATGGTCGTCGTCAAATCCAATGTAAACAAATACTTGTCATAAACCGCCTCATGTGTAATCAAACCTAGTTCACACCATTGATTCCTCCTCATCTTTCGGTTGACAATCATTCTATCTCATTAACTCTTATCCTCGAGTACCTCATGGCCTTGATACGCGGTGACTTAACAGTAATAAAAATAAACCATTTTAGACTCTACAAATATGAATCAGAAATTTTTTTCTATCTCGTTTTTATATGTATAGTGTGGTTTTATCATTTTTGTCAACATTTTTCTGATGCGATTCTGTCCCACCAGCAGATATTTAATCCTTGCCTCTAACCGGAAGCGACACAATTGCCCGACACAATTGTGCGACAGGTTGCTACCGTTACACCCCCCCCCACCACCACACACACACTTGCGTTCGCTTCATGAAACACGTGTCGCATTTGTTCGACCCTGTCTTCATTTCCCCTCAAAGACGAGTGTAGAACAACAACAGCTCATTACCGTTCCAAGAATATCTCGACTATTGCTCCCATCCTCCCCTCACACACCATTTTTTTTTTGTGGTTGAAAACTGGTTCTCTAAACTTCGCCAATTACTCTTGAGAACATGACATCGGCTCACGTGGGAAAGGAACCCTTGTAAGTCTACCCTCACCCACGCCTATTTTAATACAACCAGATGGAACACTTGGACAATGCTTTCTCCGGATATCCGTCGTTTCATTCCTAACTCAAATATCCACCTTTCACAATATCGTTACTTTTAGTTTTATATTTACAAACCGACTTACTCGGAATTGCACGTCGGTGAAACATACCGAATGTAAATTAAATTATATATATATAACATTAATAAGTCCAGAGTTGACATATATATGGCGCCATTAATAAAAATCCATATGATTTTTATTAAGTACTAACATTCTAATGGTACGTGTATAAAACCGAATTATTATTTAGCACATTCTTGAAACTGGAGAAATCTGAATTTCGTGCGTTTATAAAGAATTTTTTTCTGATGGGACAATATAGAGATTTGGCTCAAATGCATAATTGATATCGGAAATTGATGTGAATTTTGAGGTCATCGTTCCATAAAAAGGACTTGAATTGTTAGAGAAGCGTTGGAATTAGTGCACCACCTTAGAAGGAGACTATGTTGATGAATGAAGTCAAATTTGGCCTAAAAGTTGTTTTCTTAGTGAAGCCCAGAACGTATTCAGTGAGTAATTGAATAAATTATGTGTTTACATATACATATATATATATATATATATATATATATATAACAAGACTCCGATTAAGGTCGTTGAGTCCTCTAGATTGTCTTCATGCTTGCGGCCCGCTGTATTTGGCATAACTATAACTTAATTTCTCCCGCATCACGTTATAACTTTCTCTGTCCTAGAGGATAACAGAATCTTGGGTGACTCTGTGAACCGGGTTGGTTCCTTGAGACAGTCTGAAATTATCATCTCTCTACACTGATGAGAGCAGAAGCAGGAAACGACGCCCTATATAGGTATATATAATTATATATATATATATATATATATATATATATATATATATATATTTGCTGTTTCAGAAAAAGTAAATTTTAGCAATAAACAAGTTCCAAAACATTACATATTTTTATTTAAAGTATGCTGGCAACGAAGATTTCAAACATATTACTGTTCTAGTTATGCTTGAATACAGAATGATGTTGAGTATTATGAATTTTTTTTGCATCGTAGTCTTGTCTTTACATATAAATGGAATGTTGAGATTTTTATAGGTTCATATATATATATATATATATATATATATATATATATATATATATATATATATGTGTGTGTGTGTGTGTGTGTGTGTGTAACACCGATGCCCACGGCCTTGCTCTTGTCTCAAATAGAAATGTGATTTCGGAAATAGTGTGTCATCTCCTCTTAAAAACTGCCTAAATAAAATTATAGAAATGTCATTTTCTAAGAATGTTATTACCATCCTTCATTTTGAAAATATAGAAATAAAAAAAATATTAATAAAATTGATGCTTTACTATAAATTTAGACGAAAACGACAGTGTCTCAGTCCTGGTCAAGACCTAGTACCACCTACTGGAAGATGCCTACACCCAAGACCTGGGCTGTGGAGCGATAACCAAAAAGCAGAAGTATATTGCCAACACCTAGGATCTTTGACAATAAACAAACACACCGTTAATTAACCAACGGAAAAGGTGTTATCCTTCATTATGATAACGCTATATGACATACTACACAGAAAACCAAATATCACCCTGAAGAATATGCTTAGTAAGTGATGAATCACCCACCATATTCTTCTGAAATCGCACCAACAGACTGTTTAGAAGTTGGCAATATTATTTGAGTGCATTAAGACTTACTTCAAGAGAATAAGTTTTAAAAATAGTTTCTCTTTAAGAAGTTCAATGCCTTAAGATCCTTACGAACATTGCACTAAATTTGGAATCGGATAAGATTATTTAAACCAGGAAATTGTGCGTTTTCAAAGCCAGTTAAATATAAAATAATAAAAAGAAAAGAGAGAGAGAAATAGTAAGATGGTGACGGAAATTAGCATGATAGGCGACGTATAAAATAAGCAAGAGATAAGTCATTTTATGAGCTTAATTGCAAATTGCTGCTAATTAGAACAATTAAAATGTTTAGCACGTATTTTGTGTGATTTCAAATATACAGAAATGTCCTTAAGGAAACAAACGTTTATTAACAGTTTTAGTATAATAATATACGGTACAATCACGTTGACACACCGGTTCCCGTTAGATCACCGAAGTTAAGCGACGTCGAGCCTGGCCAGTATTAAATGGGTGACCATTTGGGACTACCAGGTGCTGTATGTGCTCTCTGTTTATCTCGGCATTGTTTCCAGTCGTTTTGAACTGCTTGCCATTGGAATCAAGCAGTGCCGACTCAGGAGAGGTGTGTTACGGATTGCGCAACCCTTGCTTCATAATTACACGCGCAGCCAGCCCCTTATAGGGGTATCCATAGTTTCTCTAGACTGAACGGGGGGCTTAAAGTATAATAATAGCTATCTATCTCTCTCTCTATCTCTCTCTGCTATTAATATATATATAGTTATATGTTTATATATTTATATCTACAGGATTAACTCCTAAATTAATTAACCGATCATCATGAATTTTAGAAAACAGCTGCTAGGTGCAAAATGTCTAAATGTGGGCTATATTTAGTTGGATTTAGTTTTATGCAAAGAAGTAAAAGGCGTGAGAGCCCTTAGTGAACATTCAGGTATCTGATTTTTGTCAAATTCATACAATAGGTATTAGATATTAATTACCAAATATTCCTTAAATTTCAGTTTCTTTAAAATATTTAAAATGGTTTTAGGAGAGCATAATATTGGCACCACCTCTAGGTGGAAATTAGAATATTTAAGATTTGCATTGAACTTGATCCATACCCATGAGACATTAATTAAGCCGGATTCCCAGAATTTCAAATTTTTCTTAAGACCCCTTAAGCTCAAGCCTTAGATTGTAGACATTTCAAAAAATCAAAATCATGTAATCGATTTGGATCAACATTAGAATAAGGATTCTTCCGAAGGTTTAATATCATTATATGTTGATTGTAATCTTCGTAATGGGACATAAATGCGTTGCCAAACTGTTTTATAAGGGGACATTATTTTACCTACCCTACTGCAGGAATTCTTCTAGTTATTATATATAAAGCAACGTTATGTATATGTGTGTCGTAGCATCGCAGTTAAACGGTTGATCTAAAGGCAAAACTAACCGCATATTTTGAATCAGCGCCTTCGATCCGAATTACTTATCGATGTCTAAAGTTGTAGAACTTAAAACACTTATTCACAATATAAAGTACGTAAAAATATCATCAGAAATAAATGTTCAGATATTTTGAATGTACCATTTCTAAGCCTACCGAACAACTATGGAATTCACCTTTCAACAGCAGTCGACAGGCGTTTTTCAACACCCCGCAGAAAACGCCAAAATAGGGATCATATGTTTCCGGTCACTGCCCCTGCTGATTAGGACATATATAAACGTCGTTTGAGACGGATCCAGTCTCTTGCCTCCAGAATTTCTTCAGACACAGCAGGGAGAATTGTTTCGCTCCATCGGCCAGTCGCAAGACGATGCGACGACTACCTGTCGCGTCAAATCACTCCTTCTCCCCCTTTTCTGACTGCTGGACACACATAGTAAGCTTGGCACTTTCTTTCTCTCTTTTCAATTACACACGCACACACGTACACACGTGCGTCTTTCTTCTTACAAAACTTATTTAAAGAGACATTGCTTTAAATAACAAAAAGACACTATTTCTTTCAAGCCGTCAAAGAGACATTTATCCAAAAGACACTAAAAGACTTTCGTCAAATATGGAATATAATTTTTATGTGTAAAAATGCAAAATAAATTGTTGTTGTTAATATAAATGTTTGAGTATTGGATATTTCATTTGCCCTTCATTTGTGTTGAATGTTGACGTTTTCTTGCTCGTTTTTCTTCAATATTTAAGAGGAATAGAATGCGTTAGCATCCCCCACACAACGTACTTCTGAACCATTTTACTACGCATAAGACAAGATTTTGTTTTTTAGTCAAATCATCGTACGTATTCGGCATCTTTTCTTTTTAATTAAAAATGAAACATTTCTTTATGTTTCTTTTTTTTTATTCTAGACAATCGAGCTATTTTAGATCTATGCGGAGTTTGTATCCTTACGCCGAACTCATAGAGGTTGCAAAGACAAACATATTTTGGTGTCATCGATGACAGCGTGTATAAGCGTTCGCTTTCGGTTCTAATATTTTATGCCATCTTTCAGGGTTCGAATCTCACACTAGACAACTGTTCTTGGTGTGCGTGTTTGTTCTATAGCGTTCCAGCTACTTCCTAGTCGATATTGTCATGAATCAGAATA
>OY744521.1:121597611-121610111 GCA_963556195.1 Sepiola atlantica
ATGTATGAAGTATTAAAATGGTGAAGTTAATAAGTTTGTTTAAAATATGCAGACGCCATTGAAAGGGGATTCAAACAGTGTATGCCGCTTTTAGTGTGCGTATGCGTAAGACAGTGAAAGAGTTAATGCACTGTGTCTGTTTGAGCGTTGATGTCAGTGTGGCTATGCGTGCGTGCGTGCGTTTAGAAAAGGCGTTTTTCAGCATTCCCAAGGCCCTACAGAGAAGCGATGGGAGCTGTAGAAACGTCGATGTATGCTATCTTGTGGATTAAAGCTAAACATGCTTGTTGAAGGAAACATCTGGGTTTATATGGGGTCAAGGTGGCTCCGAAAGGACAATTTCTATGAATTCAAAAAAATACTCATATTAGTTCAAAATATTATTTTTTTTCATTTATTCTTGCAAATTCGTGCGCAAAGCAGTGTGCGCAGAAATGAGTTTAAGCACTTTCATTTCCGGCACCGAAGGGTAAACTCGTCTCTACAAATAGATGCATGGAGGGACCAATAGCTCCACTCGTCTCCACGGGATAGATTGGAAAATGTATCGATCGATAAGACCGTCGTATTTTATATTCGTGTCTGTCTTCCGCTGATGCTGCTACTTGTCCAAGGTTTGTTCCATTATTGACGAGGGCGATAAAGTGTCGACATCCCATATTAATGACTTGTTTGAACAAAGAAAAACGCCATTTGCCATTCCCTCTGTCGCGGGCAAAATTTAATATTCATATTTCATCACATGTTGAAAATTTATTTATTAAATAGCTTTTTCTTCATTATTGATTTTTACTTTATTTCTTACTTTCACTCATATTGCGACTATTTTTTGTGCAGAAACTTCAAGCTTTTTTTTTTAAGATGATTTTTTTTTTCAGAAAAATTCGAATGGAAATACAAAAAATAAGTAAATTGTAATATCATTCTTTGAAAAAAATGTAGAATTTCAAGCCAAAATTGCGACATGAACAGTGAAAGGTTTATAGGGTTTGATAGTTTGCATGAAGAGTTAATGCAAAAAATCTGGCATTTCGCAAGTTCTAGTTTTAGACGTGGCCGAGAAATCAGACGAGATTTCGCTTACGAGACTTCTTGTTTCTCGACGAGATATGAACTTAATTCCGAGATGAAGTTAATTCCGTCACCCGTTTTTTTCATATAAAAAAAGATAAATAAATAAAGACAAGAGCGTTCATTATTGAGTAGTAAACTCTAAGAAAATTAATTAAAACTCTTGATTTAATTTGTTGGAATTCATGAGCTACTTATCTTTTATATAATAATACGCTAATGCAATTTCATATTCTAACGTACGTTATCACCCTCCACTATTTTTTTTTAAAGACGGTATCACCCGATCACCGAAGATGCAATGCAAAAAAGTAACTTTTTAAAAAGATTTCATCGGAGTTCTCTGTTGAGTTGAACGTGAAACTCGAACTTAAATTCATTTTCTTGGATTTCGGACTAAGATCAAAGTGTAACTTCTGTTTAGTCCAAAAATAGTGCAATAAAATCGTCGAATCTTCATTCGCGCCGGACGTCCATAAAATTGAAATATGCCACGAACATCCACAAAGGTTTTAGAAATAGACTATTATAACCAGATATATTCTGAAACTACATTAACTATAGTAGGTATATAAGTGTGTTTCAATATACAACATATGAAAGATATGAGTAGAATTTCTAATGTTCTCGCTAGTCAGCATAATAATATACTTAAATGTGACCCTTTCGTTCTTTCGTATGTGTTAGTTTAAAACGAAAACAAAATGAACATGTGACGCAGAGGGTTCTTTATTTGCACTTGTCCTTGTCCTATGATGTTTGAAAGTTGCTAATTTCCAAGGGAAGTAAGCCTTTCACTTTAAATACGAGTAAGTCTTCTTTTTAACTATTAATTAGGCTTTCACTTAGAAATAAAGTGATTAAGTAATTTTCCTTCCGATTTTGAACTTCTTAGTCTATAATTAACAATACTGATGCCAGAAATTCGCACAATGCCGTTAAAAGACACGCACGTGATTTTAGTTCAATCGTAGTATATGTACTGTTATCTACCCTATTTCGCTTGATTTACGGACAAATTTATAATATATTTATATTGTCTCCCATCTCTCTTCCTTGAGATGCAATTATAAACAAAGCCCGTTTTCAAGATGATACACATTTTTTTCACTAGAAATAACATGGTGGTATTACTTTTGCATTAAGGTGTTTTACTATAGTTTTTAGGGTTTGCATTCATGACGAGACATCAATACCTCGACTCATAGAACTAATGAAAGTATTACATTAAGTCTCTAAATAGGCATCACAGGTAGAAAAGTGCTTCACATCTCCTGCTGAGTAGTGAGTCATCGAGATGGATTTGATCGAAATCAAGAAATTTGAATTATATACGAATTGTGTGCGACGTCATCACTTCTTGCGTGCAACGTAAGTGATCACGTGATATTGTAGCAGTCATAAACAAATACCTATTTTCTCCCTCTGAAAAATGTCCCCGTTAAGTCATCTGGTTACATACTGACCAATCAGCTTGCAGGACGCATTGATTCCATCTGTCCGTTGAAGAACTACTTAAGCCCCTGTGGGAATCACGATCGGTCAGCAGACAGACGCTTGCCAGCAACAAGGAAACCAGTTTACATCCTGTCTTCTGCCCCGGTCTACTGGATGCTGCAGCACCTAATATGTTCGCCTGAAGATATCTGCTGACAGACTTCCGGCAGCCCAAAGAACTTTCCTTATTTGGACACTGCCCAACTTCTTTTACCTATACCATACGGCCTAGGAAACTTTATTTAATAAACTCATTATTTGTGGTTATATAAACAGTTCTTTTTCCTTTCGTGCGACGGTTTCGTAACTTAAGCATAATATTAGGGGTGGGACGTCATGGGTGAAAATTTCGGATTCATGCGAGTAATATTTTTTGTGTGTTCATTTATACATAAATAACACTAAAAAATCAAACATTTTGAAAAATTTTGAAAATTCAGAAGGTGCAGGCCAAAAATAGCCGTTAGGGCTCCACGGGACTCAAAATCCATCATTTTTCGGTGAAAAAGTGGTTTCATGCGATATTGCAGGTCCTAAAACATCATCAAAAGCTATGAATGGATATAGATCGTTAAATCTGATATAGTACTGTAATTTAGGACCATTTTCAGGCTGTAAAAGGGTTTTCATCACTATCGTCGAGAGTACTGTTCATTATTGTAACTTTTCTTCTTCCTATGTAACTGAAATAGCCATCTCTTGCTCCTCCCTTTCCTCCGTCTCAGCAACCATTGATTGATGTTCTTCATCGATATGCATGTTGTCAATTATGACCTTCCGATTGAGTACAACTTGATCATAGAAAAACTGTTTCTCATTTGCATCAAACGTCTCCACGTCAAAACCTTTTCCCAGAATATTGAAAAGAATGTGATTTTTTGTCTTCCATTGAATCACGTTTGACCTCTTCGATCAATGGCCCCTCTGAACTTTGCTATTGTACTCTCTCAAGTATCGAGCAAGTTTATCTTTCACTCCTTTTATTGTTGTTAGTTTAATGTCTCTTCCAAATGCTCTTAGCGATGATTGCCACGAGAATGTAACAGCCAATTGTAAACGTGTTTGTTTAAGAACATCGAAATTGCATTCATGATAAAACTGCAATGGCGTGCTTATTATTTATACATTTTCTAATACAGTGCTCGATTGTAAAATCTGCGGGTGACAGTTTCTCTTTAGCCGCCGAAACTGCTATCATCCATGCTTGGCGGCTGATGATGACAGGGTATGGCAGTTCTATCATACGTTAAAAATGATAAAGAAAAGTTACCTTTATTTGTTCTTTGTAGACAAGAATTCATGAGAAAAAGTCAATAATATTACATAAACTATTCTAAAGAAATGTATTATCCGATAAAAGTATATATATTTTTAAATACCTATTAGATTTTTAATATATAAACAAGTTGTTTTGAAATAATACAGCAAACTCATTTAGGATTCTCCTACAGTTTTAATAATGACATCTTTTTTTCAATAAGTCCCTATTTACTTGCCTTCACAGGAGGGCAACTGTTTTTGTTTTCTCTATCAAGACTTCGACATTGTGAGATGACGTCATTAATTGTTATAGTTATAGTTTTCGCAAAATAGGTAATATGAACATACTAGTTATATGCATATTGCTAAATAAGTTTTCAGTAATTGTTATGTTGTAGTAATTGAGGTCACAAAATTGCCAAATCCAGATTTCAATTCTAGTTTCGCGTCAGCCAGGCTTTTATTATGTATCGCCTTGGTGTAAACCTAATCAACATTTAACCTCATGAGTTATGTTATTTTTACATAGCGATATTATCTCGACCATGAATCTTTACTACGAGAAATCGATAACAGCTGGTCATTGATTACTCTAGAAGCACTATCAGTTCCCCACTCATTGGATAAATATCAAGCTATATTCTTAATTAATACGAACTGTTTGGAAAATCGATGGCATCACTTCGGGATTATGTTCTATATGTGTATGTAATGTGTGTGATAGTGAACCGTTATTTATACATATGGGATAGATAAACATCATTCCTATGACAGGATCACAGGTAAAATTAGCCTGGACCTGGTGTTACCACATAGAACCATGAAGAAAATTACACCAACCAAATGTAAAAGCCGTGGAGCTCAGAAGAAAGATATGAGCGTTATGATCGATAGGGACTTCTTTAATAGCCAACATGGAGGACCCAGTCAAAATCCTGCAAATGGTATCCATTCTTATTTCAGGTAACGGAATGCAACACATTTATCAGCCTTTTGGCATGGATTAAAGTGTAGTATGAAACAAATTAGGGCTATCTTAAGTAGTACGCCCCCCCCCCCCAGTGTAAATGTGGTATTGTGGTGTCAGATGATTCTAGTTGAGAGTAGGATATATATTTATCACTATAGACCAAGGATGACTAACGACACTTATTTTCAGCACACTTTTAATGGCCTTGTGCTTAATTTGTTTTGAATGTAATTTTGTTTTTATTTTCTGAAAATAAATAATTCAAAGTGTAGCATCTGTTCTGATGCTGCACTACATCTTTTCTGTCCTCGGTCAGTGAAGAGGAAATTATTCTAGATTTAGGAAATTGTTTTTTAGTCCCAATCCAGAGTGTCTGGATTTTTCCTACATTAAACACCGACCTCGTATCCAACTCTGCGCTCGTGAGGAAGCAAATAAATGGGGGCCCAAATGGAAGTAAGTCAGTCTACTCAGCACAGAGGAAGGAATGGAGCACAAAGGAAATTAGACAAGTGCTATTACAGAAGCAACCCTCACAGCGAGAGACTCCTTTGCACATATAGAACTTACTCCCAAAGTTATGTATATGCATGAAGCGTGTTTATTTGATAGTTCTCTTTAAAAAACGCTTCGGTAATTAAACAACAAAAATGATTCTACTTTACCGCCTTCATTCCTCATGATTGCCAAATCAGTCAACGAGATTATATTTACGGACAACGTGCAGACGTGATGTGAACGTTAAAGTGGGTGGAGAAATTAGAATACTCACGAAGATCTCAAAATCCAGCGCCTAATTTTCTATAGTTTTACACGAACAAATTAAGTGAATACAAATTATTTTTAAAAGATGGCTTACGACTTACTTCGTTACTGCATCATTTCAGTACTCAACATTTGGTAACAGGCCAGATCTACACTGTGGGTGTGCAGTTAGGTAGCAATTAATGGGTCGATCATTATACGTTGAATAAAACCACATTGTTTACCTACTTAACGACCCATATAATACATTATTTAAATTCATAATCAAAACAAATTTAGCAATAAAGATATTAGAGATAATGAATAAAGGTTTAGTGTGGTATACAATAAAATAACTATCACACTATATATATATCTATATATCTATACTAGAACAATACCCGTCCCAAGACGGGTAAAATGAATTCCCCGAACGGTACTTTTTGCACCACTTATTATATCCCCTGAGAAAGATTAAAACCAAGATATAATGATACTAAACCTTATGTCTAGAAACCTTATTTCGATTTTGATCACAATCCATTACATGATTTTGATTCTTGAAAATATTTAACATTTAAGGCTTAAGCTTAAGGGGTCTTAATAAAAAAATTGAAACTCAGGGAATCTTGCTTAATTGGTGTCTAATGACTATAAATGAAATTTAATTAAGAATCTGAAATATTTAAATTTTCAATTGAGGGATGCTCATAACACCATTTGAAATTATTTTTTAAAAACTGAAATTTGGGGAATATTTAATATTTGATGTTCAATGCCAATTGTTAAGATCTAAAAAATATCTAAGACATCTGAATTTTTACGAAAGGTTTTACTCTCACTCCCGTTGCATAAATCGCAATTAAACTAAATATAGAAAACATTATCCACCCTTACACCTCGTACCTGTTTCGAAAAATTATTCAGTATCGGTTAATTAGTTTAAAAGTGAAATCTTGTTCATCGATCCTTATAACTATTTATATATTTTGTAATTACATTACCCAGACCACTTGAATGTGTAACATTGCGGCCGAACCCAGCACGATTTTTAAACACTCGGAGTGTATAATGTTTCTCCGTTGTTTCCTCCTGCTTCAAGTAGGGTTATTTGTTTTCAGGCGTTAGTAGTCAACAAAACATAAAAGAAACACATACGAATGTTTATCAGTTCATCAATATATGCACCATTGTAAATGTAACATGGCTGACTATACAGAATAGAAGATATTCTCTTTTAAGCAGATATGAGTGGCTTATATTAAGTCGAGCAAGATGTGTCTCCTTTTTCACTCGTCTATAACAATGTTTGTTCTCTTTGATTGTTGGATGGATTTATTTTAGTGCATTATTCGTGTCTGTATACCAACGAGTTTATCATTTATCTGCTATGAAATTTTAATTGTTGGTTTTAGATAATGTGAAGCGATTTTTTTTTCAGCTGTATCAACTTTTTTTTTCCATGAAAGCAAATATGGGCTGGCATCCAACAGACAATTATTGCTTTCATGTAGCAGAGGTTATTGATTATTTTACAAAATGTCATCAATAGTAAATTTTTCATGTTTATTTTTCAGTGCCCTATGAATAGATCTTCACTTGGTAACGACCATGAATTCGTGTGACCTGCCGTTTTTGATTACGCTCAATACCAAATCAATGAATGTCAACTTAAAAATACTTCATTGCTGTACGTTGTTAAGTGTTTCTGTGTATTCTTTGCTGTCACAGGTTCAAGTACGTCCTCATCTTTCAGCGAAATGCTTATGTAAGCGTAACTTAACTTTTAAAAAGATTATTTCGGAAATTGGGTTTGTTTTGGTCTTTGAGAATTTTGCAAAAGTAAGTATGTCAGTGTTAATTTTTGGAGATGGTTGATTGGTGTAGATTAGAAGAGTCGAATTTCACGTCACTGGCAACAAGACTGAAAGACTTAAAGCGTTTGTATTTTTATCAACATATTTTTCTACTGTGTATTAAATATAGTCGTCGGTAGGATGAAGGGGCATAATAACATTTGTTAGTGCTGTTTTTTTTTTTCTAAGTGTTAGGGGGATTCATTCGCTTCGCTTCTATATAAAGACTCTCCAGCGGTAACGTGGTGTGTCTGTATCAGTCCTTGATGCAAAATTGTTTCTAATTTTTGACGCATGATGGTCTCGCGGCACTACAGATTAAGCTACCAGAGACAGGTTTTGATCTCACAATTGTTCAATATAATTTGCGTAGTGATGTTTTATCAGCGCCCCATTCAGTGTGGGCAACCCTCGGGGCAGATTGAATACTTTTTCACATGTTTGTCTCAGCTAGCGTATATATGGGACGAAATACACCACCTGGTCAAATGCAATGCCTAGACATTTATATAGATCTGTATTTGGTACTTCCTTTCAGCTTCAAGCACCGATTATTGTGAATTTTGGGAAGATTGAAGGAGTGCATATACTTCGTCTAGGTTTGGGAAAATTTGAAACCATTTTCTTAAGACGATTCTCCGATTTAGTTTCAATATGCGCTTTATGTAGTGCATATGTTTTGGTCGGCAGTGTACTAGAAACCATCCGTGAACGATGTGCAATCTATTCAAGTATTGAGTTTTTTTTTTACAATATTATTTATTTTGACGTTCAGAAAGGTTATGACAGGATGCTCACGTTCGTGCATTAGAATTCCGATTTTCAAGGAAGTTTAGAATGAAGAGTGTCAGTCTGCCTTTTAATCCGAGGTCTTAAAAAACTATCAAAATTCCATATCTCCATCTGGTATCATATGAAAGAAAATTGCAATCAGGTGTTCTTTTTAATAAACGCGTGAAGATTTCCAGCCTGATAGAATGTTCTCTGATGCTTCTTTTGTACGTGAAACCCGGTTTCCTTTTTCATAGTCATTTGCTTGACTCAAGGTAACATGTCATAATTTCTAATACTTGAGTTATGCAGCTGGCTGTTCGTCTATGATTTGATCGATCATTGGAGTCTTTTCCGAGTTTTGGCACAGGTATTACCGTAAAACTTTCCTGCTCAACCATATCTTGTATATATCAAGGAGGTACTCAGATGATACTTGAAGTAGTTTTTTTTTTTTAGAATTCATATGGCACCTCGCCGGGATACACTGATGTGGTGCTTGTTTTGATAAGCGATTCGTTGATTTCTGCCATTGTTAAGGGCTGATTATAACCGTCTGTGTTTTTCAAGTTGAACTTGAAATTTTCAGTCTTTTTAGGCGGAATTCTGTGAGAAACCGCCTGCTAGTATGTTAGCTATACTATTTCTGTTGATCATCTCTGTGTTTACTGCAGATTTATTTTATTCGGGTGCTATCTTTTTATCATGTTCATATTGTTTTCGGCTTTGTGTGTTGAGTTTATTTTTGCTATACTGCTTTCCATGTGGTTCTTTAATAGTTCGTTGCAGAGTTGCGGAGTCGAAGTCAGAGGACGTCGGAGGTTTTAGAAGGAGTCGGACTCGTAAGAATAGTCGGAGTCGGAATTGTATTTTTTAATATTCGATGAATCACCAGACAGTTTAAATATTGGAACTCCTTATTTTAAAATATAGAGTAGGAGTTTGATATGTGGGAATTCTAGGAGTCGGATCAGAAAGTTTTGAAATCTGAGGAGTTTGAGTAAAAATTATGGTATTTAAAAAGAGTCGGGGTCGAAGTTAGACTTTAGACCTACCGACTAGGTAACTCTGGTTCATCCAGAATTGGCTCCGCTGTATTTAAATAATTTTAATTTTTTTTTAATGAGGTTCACATTAGATCTCTCAAGAGAACACGGCGGGCCCCGATACCCTTTAGACACTTATTATCCAATCAATGCTTGTGGAATTTCTAAGTATTATATTATTTCTGTAGGATCTTGTTAGTTATAAGTGATTTCTGAACAAATTCAGGTTATCATCATTATTAATACTGGAAAAGGCATAACCCTCTCTTTCTCTCTCTCTGATCGCATATATTTATAGCTTTTACTGGTAGTGAGTAGACCTTGCGTTTACTTTCAACAGCCTCATAATTATCGCTTCCCTTATTTTATCCGTAAACACTCACATTTCATGAGCGTTGTTTCTGACAAAGGGGGAAGACTTGCATTTTTTCTGGATCGGAATTTACCCATATAAAACTTATCGTTGACCAGTATTTGACCTTTAAGTGGCATTTTTTTAGCTCCTTAAATAAAGTGGATGCATGCTTTATCCGGAGCGATTTCTATTAAAAAAATATGTATTTTCTAGTATATATAAAATAATATATATATTTGACAGTTATATAAATAAATTATATATTTGCTAGTATATATCATGTATATATAATCTAAATGTTAAGGTTGCTCATTAATAGCCAACTATGATAAATTCTTGTTAGCGTATGTTACTCCTCTAATGGGGAGGTAATGTTTGGGAGGATAGTCTTATGAAAACAGAATATATACTAAACTACCCCGCCTGTGAATTAAACATTTAAAAATAGTACAATATTATTAAAAGTAACAGTGTAGTTTCGGCTTCAGACAGACAGATACCAAATCTCCATTAGTAATAGATTTGATTTTTGCTAATTTTTGAGCGGCATTTATTTTTGAACTTGTTACAATAAGACTTGTTTATGGCCTAACTTGATATTTTCTCTTGCAGATGAGCACGTCGATTTTACAAGAGGATTTGAAAAAGGTCGGTTCCACATGTTTCATCATGAATCATCCACGCGTAAAAAAATACAAATAGATAAAGGGTATGGGTTTGTGTAACAATTGCAAAAGAGATAGGTTTGTGTCTAGAGAACTTAGGACCGAACTGAAATTAAGCTATAAGCTGAAAACCTTGAAGGTCAAAAAGGTCGTGGGCTTTTATTTGTTTTTTGTTTTTTTTACTAATGTTTCAGCGCTCATCAAGGCCTAGAGTTCGATCGAAAATAAAGTTTAATGAGAGTGTCGGTTGGTGGTGATGAACAACATCTTGAGAGGATTAGAAACGATGCGGGAACTGGCCAGAATTTTATTATTTAGGAGGACGGCTCAACAAGAATTTGTTAACTTGGACTGCGTTGTAGTCAGCTAGGAAGAACCCTCGTGTTATTTTATTCCACGGGTAGAGAGTTCTTGGAAATACATTTTGTTGATGGAAGTTACGTCTAATTTTAGGTACACACAGGAAAAAGCGTTCGTCCGAAGTTGACAACGATGAATTGAAACGGGCGTCGCATGAAAAACCCAAAGGGATTATTGATTCTCGTTGTGTGTATGTCGTCAACCTTTTTTGTCACGATGAAAAACAACAAATTTCTCGATCGTATTGTCACGATATCGGAACCTTAAATGAGATCGAAGTTGGCTTGAGATTAGAAAACTGTCCCATACATACCCAGCCTCTTTAGAAATCTGACACTTACGGTTAGGGGTGGGGTTTACGGGCCCAGACCTGAATAGACGAATAGGAGGTGACGGAATCGTCATGCTGAGAAATTCAGTCTGCGTAGTTTTCCTCTTTGGAAAAAAAAAGGTAGATGGTGCTCCTTCCCTGCCTCCCACATTTCCTACTGCTTCTCCTCTTTGCGATTGTCGTTTGTCAAACAACTTTGCAAAAAAGTTTTCTATGGGAGTCAAGGACAGAAATATCCTGGTAACATTACACTGTGCAATGTAATAACGATATGCTGCAACACAATGCCAATGGCATTACGAAAAAAAAAAAGAGCTGCAAGGAATTAAGCTGAGTCCCTTCTCCCGTTCGACGTTCTTTTTCTTTTTTTTTAGTGTGTGTTATTTGATGGGTGTAGGAAGACAGCTGGCGGTACCCGTTCCCACTGCATTTTCTATGCGGTGTGGATGCGGTGTGGGTGGAATGGTAGCGTGTACGAAGGAAGGGAGGTGGTGGCACCGTTGCTAATAATGGGGGTCCTGGTTGCGCTGCCTTTGTCAGCAGCC
The DNA here is from genome assembly GCA_963556195.1 of Sepiola atlantica. Taxonomy (NCBI): domain Eukaryota; kingdom Metazoa; phylum Mollusca; class Cephalopoda; order Sepiida; family Sepiolidae; genus Sepiola; species Sepiola atlantica. The sequence continues at coordinate 121,609,083 of OY744521.1, forward strand.
CGGTGCCTGCAAATATGTTCCGAGCAGGCTCAGACGTGGAATTTCAGCATGCTTTCTCCTGAAATATCTCCAGCAAACAGCGTGCAGCGTATTATGTTCGAGAGAGAGAGGGAGCGAGAGAGAGAGAGAGGGCGAGAGAGAGAGCGAGAGAGAGAGGGGGAGCGAGAGAGAGAGCGAGAGAAAGAGAGAGGGGCGGAGGTGAATTGCCTCTCTTACGCTTTGCCAACCATACCCCATCACCGTCGGGCACCTACCCTTAAAAAACATCTTCCCGCCCTATAACAGCTCAGCCCACAACCAAAAAATAAATAAGTAAATAAATTAAAAAAAAAATGTTTAACTCTCCTGATTCTTTTACGTAGTACTATCCTTTCGGATATCTTTGCCTTAAAAAATAAAATAAAAAAGAAAAGCAAATGCTTTTTATGCTATCGTTCGTTACGAGAGAGTCCGGATAAAGAAAAAGGGGAAAAAACATTTATAGAACCGGGGAAAAGGCTGGGGGGAGGGAACAAGAAGCTGATTGGATGTAGGGCAAATGTTGAACTGATTGTTGCATATCGGGTGGAACGGCGTCCAAAGATGCATAGCAATGCTCCTCGTTGGCGGTGTGCGTTACTCAACTAATCCACGGAGCTTCGTACTGTCCATAATTAGACACGTTCCCTGTCGAAACGGATACACGATTAATTTGTAACGCGACCGACATCCGATGTGATCTCTTTGGGAATGACATGTAATTTAGATATCGTTTTTATAGCAATTGTCATACAGATCAGATTACCCTCTTGAGAATTAGTAAAGAAATAAAGACGAAAGCCAGGGATGTACCCACAGCTCGCCGGGTGTCTGATAAAGTTGTTTACGAGCCGAATTTGTGAGTGTAGCTCAATTCATTTTCAAATTGAGCCATTAAACAGTGAAGAAGCTGAGGGATGGCGCATACATATTTAAACAAGTTTGAATCAACAAAAAGCAATTAGATTTGTATTTTGGGGATTATTCAGACACCTAGTAGAACATGTGTTT
>OY744521.1:121620111-121641652 GCA_963556195.1 Sepiola atlantica
TCCAAGAAACTGGTTGGGTCGCATAAGGTGAGGTCGATAGAACTAGTTGATCCATTTGATGGGTTGATATATGTCGGTTCTTTTTGGTTGAGAAAGCATAGGTCGTTTTTGTTGATCAGTTGTTCAATTTTGTTGCATTTTGTGTTTGTTTGTTTGCATCCCCAAAGGGTGTTGCGGCTGTTAAAATATCCTAGGAGGATAAAAGGCTTTGTAAGTTGTTTAGTCAAGTTTTCCAGTTCATTTACGTTCATTTGTTCCTTTGGAGGTAAATATATTGAGCAGATCCTGATGGTTTTGTGTAGAGTAACGTGTGTTGCAATTGCTTGGAGATTTGTTTTGATCGGGAAATTGCTTTGTGGGATATCGTTTTTGACAAGTATTGAGGTGCCTCCATTAGCTCGGAGGCCTGCTTTATGGATGTAATGATATTGTTCATAGTTTGGTGTTCTGAAATTGCTATCGTTTTGTAGGAATGTTTCTTGTAGGCAGATAATGGCTGGGTTAAAAAGTGAGATGAGTAAGAGTAGTTCGTTGTAGTTTGGTTTTATTCCTCGACAGTTCCATTGGATGATATTGTTTACTTTTGATGGGTGCATTATTTTAACGTTATCCATTGGCGCTTTTGTTTTGTTCTGATTATTTCCCCCCCCCCCCTCCATATATATAGCTTTGTTTTTTGCCTGGCTTTGAGTGTCTGACTGAGAGTTAGATGATTTTCTTTTTTCTTTTGATCCAGGTCCAGATCTGGATCTAGATCTTGTTGGTGATTTTGGTTCAGGTGTGGGTCTTGACCTTGCTTGTGATGTTTGTTTGGGTTCATCATTTATTGTTTTTGGTTTAATATTGGTTTCTTTATTTATTTCGGAATGCTATTTTCAACTTCCATTATGTCAAGAGATTGAAATCTGTTACTTGTTATCACTGTTGTTCGTTGCGATTTATGTTTAGTAGAGGATTCAGCTTCATTTGGGGGAATTTTTCCTTTTGTAGATTTCGTTAGCTCAGGGGTTGTTTGGGAGGTAACTTTGTCTATATTATTATTTGGTTGGTTTTATTTAGATTTGCTTTTAGGAATTTGTTCTTGATTTTTGTTACTTGTTTTGATTTTAGTTATTGTTTGGTCTTTGTTATTTTCTTTTTGCATTGTTATTAAAGTTTGTATTAAGTCTTTAAGTTCAGTAATTAGTTTGTATAAGGTTGTCTGTATTTTGTTTTGTTTTTGTAATAGTACACCTCTATTCCTTCCTGTATTCTAAAATATTGCTGGAAAAGAGCAATCCGTATTTAGATTTAAAATCTAGTGCCGTATATAAACAATAATATCAAGGAAAATATGAAATAATGGCGGTGATTTTGCAAAAAATTACTATATTAATTAAGTTCCCAGGTGATTATGTGGGCGATAAGAGTATTAGCATGCAAGTAAAAATGGCTGCCGCCTCCTTTGTAAAATACTGAGTTCGGAGAAGCAGCTTATCCAGCAAAATGTAAAAAGAATTAATAGATAACGAAACGAACGCATATTTTCTGAAAATGCGCATCGAAAATTGGCCTAAGTGATTGGCAGCACAGATTAGCATATAAAGCTTTTGGCTCAAAAGCCATAATAGCCAACGAAATAGGGAGCATATTAACTTTACTAGATAGATGACTAGTTGTGTAGCTGCTGTAAAACGTAACTCTTCCAAGTGAAGGTATGATAATAGTTTTGGTAAAATATGGATTCCAATGGAAAGACATCTAATCTCACGTTTGACTTCATATATTTAAAGATGTTTATCTTTTTCCGCCGTCGGATACAAATCGATTACAATCTAGTTCACTTTTGTGTTTCATGAGTTAGAAAGATCAGTAGAATGTATTCATTTATTCAAATACTCAAGCCAATTAAATAAGCTGGAATTTACAAATATAATTGAAGAGTTGACAGGTATTTATAAACACCAATCTAATATTGTGACACGGTCTATGTTAAATTAATTCATTTCTTGTTTCAGAAGAGGTAAGCTGAAAGTTGGGTATTATTTTGATTATTTGAACGACTGCTCTCATTTGCGATGTTATTCTCACAACATTTCGGTCGATGTAATCCCCGACCTTCTTCAGGCGAATCTAATAAAATTCGGAAATTTTAATGTCGGACTCATGAATCTGTACGGAGCTTTTTATTTAATTCAAAGGGGTAGATTGTTCTCGTTCCGTCAGCTGTAACCGAGTATAAGTCTTAAGTAATTCTTAATTATATTCTTAGTATCACCTTTATTGAGGATTGAACCTTAAACCGCGAAAACACTATCACTAAAAACTGATTATTGATCAGCATTTTATCCATTGCGCCACGAGTCAATGTGTGCGACGCGTTCGACAAGATGCACCTGAAGAAGGTCAGAGGTTACGTCGGCCGAAACGTTATGAGAATAATATTCAAGATGAGAAAAGTAGTCCGAATAATACAAATAATAAATCCTCATCTGAAAAATTTCGAAACATGAACTGAAAAAATGTAGAATTTAGCTGATGCCCTGAGAGGATCTGTTTGTCTGTCTGTCCGGCAATATGATTAAAAAAATAACTATATATGCGTTTTCGTTGGACATGCATGAACAGCAAAAAGGACGTTTTACTTAATTTAATGTCAAAATTGAAAGTTATAGAAATGAAAATATAGGAATGGAAATAGTAATATGAACTTCATGGCTGGGGGCAGGAGTAAATAAGCGTCATAGTAATTTCGCAATTTCAGCCGACCACAGGAAGGTAGGTTAGAAAAGTAAGAAGTAAGCAATGTAACATGAACACTAAGGTAATATCGATCCTTGTAGTAATAACAATAATTTACAAACACAAAGAGGAAAAAAATCATGGTATGGATCATCTTAAACTATTTGCACAAAAAAGAAATAAAAATGATTAGCAAGGACAAACGAATGGAATTTGGAATCGAAAAAGTTACATTAATTGAGATGAAGATGGGAACACTCTATACAGCGGGGGACATACGGCTGCCATCTCGGAGGATGATGAAGGCGCTTAGCGAACATGAGGCCTATAAATATCTGGGAGTTCTTGAAACGGACCCCATCAAATATAACAGATATGAAAAAAAAAAAATTAGAAAGGAATACACGAGAACAAGAAAGCTTATATCGAAAGCTAATAAAATGAATACGGTAATCCGGCATACTAACCGAGAACTAAACAAATATTATTTGTACGTTTAGCGTTTGTAAGTATGAATGCTCAAAAAGACAATAATGAAAATATTGGTGAATCTCGGCAAAAAATAAAAAATATTTAATAGTGAAAATAACTTTTTATTTACAGAATCATTTAGCAGTGCAATACAATTTTTATAAGTAATATTAAATAAATACATTACAGATTAGAACCCAAGCTTAAATCAACGTCATTCAATTTTTTCATTACAGCAACATTTCTTGAAGCGAATGTGTATGTGTCCAAAAATATAAATTTAGAAAACTCAAATGAATGTTTGTTTACATCCTTTTTTATTAATATTATAAAAAGTAAATAAAATTAACGTCATGGATTTCTGTTTTATTAATAACTAGCGGAACCCGTCGCCCGGCGTTGCACGGGAGAAAGTACTACCTATTGCATGACGTCGAATAAAAAAAGGAAACGGCCTATTGTTCATCTACCGTGTTGGGGAATATTTTGAATAATAATGAAAATAAAAATCGTAGCGAAAAAGAAAAAAAATCTTAGCGTAGATGAGGATCGAACGCTGAAACTGCCGATTATGAAGCCCAACTTCTAAACCATTGCCCCAATGTTTCCAGTTTAAAAAGTATGTGTAAATACCCCAATTACGCTAAGCTTGTTTATCGACCGAATATAAAGTTCAACTATGACAGAGTTTACGGCATTTGGTGATGAAGTAAAGGAGTTGGCCAAGATTTCCAAAATATACGTCTTGTAGGTGTATGATTTGGAAAATGTAAATATTTCGGGCTCTACCAGTATGTTGGCGCTTATTCAATTAAGTAAGAAGTCCATTCGATCAAGAAATTCTAGAGGCCATCTTGAATGATTAAATCTCGCTGGAACTGTGTTCGTTAATTTCATTCGGTTAATTCCGGAATGAATGTAAATGTAGAAGTTATGGGTAGAATTAAAAGTAACGTAATCTGATATTCGCGAATAATCATCGGAGTGTAAGGGAGCGGTTGTTAAGTTTTTGCGTATTGCTTAATATTATGTAGTATACTAATGCCAGACAAATACGAAATAACAATGGGTGTTTTGTTAAAATTATACTGTGTTTATTAGTTCCCGGTGTCGATGAGTGTAGTCACAGTACATAATTGTTAGGGAGAAAAGTTTTTACTACCACCTATATGGAGTTGGTAATTCGGAGAGTCGTGGCGGCCGGGCCGAATGTAATATTCAGTGTTTGTTTGGAATAAAGAATAACAGATATACTAAAACACGCTCGAGTGAATAAGTGTAATGTAATGGTGAGTTTAGTAGCCTGTGATGCATGTGGTTATTTTCCTATTCTCTGAGAAGGTACAGGGGAAAAAACGTCTCTACTTTATATATTAGATATAAACATTAAATACATTTTTCTTAATTAGAAATTTAGTAATGTTATTTAGAAAAAGTCTCGGAATTTTTTTTCTTATGTTTATGTAACATACATATTTTTTAAAGAAAATGTGTTTTTGCCCAAAATGTATGTATTTCGTCTGTGTTTATTTAAATCTCATGATAAAAACGGATCCAATATAGGATATTGCTAGAAAAAATACTGTTCATTCAACGCTGGATTTTGCACTGACTCCAGGATAATTTTACACTGTTTGTGTATATTGTAGGATCATTGGAGTCCCGAAAATTTTATTTGTGGTCCACTATAATATGGTTCCGCAGGGCATTATATACTCGTCAGCCATTGGTTATGATACGTGTTCTTGGCTGAACATATCTCTCAATTATGAGTAATTATTGTATTTTTGGATATCCATACATAAAAACGCTAAACGTACAAATTCTATTTTTGAACCTCTCGGTCAGTATTCATGATTACCAATAATACATAGTTGGGCAGCATCTCAAGTATGATACTTTCGACAGTTCATAAACTAGACAAAAGAAAAATTTACGTACCTGCATCAACGAACCATGTTATTAATGTCCATGCAAAATGCACTTCACCCAAAGGATGATACTAACTGTCTATGTAAAATGGAAAGACGCTGGTGAGTATTGAAGACTGGATGGACAATGCGATGAAAGAACGAGAAAAATACATAAGACAAAATAGAGAAAGGCTGATTACATCCATCAAAAGCCAAACCCAAATCATAAATACGAGGAGCCGCGAAATGAGAAATGGAAACGCAAGCAAAACAAATAATACAATATACAAGATTAACCACAGAAATGGCACATGAAATCACACAGACATAGCCACGAAAATGATTATTAACGAGAGAAACGGAATTGCTATTGATACCCGCACAAAATCACGCGATCAGAACGGACTACCTACAGAAATGTCATGATAGATAAAACACAGGAAAGAGTAAATATAGATTCTGTAGACAAAGATACGAAACGGTAAACCATATCATTGTTGAATGCAGCAAACAAGCACAAAAAGAGTCTTAAAAATAAAAACAGACATAACTGTTTGGAAGATAATCCACGGGGAACAATGCAAGCAAATACAGATGATGCTATAAGCGAAAACCAGAGAGTGTTTTGGAAAGTGAAAAGCATAAAATCCTATGGGGCATGGAAATATAACCGTACACAATCATCCAAGAAAGAAGATCAGGTGTGATAATAATAAACAAGAAGGAAAAACATCCGAGATAGTAGATTACGCCATCCACAAGGATAACAGTGAAAATCAAAAAAGGTAGGAAAACAAATGCATTTGGACTTGCAAGGAACTAAATCGGTAATGACACATAAAATAATACCAATAGTTATAGGAGTACTAGGAACAGTTACAAAAACTGAGGAAAGGACTATCAGAAATGGATATGAAAGGGGAGATTGGCAGTATACAAAGCACGACTCTAATGAAAAGATCTAAAATATTTAAAAAATGCTCGAGTACAGAAACCAGATCCCATAACCATATGATGCTGATTAATCAAAGACAACTTGAAATAAAATCACGTTGTGTAAATGCAAATTAAAAAAAACTACATACATTACACGAAATCAAGGGAAATGAAACTGCCAGTGTAGATATTTTTCAAAAAAACAATAATCTGACAGCCTCACACGCAATAAAAACGCATCTGTTGCTGCCACTAAAAAACAGTTAAGAGTAAGGGAGGATGGAAAGCCCAGAAAAGAGATAGCACCATGAAGACCGCCACTGAAAGGGTACGTAGAGTACTGGAATCTTAAGAACGCCTATTGATATTCAAATTCCAGATGGAGTCACTGTCTGTTATCAACGAAGGCGCCATAATAAACGGCTGGTGTGAGACACAACGTGATTTTGCATGATGATCGAAATATATGCATATTTCGTATGTGACACACCATTAATCAAAACGTAGGAACAATATTCTAAGTTTTTGTTTTTTTTAGTTAAAAGGTGAATCTGTGAACCATTGGTGTTAATGAAAATAATTGGTGAAGATTATGTTACTTAAATGAAATATGAATACTTATAATCAGTTTTTTTTTCTTCTGTCAAAATTAATATCATTTTCTATCACTTGAAATCTCCACCTTACTTTGAATTATAATAAAATAATTCTTGATTTAACAAGGCATTTTAATTCTTACAGAGAAGTTGTATAGATTCGTCATGTTATCATGGTGATTTGGTGTTGGACTGCCTGTAATATATGACATACAACGACATCAAATATTTAGAGATTAGCCTGCTAATGTTAAGTTCTGAACAACCCGGGAAACAGTGAGAGGTCTATTCTTTAGAAAGGGTTCAGAGGTTCTTACTAACTGTTTTTGTGTCCCACATCTCACTTTCAATGAATTAGTACAAACATTTATTTATAACGGATAAAATTAAAATTTTCCAACATTTTGGAGATATGTTAAGTAGGATGGTCTCTAGAGTAAATGTGGTATTGTGGTGACTGCAAGAATTTCAGCAAACAGTAGGATAGTTAGAAATGCTATCGTAGTCAAAAGAAAGACCAATGACCACCATTTAGCACCAACTTTTGATGGCCTTGTGTCTAATTAGTACAAGATGTAACATTATATTTTTTGAAACTAATTAATGTAAAGTGTAGTATCTGATCTGATACTATCATTTTTTTGCTCCGTCCGCAGTTAGTTAAATATGAATCATTCTAGACTGAGGCATTTATAATTTTTGTCTCAAATCCAGAGTGACCCTTTTATGGGAGCTGGATTTTCTCCACATTACAAACCAACTATGTATCTTTTTCTGCCTTCGTGTGGAGGCAAGTTACTAGTGATAGACAATGGCGATATGAAAAAAAATATTCATAAATTTCAGCGAAATGTTTTCCATGGACCCTCACGAGACAAGAACATGTCAAATAACCAGTTGAAAAGCCGAATCAAAAGTTCGTACATTATTTACTTAACTTTTTCCTATATTTAAAAATTTTTTATAACATTTTATGAAACGTGTCTTTTGTGCGTTAAATTATACGTTTAATTTGGAGTTATGGGTACGCAAACGTAATCAACAATTTAATTATTTATTTGTGCAATTTTGGCGGTAAAAGTATGGAACTTCAATGCTTATACTTAGTAGTATTAATATAGCAGTTAAAGACAGTTAACCATATTTATGCTGGATTCAAAATCACATTACTATCCAACGGATGATATGCAATCAGACCTAAAGTATTTGGAATTATAACCATGGTGGATTTATAAACGAGTGTTTTTATAACACAAAGACCTCAGTCAAAATATGTAAAAAAAAATTGTCCAAAATATTTAATCATATATTATTTCAAATAGCAAAGTTTCTTTACCCCAACGGGTTGGATTTCGAATGTTTCCGTGAAATCACAGGTATAGATGGACGATCAAATTAAATGTGGTGTCTTTTGCAATAAAATATTTTCCTCTTACATACGTAATTGAGCACTCATAATATCAGCCATCAGAGCGAGCAGACTGCTCCCTAAATATTATTCATTCATTGAAAATCATTGTTTACTTGTTCCTGCTATTGTGACTTTATTCTCCTGCCAAGAACACGGCTAATCTCCTAGATGTTATTCATTAACTTAGAAATAATTGTTAACTTGCTAATGTTTGCAAACGTATTTCTTTTTATAGATGTCAAACGCAAAAGAAAATAGGAGATTTAAACATTGCCACTAACGATTAAGGCATTGAATTAAAGTACGATTTTCAAGTCTTTAATTGAATTAAAAGTTTATTTCGTGATAAAATATACAATTTAAGACTAATTGATGAATTTCATCTGAAATGTTTGAGAAAATCAAACGATATAAGCCAGATATTCAAATAATATATTATGAACAAACTGTTCGTTTTGAAAAAAAACAAACGCATTTAAAGAAACTATTCGTTTGCACAAATTTATATTTCTTAAAAAAATATTCGTTTGAAAAAAAATCCCCCCCCAAATAAGTATAACTATTTTAATTTATTCACATTTGTACTATATTGTAAATAAATTATTCGTTTTGCAAAAAACAAAAAAACAAAAAAAAACACACATTTACATTTATTATACTTTTATTTTGAACTATTGATTTTGTGTTACTTTACTGAATTCGTAACTTTTCATGTTCAATTATTTTTAAAGTAAAACAATCCGTTAATGCTACTGTAACACTTTACAAATAAAATAAAAATATTTATTCTGCACAATCGCCTTAATTTTTACTATTTAGTAATTTGAAAAGTTTTTTTAAAAGTTTTATGCGCTTATTCGTAATACTCCACCACCCGTTTTTTTCAACTTTTTTACTAACCAATTTTTATTTATTTTTTCGGTGTACCGCGTCCTTAGAGAATTCCGTGTTTTGAAGACATTTTTAAATTCTTGTTTTCTGTGTACAATTACCCATCATTCCGGGTTTAGTATAATCGAAATACAAAAGTAGTTTAATTGCTAGAAATTGAAATTGCTACTCATTCAGCATTCTGGATTAATGAGAGAATCAAGAAGCATCATTTATTCTTTTCAGAAATGAGAGCAACTTTCATCAAATTATTCAGCTAAAACTAATGATAATGAAATGTTCATATAAACAATAAAACAGCCTAAGAATAGGGATTTGTCTTCTTGTGTTTATAAACCAAGAGATATTTCCATGCAGCATAACTGCTAGTCTTTTCATTCGATGTAGACCAGGTTGTCATAACAATCAACATGAACATTAAAACTAATTCGGAAAGAATGAACTTATTTAAAGAATGCATATTAAATCAGGCAAATGATTTTTCAAAGAAAAAATTTCATGTTTTAATTTAAAAAAATTATAACACCATTTTCTTATAAAGTATTAATTTAATGTTTGTTGTCTAGCCTACGTAAATTACACAAAATAATACATTTGAACTAAGATTTCTCTTAAAGTAATAGATTAATTATATTCCCTAATCGTTAATCAATAAATACTGAACATTTCATGAAGATTGGTTGATTTCCTGAATTTTGATTAATTTTGAAGTGAAGGAAGGGATCAAAATACTCAAAGTCTGACTGTTCGACATATCTCGTTTGCATGACGTCATTTACCAGTCCACTGGCCTGGTTATTACGACAGCCGTGGTTGAAACCCCTGATTTAAAAAAAAAATTAAAAACATACTTTGAATATATTTTGCGTTTTTTTTTAATATAATAAATGTAAGTGAAGAATTTTGGTATATTTATTGCGTAAGGCTTGTCCGGTTGTATGCCCCGTTCTCTCTCTCTCTCTTTCGTTATCGCCCTATATATACCTAGATATCTCCCTCTCTCTCACTTGCTTTATATATACCTAGATTTATGTCTCTCGTACTTCTTTCTTTCTTTCTCTCTCTATATATCAATCTCTCTCTCTCTATATATATATATATATCAATCTCTCTCTCTCTATATATATATATATAAATCAATCTCTCTCTTTCTATATATATATATATATCAATCTCTCTCTCTATATATATATATATCAATCTCTCTCTCTCTATATATATATATATATCAATCTCTCTCTCTCTATATATATATGTATATATATCAATCTCTCTCTCTATATATATATATATCAATCTCTCTCTCTCTCTATATATATATATATATCAATCTCTCTTTCTATATATATATATATATCAATCTCTCTCTCTATATATATATATATATCAATCTCTCTCTCTCTCTATATATATATATCAATCTCTCTCTCTCTCTATATATATATCAATCTCTCTCTCTCTATATATATATATATATATCAATCTCTCCCTCTCTCTGTCTGAGAACACGTTTCTGCCCGTGTGCATGTCTGATCCTAATAACTAAGACATACTAGGGAGTGTACCCGAAATATAAGTGTATTCGCACATGCACACTTTGCATGTGGACATAATGGAAGCGTTTTTGCGCCTCTAGCATTGCCCTTAAAGGAGCTAACGACATTTTTTTAACATGTTACATTATGAAATTAATTTATTTATAAGCTTATGTAAACAATATTAACAGAAATCATAATAGATCAGTGGGTAATATATCTACCTGACAACATAAAAATTGTGTTAAAATAAACTTTTTTTAATAGAATGTTTCATATGATGCTATCCCATACTCTAGCTTGAGCAACGCCAGGTAACCCTGCTAGTAATATTATATTTATTAGTCCATGTCTCCTGGGGCGCTAATCCTAACACACAGCTTATGTGCCAATATTTGGACTTGGGCATTTAAAAAGAATGATCCCAAATGCGATGTCAATAGCCACATTAAACTGACATTGTGTCACATCCTACCCGCGGTTATTGGATGGTAAATATAAACTATGAACGAAACTTTCATTATCATAAGAATTGTGACGTATTACCTGTTGTAGAACACTATCGACCTCAGGTAGAACGAATCTTATTTATTTGGCAATGATTAAGATATAACACAAATCTCAGTCTTCTGCAAGCTTTACGATCACACCCCTGAGCCACATTGACAGTAGTACTAAACATCGAGCATGTTGTAAATAGGTTTGAGCGATAATGCAAACCTCTGAGCGGGCCTTTGGTGATGAGGGTAGTTAGTTACCTGCTCACGCCACCGCTACCGGCACCCTGAGAACCCAACAGCGACGAGGCAGAGCTTATTCGTATACATGTCAAATGCATAACATTGGTACATAAATGCCTACCATAAGCGCGAGATGTGTCGATTATAAAAACGACAGCGCCGTTATAATAAGGATTTTTGCGCGTGCTTCTTGTTTTGTGTCTATTATTTTTAGATGTCCGAATTCCGAAGGGGAAACCTGCGTGCTTCCTTCCACTCTCCTTCTTTGGAAGGAGAAATATATTGGTGAAAGAAAGGGAATCTCTACCTCAAGTGCGTCACGCGCGCGCACGAGTGTGGATATGGGAAGGTTTGTAGGAGAACTGGGAGGAAAGGGGGAGCAGACGACTTGTCCCGTAGCCTACCCCCAAAGGAACGAACGACAGCATCCTTTTTTTTGTTTTGTTTTTTACATGTGTTCTTTTTACACCGGCAAGGCAAATCCACCCTGAATATCTACCCGTTCATTTTTCTCTTTCTTTCTTTCGTTTTTATTCTCTCTGAAGCTGACACTTTAGAGTAGTGTGATATTCCCAGTTTGAATATCAGTTTACGAGCAATGTTTGAGAAAAGACGAAGAAAAGAAGAAGTGGAGTGCGCGGAAAAAGGTTTTTTTTAGAAGAGAGTGAGAAAGAGAGAGCAGGAAAAATAGATTAGATAGATATGTAGAAAGCGAGAGAGAGAGAGAGAGAGTGGGGAAGAGAAGGATGAAGAAGTAGAAAAAAGAGAGATAGAGTAAAAGAAGTGGAAAGAGAGAGATAGAAAGAAAGAGAAGGGGGAGAAAGGAGGAAGAGTTAGAAAATAATCAGTGTATAGAGAAAGAGAACCAGGAGAGTGATAGAAAGTGAGGAGTAAATCAAGAGAAGAAAAGTAAAAAGGAGGAAAGATAGAGACGGATAATGTAAATAATTGAGAAGGAGAGAAATAAAGAGAGAGGGGGATACTTAGAAATTAAGGGGGAAATAGTTTAGAAAGGCAGAGTAGACGGATTATGGCGGTATATAGAGAGGGGTTTAGGAAGCCGAGAGAGAAATAGAGAGAATAATGAAACAAGGAGAGAGAGCTGATGAGAGAGAGAGAGAGAAATAGAGAGAGAGAGAGAGAGAGAGAGAGAATGATGAGAGAGAGAGAGAGAGAAATAGAGAGAATGATGAAAAAAGGAGAGAGAGAGAAAGAGAGAATGATGAGAGAGAGAGAGAAATAGAGAGAATGGTGAAACAGAGAGAAGGAGAGAGTGAGAAATAGAGAGAGAGAAAGATTAAGTAGATAGAGAGTGATGAAGAATAAGGAGAGCGAGTGATAAAGAAGAGCTAAAAAGAAAGATGAAAAAGATTGGAAGTTAAGAAAATGAAAAACAGGGAGCAAGTCGAAGAGAAGTGTTTTAATCGACAGAAGTATATAAGGGTAGAAAAGGGTGAAAATAAAATAGAATTGTTCATAAAAAGAAAGCGAATATGAGAATCGAGAAATACAGCAAGGATAAAATGGGAAGACGAATAAAATAAAAGGTTTAGTTTAAAAAAAAAAGCCGTGGTAATTGTAAATTAGAATATCACACAGAAGATTGCATGCCCCCACAAGGCCCAACCTTAAAATAAAAACAAATAAATTTTAAAATAAAATTAATTAATTTATATGTAAGTTAAAACACAAGGACCAAAAGTTAGTTAGATCACCAATTTCGAACTTTGGTTGCAGATCTCAAATGAAACTGTGTACTGCCATTCCTTGTCGCCAAGATACTGTGAAGTATTTAGATAGTTACAGTTTTGGTATGTCGACTTCTGCAAAAAAGTTAAAAAAAGGTATAACATTTTTTTACGACAATAAAACCCATATTAAAGCTCGCTGTACATTTTTAATAGAACAAGTTTTCTTTCTAAATTTTGATCTTCAGAATTTATCATTTTTTATTTAAATACTGTTTGCAACTCATGAAAATTAAATATCATTTTACCTAAAATGAAGTAAAGATAGAGAAAGATGAAATAGAAAGATGAAGATATATTAATTACATCTATGATGCAACTATAACCACAGTACCACAACGGCACCAGTAAGATGGTATGAACCTCCCCCTCACTATGGCAAAAGGCTGGAAAGTGCGGGTAGAGTAGCCAGCTCAGCATAGGTAGTGAACTCTGGCCCCACAAAAAAAAAAAACATGTCTAAGAAGCCCTGTAGGCATTCCCTTGGTGATTGGCGAAAAACGAACACTTTCTCAAAAAAAGAGGGTAAAGCGTGGGAGTGTGCACTCCGAGGACTGCATAGAACAATGTTTCAGCCAAACAAAGCTGAAAGATAACCGAAGTTAAGCGGTGTTGTCTGCTCAGTACGTAGATGGGTGGCCATTTGTAGATATCAGCTGATGTATGCACACCCGCTCATTATGACCGTGCATCAACTAGTACCTACAACGAACAATTCTGCCCGTTCCTCGTGATCTGCGCCGACCAGACAATCGCCGGCGATAAATGATCGATTACAGATATTCAGAATTAAATTTATTACGATAATAGATTTATCCACATTTTTATTAAATGTACACATATTAAACCTTTTTTTCCTTCTTCAACATCTTATCCGGGTGGCCCTGTTGCGTAACGGATAAATGTACTAATTATTTAACCAACTCTAAATTACAGTGATCTGTAGATTGAAGGTCCAATCCTCATTATAGGTGATATTAAGTATATAATTAAGAATTACTTATTAAGAAGGTCGAAGGTCTCATCGGCCGAAACAACATCCAAGATGAGAACAGTAGTTGAAATAATACAAATGATACATTTTTATCCGAATCCTCAACACATTCAATATTTTGTTTCCTATGCCTCATTTGTCACATTTCCACCTTAATTTGAGAAAATCGGTTAAGTAGAATGTTGCCTAATCCCGTTCCATAGGTGCTTCAAGGACTTTGTTTCTCCCTGCAGAAGGACACCTTCCACTCGAGACGAGGGCACTTTAACTCCTAAAGAGAAAAAAAGTAACGCCTGGCTGATAAAATATACGGAGGTTCATTAAAAGTAATATGAAACACTAGTTTCATTCTTGTTTCGTTTAAAACCAGAAGTAAATGTATGTTGTTCTTTTTATATTGATTGTGATGAAAATGTAGCGGATCAAGTATTGTAATCATATTTTTAGTTAAAAATCGATATTTTTACTGCTAAATCAGCACATCAAAGCTAAAGCCCCTCGAGGATAATGGTTCTATAAAATGGAGGATTTCCAGTTTAACGAAGAAGAATATTCTGAGAGGATTAGAAAATGATGAATGGACTGGACCAAATTTGATATCTCATGAGGACTGTTTATGACAAGTATTTGTTAACATTGGATTTGCAGGCGACCATGTTGTAGTCTGAAGAAAGGCAGTCTCGTGGTAATGTGTTCTACAGATGGGAAGTTTTTGGAAAGAAACTCTGTTCATGGAAATTCAATTTCATGTCCGACACACGGAGAAAGGAAAACAATTAGTTGCAGTGGTGATAGTAAGACGAGTAGTTGCTGTGAATATTTTAAATTATTAAACTCTGAGACATCTGAGTAAAAAAGGAATATATACATAATGTCTTTTCATAATTCAATGAAGATAATTTCATTGTTTTGTAATTCTTCTCTCCAATAGATAAGATTCAATCTTTATCTATATAAAGTTAGGTATGTGTATATATGTTTCTATATATATAGGACTAACACCTAAACTAATTAACCGATCACTATGTATTTTGAAACACCCTGCAATGCGGAAGGGTGGGTACTGTGGGATTACAAAAGGGCAAGGAGTAGGGTAAAAATTCAGACACCTCCAATGAATAAATATTCCGCAAATTTTAGTTTATATGGTGCATTTTAAAGGCTTTCTTAGGATAATAATATGGGCACAACCTTCCATTCAACAAAGATTAAACATTTCAGATGTGTATTGTATTTGTCGAATAGTCATTAGACATTAATTAAACAAGATTTCTTGAATTTCAATTTCTTCTTAAGACCCCTTACGATTAAGCTTTAAATTTAAGACATTACATAGGATTCGATCACAATTTGAATAAATATTCTAGACATACGGTGTATTAACATTATTTCTTGATTTTAATATTCGTAAGAAGACAGAATAGCTGTGTAAAACTGTATTGTTCGTGAAATTTATCTTATCCGCCCTGGGCTTGGTATTCTTCTCGTTTATAAATGCAAATAAAACAAATAGAATTCTTATAAAATATTCGAATATTCAAAATCTCTGTTGACTTTACATTTCCCGGTTATTTACGTAGTATATATCTTTTTAAATGACAATCGTGTACATACATTCACCACCTAAATATAAATGTACAAGTGCATTCATCTGATCACAAACATATCAAAGATAAACTTGTTTTATAAACACATACAGCATGTATAGTATATATATATATATATATATATATATATATATATATATATATATATATTTAATAATGCCTGTTCCAACTATCTACAAAAATATTTGACCGAAAAAAATAACTTCAAAGCATATATTTCAATGGTGTATACTTTAACTTTTTAATGTGTTATTTTCTTATAGAATTTATCTCTCAAAATAGTGAAACAGAAAAAAAAAGAGTCTGGGTGATTTTCGTGAATCAAATATGGGGCAGGGGGGAAATTATATTAAAAATTACTTGGGAATTAAAAAAAAAAGAAGAAAATCCCCCTGAAATAATTTATGCTATTGTCGGATTCATTATAAGCATTATACAGCTTTTCAATACTTGGGTTATTTAAAAGTGTCATTTTGTGATGAATGTTATTTTGAGTAAAACTTAAGTAAAGTTAATTAAGTAGATTTATGAAAAATATTACTTAACTAATTAGGTTTTAAGTAATCTTAGAAAACTTACATTTATCTTTTAAGAGATATTTGAAACATGTCAAAGCGATTGTATATTTTGCCACCCTCAATGAATTTCGTTGTAATTATTTGTACGCGAAATAATCATTTAATTTTTTTCCACATTTATTTTAGGTTTAAATAGAATCACATTATCACTATAGTAATATATGTAAAGCGGTGGGAATGTTGTATGTTATCTTGCATGAAAATGTGTGCAGAGTTCATCTGTACTTGAATGTTTTAGATATTGGGAGGAAAGGCGAATAAGGTAAATGAAGGGCGAATGATTAGAGAAGTGGTGAGAGGAAAGGAATGATGTAAATAATTAACAGAGTAAAGAATAAAGAGAGAGATAGGGGAGAAGAGAAGAGTGAGAGGAAAGACATAGTGGAGAGAGAGGAGCGACAAAGAGGATAGAACGACGGGAAAGAGATGTGAGAGGAGAGATGAGAGTGGGGGGGAGACAGACTAGAAAGGAGAGAAAGAAAGATGAGAGGTGAGAAAGAAGAAAGAAAATGCGAGGTAAGAGAGAGAAAAAGGAAAAAGAAAAAGAAGCGAAAGGGGAGAGGCAGAAAAGAGGGATATAGAGGAGGGGGAAGAGATAAAGCGGAAAGAGATGAATAAGAAAAAGAGGATAGAGAGGAGAGAACGAGGGTAGAAGAGATGAGAGATGGAGCAAAGAGGGGAAAAGGGGGAGAAATAGTAAAGAGAGAGAAAGAGGAAAAAGAAAAAGAAGCGAAAAGGGAGAGGCAGAAAAGAGGGAGATAGTGGAGGGGGAAGAGATAAAGCGGAAAGAGATGAATAAGAAAAAGAGGATAGAGAGGAGAGAACGAGGGTAGAAGAGATGAGATATGGAGCAAAGAGGGGAAGAGGGAGAGAAATAGTAAAGAGAGAGAAAGAGGAGGGTTTAGTTGGTTGGTTGTTTTGTTTGACGGCATATTAACACTTTTCGGTCATTTTGGTAAAAGTGTTTATGCTTCAAGTGATTTACATCTTCAAATAATCTGGCAGTACAAAGAGAAAATGGAGAGATATAGGGGAGGAAGGCGAGAAAAGTGAGATAGTCTATTACGATATTATAATGTATTATGAAATCCAGCAACTTTGTTAAAATTGGACGTGTCGGAAAGAAGGCGTTTGATTTATTTATTTTGTTACAGTTGTTTAAATATTGATATTGCTTTTACTTTTCGTCTATATCATGTACGATGTACCAACGTTGGCCTAACTGGTCACGGGTCGTCTAGTAACTGATATCAATAACCTGAAATCATTACAAATACGAAATAGTTTCACGAGTAATCCAAAATTTCCTAAAATAATACTCAACTCTATTATGAAGATCAATGTGTATTATTATTATGTGTATTATTATATATATATATATATATAATCTTGTCACAAACAAATTAACGTGTTAAACATATGACGCACGAAGCTATTTTCAGTGTTTAAGAGATAGGGAGAAAGCAAATAGAAAGTCCGACACCTCCTCCACCGCGCCATTTGAGATAAATTCGAAAATAAATCCTTCACTCTATTTCCATAGTGAGACTTTTTTTTTTATTTCCGTTCTTTCTTACCGATTGATACGTTTTTTTTTCTCTTTTTAAACTTTCCAATTTAAGACGTTTTCTTTCTTATTTCTTTTAACTTCACTGGTTGAGACGTTGTTTTCTTTGAATATGAATATTAGGGCAAACACTGGCGAAGCATAATTTTTTTTCTTAATTTTTGCCGGAGGATGTACATTTCTAAATGAATAAGGCCTAAAATGTTATTGAAATCCAGTAATTCTCTAATTTTTGTTCTAATTTCTTTTAAAAACATTTAAAAATTTTTTTTAAATAATTCATATAGTCATTTGGTAGTTCAACTTGGAGCTACTTACTGTTAACAGACAAACAAACAACACGGTTGAAAACAATATGAATACTGCTTGAAAGAGGTTAACACTAAAGATGAAGAAAGAAAGACAGAAAGAAACTTATGTGACATAATAAACAATAAAACTAAGAGGAACACCAACAGATCCTTGGTTCTATTCTGAATGAAACAGTCATGGCGTTCCTGTTTTGCTTTTTGTATTTATTTAGTTAAGTGACTGACGTGCAGACGAAAATTCAGTCTCGGAGATGTCATAGACGAAACAAACGAGACGGAGCCCAGCTAAAAAAAAAAAAGACCCTGGGAAAGAGTTAGCAAAACGATCTCTCTTAAGTATTCCGTTTGCCGAACGGTTTGCACGCCTTCACAAAAGAGCACGTGGTATTTTAGACATCAACTGGAATTCCAAGGATTTTCGAAGTTTCATATCATGTTTAGAAGCTATCTATTATTATACTAAGTGTGATTTGGTCGCGTTTGTTTCCCAAAAACATTCCCATATATACTGCCATGCAAAATATAGTTTAGTTGTGGGATCGAATTATGTGTGAAAAAGATTTTTTTTTTTCAATTATTCTAATTAGTCGTAATTTATTATAAACTGAACTAGTCACAAGTTTCTTAGCCATCTATGATAAAATCTAACCACTCTCTAATATCTCAATGTCTCTGTGAGCATTTAGAGAAAGAGTGCCCTTTTTCAGCGTGCCCATCTAATTTACATATGTGTGTCTGTACACATAACAACCACTTATGTAAATTAAATAATTTTCTTTACGAGAATCATAATAGTTCTATAGAATACTACTACTAATAATAAATCATTATTATTATATTAATTATTATTAATTATTTTTATTATTCTTAATTAATTATAATTATTATTACTTATTATTAACTAATAATAATAATAATAATAATAATAATAATAATAATAATAATAATAATAATAATAATAATAATATAGAAAACAAGACATTTAATTTTATTATTGCAAGATGAAGGTCTTATTATTTTTCAATTTTATTATATTTTGGTTGAGGATGGGGCATCCTACGGGATGCCAAACATTCACCCACTATTTAAAAGACTCCATCCGAGAGATATTTTTAGGATCTAAATTGTCCCTTTATATGCTATTGTGTGTATCTCTATGGCACTTGGTTAACCGGATACATTCGCTAGGTAGTTTTGAGAAATTATTTTTCATGAGCCCGGTTGTTCCGACGATTACTGGAGTGATGGAGATATTCCTAAGATTCCGGTTTATTTTCATGTCCTTCGTAAGGCCTTGGTGCTTAGTTATCTTCCACTTCTCAGCTCTATTTAAGCCATTAAAGTAACACTGACTTCAACTGGGGTTGCTACTCTCTCCCTCTTGTCCCATATCTCTGTCAGGTTTAACAGCTCCGTTTGCTAGGTTTGGTAGTTGTAGTGATAGCATAATCATAATGGATGGTATATGGCTTATTTCCAATAGTGCCTTCTGGTATATGTTCCCAGGACTTGCTGCTACACTGGATATTCAATTTTTGTACAGATTGCTCAGTGGAGATATTTGATGTCACCGTTTATGAATTGTCAAATGAAATCAAAGTCGAATAAATAGCTGTAGCGGCTCACGTCGACTGAACTACTAAACCTCTGTGAATCTTGCATGGTTGTTTGCTTGTTTTCTCCATGCACACTGAATTACTTCGTTGTTTTCTAACGTTATCCATTAAAACAGGTAACCGTACACACTAGATGACATACTCAATCAAATAAGAGAGACGGGAGGGAAAGATCAGTTATGACACGGGTCGTCTAATAATCTCGACTACCTTACTATGTCACCCATCTTCTATAGGTGGAGGGGGCAGATTCATACCTTACGCGACAGCACTTGAATATGGCATGTAACCCCCCTCCAGTCGGTAGGGAAACTATTACCCCAAGTCCTTATTTATGTCAAACTGTTTGTCTCATAGATGCGATGCAAATGACCGATTTTGTGCTGACAATGTCGTTTAGAATCGTGTCCGTGCTCATTTGAAATGGTGTGTAATCTATCTGAGTACAGACTAATGTCGACAAAAAAAAGCTAGCATTCATTTGTATAAGATCAAAAGATGAAAATGTCGCAAGCCATTAACGATATTACCAATACGTGTCTGCCTTTCAGCGTTTATAACATACACACACATACATATATATATATATATATATATAGGCATCCACATACAGCCTGTTTCGCTGTTTCATATATATATATATATGTGTGTGTGTACATATATAAATATATGTGTATATATATATAAATATATGTGTGTGTGTGTATAAATATAAAACCTGTACAAAGCTAGCGTCTAATAACTATTTATATTAACTTTGAAACTGTATTTTATGTATCCTATATCAGTTTGAGTGTTGTTTTTTACGGTTTTTTTCTGGGCACAGCATTTACACCTCTGAAGAGTCACACGTTGAAAAAAATCAAATATATATACACACACACATTATATATATATATATATATATATATATATTGTTTGTAGTTGTCCATATAAAGTTTCATAGATTTTTTGAAAAATGAATACAGAAATGGTCATTTGAATTTAGCATTTAATTGGTTTTTTTTATATATGCTCTAGTGTTAAAAAAATTAACATCCATTGAGCTTTAAGCTTGAAAGTTTGATTATTAATAATATATATTTATATATATATATATATATATATATATATATATATATATATATATATATATATAAGACTCTCTTATGTTGCACCACCTCTTGTGGTGAGAGTCGGACAACGTACGGTGAAAGTTATCAACAAAGATAGTTCAAGATATAATCAAAAAAAAATCTCGGGAAGTATACAGACGAAGGGGTATGATGTTTCTGCTAATCAGGTGGGTCAGGGCTATTTACGTTGAAGGGGTACAAATGCAGAGAGTTCACCAGTGAACATTCCATGAAAGTACTTGTAAAACAAGGACAAGGATGCAACACTGTAGCGATGCGAGAATGACTAGGGCTTGGCAGCAAGTACAGGACTTATTAGGTTAGAAACATTGTTTTACACCCTGTCCGAGAGGGAGAGACTAGTCGTTTTTGCACCAGCCAAGATTTGACAAAAATACTGCACCCGTGGACGGATTTTTCGTATCTTTTGCATGAGCAGGTGCGATCGCCAATAAAGCATGCATAACCTTCTGCGTACATATATACTAAACCGAATTTTCGCATCGGGTACAGATCAGTTTGTAATTCCAAGGTACCTATATATGAATTGTTCTTTTTGCAATGAAAACCATTGCTATTACTGTATCTAACACGCGTATGTATATATATATATATATATATATATATATATATATATATATATATATATGTATATAAGTGGTGAACTAAAAGCGAACTTTTAGGAAAGGTAAAACCTATTGTGAAAAGTATGCAGCTCAATATCCAGGATAGAGCAGATAGATATCTAATTAGAAACCTCAATCTTAAAAATACCCCTTATTCACTTCACT
>OY744521.1:121641852-121696852 GCA_963556195.1 Sepiola atlantica
TATATATATATATATATATATATATATATATATAATATATATATATATAATATATATATATATATATATATATATATTATATATATATATATATATATATATATATATATATATATATATATATATATATATATATATATATTATATATATATATATATATATATATATATATATATATAATATATATAATATATATATAATATATATATAATATATATATATAATATATATATATATAATATATATATATATATATAATATATATATAATATATATATATAATATATATATATATAATATATATATATATAATATATATATATAATATATATATATATAATATATATATATAATATATATATATATATATAATATATATATATATATATATATAATATATATATATATATATATATATATATATATATATATATATATATATATAAGTGGTTAACTGAAAGCGAACTTTTAGGAAAGGTAAAACCTATTGTGAAAAGTATACAGCTCAATATCCAGGATAGAGCAGATAGATATTTAATTAGAAACCTTAATCTTAAAAATACCCCCTATTCACTTCACTGGTCAATACTTAAAAAGTCCAAATCATATACCCCGGGTGCACCCCACTGCCAACTTTGTACATTGGAAACCTTTATGATAGCTACTGCTACTAAATCTAAAAATATTATTAATTCTAAGAATGAACGTATCTCCAGTTGCAGACATAAACGTAAATTTAAGTATAGCAACCATAGTAATCCCCCAGACACCCCTCCCCCATTTGATTAACTACCCTCCCTACATCTCGGATTTACCCTCCTGAAATCTCAGATTTTTTCTCCGATAGTTCTAATTCCTTTTGTTCTATAACTCTGCATATATCTCCCACATTCCTTTAGTTTTTCTCTTAACGTAAAAAAATTACCCATAAATTCCGTTAGCTTTACAACCCCCTTAGCTTTAGTACCTTTCTCCCACTACCCCCTAAATCATTGTACTTAACCTCCTTAATCGTATAACCTTTATATGATTTCTATTACTTTTTCCTTTAACTTCCTTTAATACACTCGTCCGCTTCCCATTAACACATCCAACCTTCTAATCTTCCCTTTTAACCTGATAACTAACCCACCATATTTGCATTAGACCCTAGCCCTCTTATTTACTTGATGATTTGCCTTATCTACTGTTAATCCCCTTTGCACACTTCGATATCGAACTGCTCACCGTTTTCTCTGTGCATTCTAATTACTGTTTCTCCCCCCCCCCTGTTAAACTTCTAAATAATTCTTATCACTCTTTTAATAGCCTCGATTATTCCCCCCTCGCCCCTCGCTCACTTCTCTCGGACCCTGCTCAATCCCGACCCCCGCCCTCATTCTACATCTTTTAACCCCCATACTATTGACTCTTAACTGCCATCTCCATTGTCACTATTTTAACCAAAGTATGTCTCAAATTCTCTCTGCCATCATTAACCTATTTAATAATTTTCTTAATTAACTTCCATATATCTTATTCTGAATTTTTTTTGATTCAAAGTTTAATTTTCCTACATCCAAAAAGCACTAGCGTCTCGTAACAACATATTTTATTTCAACCCAAATCTTTAACCACTTTGGGGATTTCCATTCCGAGTATTTACTCGAGGTCAAATTACCTTTTCCTTATTCTAATACTCACTCCCGGATTCCAATTTTATCGACTATTCCCTTATTTATATATTTCTTTATCGGTCAATCCATAATTTTCCTTGCGAGCCTAAGACTAATTTTATTATTATTTTTTCATTTTATTATTTTTATTTCTATTTTTATTTTTTATTTTTATTCTTACTATTTATTTTTTTTATTTCTACCCTTCTAATATATTTTGCCTCATTGTTTATAAGTAAGGTCATCTGATTAAACACCTAACCCCATACCCCTGTTCATATCCCCCCCCCCCGGACACATTCTGGTATTTTAATTCTCCCTCCCCGCACCCATTGACTTGACCCCACATCCTTCTATCCCATTTCTAGTTGAACCCTTATTCGCGCTAACGTGCACTTTCAACTTTAAGCGACCTACCCCCACATTCACACTCTTAGTTTTAAATCGCACTTATTCATCGCACCCGCACCCTTCTCCTTCACACCCCCTACACCTTCCTTTCCTGCCTACTGGTCGCATATGTGTTTTTGCCTTTCTTCAGACTAGTCTTGTTTTTCAACAGGCAAGCCTTCAATATTAATCCGTTGTCTTTTTGCCAATTTAAACCTATTCCATGATTTTCAGCCCAGGAAGTCTTTTTAAATGGCGAATACTTTCCACCTCACGTTTTACTGAGCCTTGTTGCATCCACAAACGTACCTTTTATTGGACCTTTTACCCTCTGGATTCTATCTATCTTCGCCGCACCTGAAGATGTGGTTTTTGGAATTTAACTTTGAATCCTCTCTTGTCACTTCTCGTGCCTTTTAAGGACCTACCTATCTACATTTAACTTTCTCCGCTGGACTTTTTGACACCGGACTTTTTTGCAATCGGACATTTGCTTGCATTCGGGCAGAGTTTTGCCTTGTGTTTTTCCCTACAATTTTTATTTTACTTTTTCAAATTTTAAATCTTGGCCTTTGCCAACTTATCTATCCCAACGACTTCCTCTGATGATAAGATTTTAATCTTTGAAAAGCCTGGCTTAAGGAAAAATTTAACTTGAATAAATTGCCTTTTTGCGGAATATACCTTGCTCTGAGCAACTGAATAGAAATACGATTCAACTTTTGCTTTTTAAATTCTTTTTAATCCTTCTACACACACACACACACACAAACATATATATATATATATATATATATATATATATATATATATATGAAAATTCTGTCTACTTGTAGATTCCAATATGGCGGCTTAGAATTAAGTCCACCTAATGACCGATGTTTAGGGGGATTTTTCTTTCATAATTTTCTTCAATGTGAATTTTTTTTTTCCTTGCTGTTTTTTTTTCTTCCTTTTTGCTTTGGACAAGTATGCTTATTTTAGTAATTTAATCAAGGTCTCTGACGAGCAGCGTGTCACAACTAAAGATTGTATTTTTGTTTAAATGTTGCGAAACGTTTGTAAGACGATAAAAATATAAGCATTCGCAAAAATAAAAAATAATGATCGTCGACTGACGTTTTATCTTGGTCATTAGAATTCAACCAATCAATATATATATATGCTCTAAAGCCAAAAACATAGCTTCATTGAGCTTGTAATTTGAAGCAATTTAGATGATATACTTAGAAATACATGTGTGTGTGTGTATACTAGCGGTATTCACACGGCGTTGTTTGACTGCAGATATATGGTTGGTTCGAAATAATTTTAAATATAGTCATGTTTAAACATTTTACATTGAGCGTAATGTTTAAAATACATGTTGCAATATGAGGTCAAGTAATAAAAAACACACGAACGAGTGGCAAAAATTGCGAAAAAGATATGCTAATTGTTTTAATTAAATTTCGACAGTAAAAGTCGATTTGTTATTATTGTTTTTATATATAAAGAAGAGTTCATACAGATAAACGCTGACGTTGCCATTAAGACGTGTATTTACTCTCTTATTTCCAGACAATGCGTTGTCGTCACATCGGTACGCTCTCCGACTAACGAGTTGAATATTACTCTCGCATTGAGGAGAGAAGATAGAATACACACACACACATATATATATATATATATATATATATATATATATATATATATATATATAAGCTTTCTGTTAGTCCCAAAGTACAATGGATACTCCTAAAATGCTGCCAGCGCTAGCAATTGTTGCACAATCCATAACTGTACCTCTCCTATGTGCATTTTATTACTCATATTAATACTGGAGGTCGCATACTTTTGCAAGACCACTTTGGTGATATGATTTTGAATGGGCTTCACACTCACCGGATAATAACGTTCTAGATATTTTTTTATCTGCGTGGTTATTTTTGCGGGGAGGGTCATATATATTACACTGCCCCTGAGTAGGAGGTAATGCCTGAGAGTATGGTATTATGACGAACGTACATACACTACACTAGAGCTCCCGAAAAAAGGAAATAATGTCTGGTCAGTGATAGATAACGTTAGAAATAACAGCGGTGACTCAAATAGCAGACAGCGAAAGAGAGTGAGAGGTATAGACAGCAACTTAGTGCAAACTTGTTGAGTAAAGTGAAAGTTATAGCAAATTAGAATAATTTAAATAGTTTTTTGTCTAACATAATTCAATTCCAAAGCTAATGAATATTTTACCATGTATTTTGTGTAATAAAAATATATCTGCGCTACTATCATTTTATACAGTATCTTCCACTCCCGTTTCCGTCGTTCTTTTTCTCTCTCTTTCTGTTTATTAACAATCAAATGTATTAAAACAAACTATAACCAAACAAATCAGGTGAGAAGATTTGCTGAAAGCATTACACTTGAAAAAAGGAAAACAATAAAAAAATAAATGAAAAAGATGTATAAAGTAGTATCAGAGGGAGAAATATATACATATATATACACATATACATCTATGTGCATATATATTCACCTATATGTACATATATACACATATACACCTATATGTACATATATACACATATACACCTATATGTACATATATACACATATATACATACATATACACATATATACATACATAAATATACATACATAAACATATGTCTATAGACATATATATATACATACATATATACACACATAAACATATGTCTATAGACATATATATACATACATATATACACACATAAACATATGTCTATAGACATATATATACATACATATATACATATATACACACATGTATATATACATACATATATACATATATACACACATGTATATATATATATATATATACACACATACATATATATATATATATATATGTGTATATGTATTAGTATGTATATGTATATTTTCCTCTTTATATGTATATACAAATTATTTATTTAAAAACTATACATTACATATTTCCGAGACGTACCTTGGTTTCATTGAAATAGAATGAAGTTTTATTTTTGTAGAAAAGGTATAACATATTAAATATTCTTAACTTGTTTTTACTGCCCTTGGGACATTGTACAAGATGCAAGAGATTCACCCGATATTAAAGAGCCTTTAACCGAGAGATCTTTTAATTATTCTAACCGTCCCTTCATGCGTATTTGTTTCGATCTCTCTTGCACTTAGTTCAACGGTTATATTCTTTAGGTAAGTTTTGAAATTGATTTTTATAAGCTCGATTGCTTCGATTATTACTGGAGTGACGGATATCTTGTTAGGATTCCAGTTTCTTCTCATGATATTTTGTTATTTTTTTTTCTCTCTCTCTCTCTCTCTCTCTCTCATCCCTGTTTAAGCCAGCATCAT
Organism: Sepiola atlantica; assembly: GCA_963556195.1. Taxonomy (NCBI): domain Eukaryota; kingdom Metazoa; phylum Mollusca; class Cephalopoda; order Sepiida; family Sepiolidae; genus Sepiola; species Sepiola atlantica. The sequence goes on from OY744521.1 coordinate 121,647,262, forward strand.
TAGGGACACTGACTTCAACTAGGGTTCAACGTTCTCCCTTTGTCAGGTTATACAGCTCTGTTTTTTTTTGCTATGCAGCTGTAGGAATTACATACTCCTAGTGGATGGTGTATGACTTATATCTAACAGTTATTTCTGGTATATATTCACAGGACTTGCTGCTACACATAATATATTCAATTTTGTACAAATAGTCCAGTGAATATATTTACACACTTCTTTGTGTCGCATTGTATTGTTATCCCGAAGTAAAACCTCACAACTGGGTGTCAGGTGGCCCGTGTGTATGTACGTGGCGGCGATTCCTTTCGTAAAGTAGTATTTTTTTATATTTGTGTTCAATGTGTTCGCCTTGATGAGCAGAACGTCATTTTTTCTTCCGATTTGAAACCTATGGTAACATATTAGAAATGTATGCGTAATGCATTCTATATATACATATCAGAGAGAGAGAGACAGAGAGAGAGAGAGGAGGATATAGAAAGAGAGAGAGAGAGATGAGAAGACGGAGAGTACAATGGCGATATGGACTGATACATCTATCCGTATGTAGTGCCTTTGAGCTCTTGCATCTAGATTCTTGATTTTAGTAAAAACGTCTCCTTACCCATTTAGATTTTCCGAGTCAGATGATTTTTAAACCAAGTATGAAGACTTCATATTAGTAACATACACGGGTGACTATTATTTCTTTCATTAGCGTGAAGCAAATTCATTTTGCAACACGATTTGTCGTCTGAAGAGATGACGCTAGAATGCTTTCACATGTCACTATTTGGATATCTACACTCTATAAAAAAGAGAAATATGTATTTATTTGTATTTCTTTAGATAAATAAATATAATATATCCGTCCCATCACAGAAAAGTAAGCGAGTAAAAAACGTTCATTTTCCTAGTCTCTTGTCGAACCCATTTAAACTAGTCTAGCATGTTTAACGTTAAAACAATGATCATGTTGTAATGCATAAGGGAATCGTGCATTTTTAGAGTTGTTATTTTTATATCTTTTATGTTTGCCAAGCCTTCTCCTTAGTTCACGTTGAGTTTCACCAACGTATGTCTGATAGAAATTATTGCTTTCGATAATATATATTTTCTCATGCATTACAGAATCACTATTCTTTCTACTTTAAACGAGCTAGACTAATCCAATTAATTTAAAATAAATCTCGGCGAATACTTTTTGAATCAGCACTCATTATAAATTCTATCACAATAATATAACGTGGTGGTTTCTAAAATTTATCTTCTTTAATGAGCAAATTAATACGAACCGAACAATACTTGAATTTCGATCCAGGCAAGCTATCTTACACCATATACCACACAAAACCTTATATATAACATCGATAATTAAAAAAAAACGAACAAAAATAGTTTGTTTACGTCACAAACGCACCACCTATTTTCAAATATTGATTTTTATGTTATGTTTTCAAATCAGTCATCTTGAAAGAGTCTTGAAATAAAGATGAAACGTTGATGAATATATAAATAATTTTCAGTTTTTAATTCTCCATATATATATATATATATAAAGCAAACAATTTTGTTGAGTTATAACCTGCATGTTACTAAAGATATATTCACACATGCACAGGAATCACAAGCACATACCCACAAACACGCTGCATGTGATCCATCTTCATGTCATGTGAATGTAAATACTTTCATCCCCATCTTCCTGTTCGGCTCAGCTACAGATCTACTGCGCATGCCCTTGTAATTTTAAACATTTGTGGCTGGAGGGATTTGCCGTCTACCCCCAATCCTATGCCCTTTCTATGTGCATTGCGTGTGCAACCTTTGAAGAAGAAAAATGTAGGTATTAAATTACCTCTCACTTGTGCGCTGTCTACATATTTTAGTGCATATGGAATTATGCACGTATATTCATAAATTTAATTCGAGTATATCTTTCCGCCGGTTTTCTTGAATGGTTGCCATTAAATTCTGCCGTTGAAATACCTGGAGATTACTAATTCGGAAATCACCCCCCTCCTATGCCCTGTAACAAGTAGAAAAAGCCCTGTATCAGTATGGCTATTTGTGTTGCACATTCGGAGACACAGTGAACATTATTTTTTTCATAGAAATCGCTCCAGACAAAGTATGAAGTCACTTAATGTAAGGAGCTAAAAGAAAATACTACTGCATGGTCAAAAAGTAGCCGACAATAAGGATTAGATGGATAGATTCCGATCCAGAAAACAGCAATTCTTTCCACAATTGTCAGAAACATCGCTCATGGAATATGAGGACTAAAAGACAAAATAAGGGAAGCGAGAGTAACGAGGCTGCCGAAAGTAAACCGAAAGTTCACTTTCTACTCTACATACCATCATTACTCTTCTTAATTAGATGACATCTAGAATGTCAATAACCTTTTACGCTAAACTGGTTGCAATTATATATTAAAAAATAATTACTTCGTAACTTGTTAGTAGTATTACTATTTTTACTAATTAATGCTTTTATTACTCTCCCTCCAACCGCAGAAAGGTTTGACACAAGGTCGGGAAGTGAAGACTGAAAAGTCAGCGCACAAGAGGAAGAGCACTCTGGCCTGCAAAATGCCTGAGAAGTTCGTCGGCATTTCCAGGCGGGGCGCCTCAAGCATTTAACAATAAACGAACCCCTTCTCAAAGAGCGAGACGGTAAAGGTAGACCTCCTAAGACTACATAGAAGTATACCTCATCTCGACAGTCATAAGTTTAGAAGCAATGAAAAATATATGTTGACTGTACGCGAGGACTTCATGTTATTGTTAATAAAATTAACAATCTTTTCTACAATTGCCGTCTATGCCTGACTTTGTGGAGAAAAAAAAACTTGCATCTATTCCAACCAATGATCATTCTAGACATACTAAGTCTGTTCACGGAGATAAGTTTGCATAAGATTCCAGACTGGAAAAACACACCTGTATTCCAATGGATAATATAATTGAGATATCTACATTCTGTGCGGAAACAACCTATTTTGGAATCAAATCTGGCATATACCGACGAGAAGGTCTGGCTTTGGGATAACGATTGTCGCAGTACTGGCCAAAATGTACATGGAATGCTTTCAAATGATATTAGAATCCACATTACTTAAGCCTGGAATGTGGCTGCGATATCAGGATAATATGTTTATAATCTGGCTTCATTCATCTATGAAAATGAACATAACAAATTGTCCTTTCTAGATGTGTTGATAACTCGTACTGATCAGCCATCCTAACTTAGAAAGCCTACCTTCGCTGGACAATGCCTCAATTTAAACTCCCACCATCCATAATGTAAAGAAACGAATTGTTTGTTGCCTACAACATGTAGTATGTATAAAAGTCTTGTCTGAAATAAATTCAGAGGAAAGCAATATGAGATCAAGACAATATTTAGGAGCAACTCAACTCTCGTCCGAATCAAGCCTCTTACAGAAAACGTTATGACCATGACTAAAAGAACCTCGGAAATTTGCAATACGCAATATATTGAAAAAGCAAGTATGGCTGACAACGTGTGGCAGGAAGCCCTCTACAGTTGTGGGACGAAGTAAACATTATAGACAGAGAAAAACGGTGGACTGTAAGACGTCTCAAAGAAGCAAGCGCATATGTTTGGCGACAATAGCCTCCTATGTAGACCTAGTACAGAATGAATGGCAACCAATAATTATAAATAGTAGATTAGAACACCATGATTATATAAGCTCTCTCCGGTCGCATATTTTTGCTAGGCTGCCGCGTCAGAAATGAACGCTCACCCGTAAACCGATGGAGCTGGGTTGTTAGACATTGATTTTCTTAGTTTCCGACCAAGAATATTTTAGTTAAAAATGAAGAAAAAAATACTTTCGACCCCAATTTTTTTTACATACATACATAGAAATATGTTTAGTTAAGAAAATTAAAAAAAAACATTTTTTTTTTACCGTCCCCCAATTTTTTTTATCCTCCCCCATACATATAAATATTTTTAATTAAAAAGTATATTATTTTTTTTTACCCCTACGCCCCCCAATTGTTTTTTACCTTCCCCATACATAGTAATATTTTCAGTTAAAAAAAAAATTAACCACCCCAATTTTTTTTACCCTCCCCCCATACATAGTAGTATTTCTAATTTAAAAAAAAACATTTGACCCATACCCTAAAAAACATTTTTACCCTCCCGCGCACAGAGTTAAAAAAGGAGAAAAAAATAGGAGGCGCCTCGGTCATATCAAAGAACTCATGTTTAAATATGGTATTGAAGGCGTCTACGTCATATCAAAGAACCAGTTTTGTTATTCTTCCAAAATGGTTACGCATTTAGTAATGGCCGAGATATTTGTTGCTTAACTTCAATTTACAAGAAAACACCTTGTCTTAACAACGTAATGAAAATAAAGTATGACAATGTGAAAACCTCCTCTCACAATGACGTAACTTCCGGAAGGATGAGTCAGCAATTAATTCTTCCAAAATGGTCACTCATTTAGTAATAACCTGGATATGTATTGCTTAACTTCATTTTACAACAAAACACCTTGTCTTAACAACGTAATGAAAACAATGAGTTTTAATGTGGAAAAAATCCTCTCAAAATGACAACTTCCGAAAGGATGACTATACAATTTTAACAGTATTTGCCATTTAAAGTATGGTTTAAAAATCACGCTGGTTTCTTAATGAAATGTGTTTAATTAATTGTGTGAATAATTTTTATTAATATCACCTTATCGGAAAATATTGTAAATACATATGTAAATTTGATAATAGGAATTATAGGGGTATATTTGTAAAGGAATGAATTATGTAAATGGAAAAACCCGTCTAGTGTCTGAGCGACTTTTTGTAACATTATATAAGGAAGTTTAAAAAGTATTAGTTTAAGTAAGATTCTTGACACGTTTTCCGTACTAATCGGAGTCTCGTCTTGAAATTTCTTTCTACTTTATTTATATGTTTACGGCGGTTTTTGTAGTACTATATATAGAAGCTGGCAGACTAAGTAAATAGTAATATTACTCTGATGGAGTTTCGGCTTCAAACGGACAGCTACATAATCTCCATTATATATATATATATATATATATATATATATATATATATATATATATAGAGAGAGAGAGAGAGAGAGAGACAGACAGACAGACAGTGAGAAAGAGTGATACTACACATCTAAAACATATTTATGTTTAAAGATTCCAAAATTCATACTAGAATTATCTACTCGGACACGTGGCGCAAAGGATAAAAGTGTTGAGTAAAAGATACTGTTAAATTATTACAGACGATACAAACTAGAATAAAATGAGTGTAGCTACTTACTACTTTTACCCGGTCACGACTGACGGAACGAGGAAATCTACCCCCGTAAATTAAATAAAGGGTTCAGTTCAAATTCCATATAGATTCCCGAGTTCGAAAAGATTCATCTCAAGCTCGGAGAGTACATCGACGGAAACGTTGTGGGAATAGCATCCAAGATGAAAGTAATAGTCCAAATGAATCAAAATTCTCAATCCTCATCTCGAAAATTCCGAAAACATAAAACCACAGAATGGTATTTCAAAAACACATGATACGGCTACTAGTCAAAGACACAATAACAAATATATTGTTTTTTTTTTAATATATATTAATATTAGAATATTGTTTCTGTTTGTTTGTCTGCTAGCTTCTCTTAGACTATAAGAGTTTGGAAATTGAAATTGTGTAGGAGTGATTATTTACCTACATAGTATAGAGTTCGGAACATAATGCGATGCAAAATATGGTTTCCTGTTTGTTTTTAGTAAATATTAGTAAATTTCGAACAATTTTGAGCAATAATCAAGGGAGGCGCGAGAGCGCTCTATCCCTTAATAGACTTCAAAAACAGCCTATGCTAGAAATCTCATTTCTTTGATCAATCATAGCTCAAGAACCAATAAACCAAAATAGTAACACTTTGCACAAATTTTTTTTTTGATAGGTTCTATAAGTGTGTAGCATTTCAGCATCATTAGTCAAGGCAACCCAGAGATCCAGAAAGGTCAGACATGATTTTGTGTTTTCCGTGTGTACGTACGTACGTATGTGCCACCCTGTATCTCATCAACTATTTGATGGATTCAGCTGATTTTTGGCAGAGATAGAGGTTCTAGGGTCTAGTGAATGGCATTTTAATTTCAGTTTACCATATACCTTAGTTTTCCAGAAAATTTCAAAAAACCTTAAAAATGACCATTATATTGAGGCATAGCCTTTACAAAAGTAGTGACATTCTATGATAAATGCCAGTATACTGAAATAATATGCCCTTTAATGGGGTTAAGATGAAAATTCATATGCACTAAATGTACAAAAGCAAGGATATTCCCAAATTTTTACACTTTTATTGTCATTAAGGGTATGCGAGCACAACAGGGCTATGTATTTTACTGGTAGGAATTTTTCTTCAGCGCACCTCACACACTTCATCCACTCATGCATAGATATTTATACTGCTGTGATGTGATAATGAAATGGTTTGGTTGATATGTAATCATACCTTTAATTAATGACAATAAAAGTGTACAAATTTGGGAATTTCCTTGCTTTTGTACATTTAGTGTATATGAATTTTCATCTCAACCCTATTAAGGGCATATGATTTCAGTACACTGGTATTTATCATGGAATCTAATTAGTTTTACGCACGTAAACTTCAGAAGAACACTAGAGTCCTCGAAGAAACAGAAGTTGGAGAAGAAATGATATATGCATATATTCTTCAACTTCCGTTTCTTCAAGTACTGCATTACCGATTACTTACACATTTCAAGCGTGTTATTCTTAAGCTTACATGCGTAAAACTAATTGGATTTTTTTAACTCGAAATTGTTCAACATTTACTAATATTTAACAAAAACAATAGAAAACTATTATCGCCTATACACAATTTTTGTATCGCATTATGTCCCGAACTCTATATTCCTTTTTAACCAGCGGGTTTATATCATTTTGTTTTCTCATGAATGGAGTACGAACCCCTAAATCCCCACACATGTTTGTTTATCTTTGTTTAAAACCATAATTCATTGCATAGAATGTTTCAAACTCTCAAAATTGGAGCGAGTTTCGATCCCTTTAAGACCATCTAATGGGTAATTAACTCCACTAAATTAACACTATTCTAAACTCATAACTTCAATCACGTGAGCTATATTTTCGTACAGTTTTCATCATAAAGTAAGGGTTTGATTTCAAATATTCTAGGTTGAATAAGCTCTATCATTCCGCACTGTTTTCAACATTGCAGTAGTTTGATTGCTTTAATTAATTTTGAGACCGAACTTTTCTATCTATAAAGACCCCTCTCCCAACGTTATAATAACACCTGCATGGGACTGGCATTCCAACTATTATCAAATAAATTTCTTGATTTATTATTATTTAATTCCGAATATCTTATGTTTGGTATTTCAGCTATTTTAAGAACAACACAAATATACTATTATAATGAAGTTTTGGTGGATGTCTAGCGAAAACTATGTCACAAGAGACAGAGTATATATTTTCAAAGATAATCTGTCATGAGACAGAATTTGTTCAAAGATCTTTAATTTAAATACTAAAAAGAGATTTCAGTTTCGTTCTTTCTACATTTACTATCAGAGCTAGCCGTTGTGCTGGATTTGATATATTTCGTCATTATATGTATATATACATTATATATATATATATATACATATACATATTTCATGAATTAACTTTTAATACATTTTCCGTAAAATCTTTCAAAATGCTGTTGCATAAGATCTATTTTCTTATAATTTTTATATAATTTAATTTTTCTTTCTGAATTTCTGAGATTAGGATTGATAATTTGTAGTATTTTGAATTATTCGGACTACTGTTCTCATCTTGAATGTTATTCTCACAGCGTTTCGGCCGCTGTACCCTCTGACCTTCTTCATTTGTATATTGTCGAACTCGTGAATCTTTTTGTAGAACTCGAGAATCTGTACCGAATTTCGACCGGAACCCTTTATTTAATCCACGGGGGTAGCATGCTCTCGTTCCGTCAACCATGAAGTCCTAACTAAATGGGCAATTGTATTCATAGTATCGCCCGCACTAAAGACTGAACTTTCAACCTCAAGAAAGGTGTTACTTAAAACTGAATTTTCCTTAGTACTTTCGAAATTCCGTTCGAAATCCGTACATATTCCTGAGTTCGACAAGATACACATTAAGGAGGTTGGAGGTTACATCGGCCGAAACGTTGTGATAACATTCAAGATGAGAAAAGTAGTCCGAATAATCCAAATAATACATACTCTATTATTTTTTAATTTGTATATATATATATATACATATATTTCTTAAACAAATTTTATTGCATTAAAAAATGTCTTCTAATGTGAAAAAAACAAACATTTACTTACCTATCAGGGTTATCGGCGCTTATATCCACTACTATTCGTGTTACCAACACTATCACGTAGTAGTGACATTACAGCAGGAGTGCGTTGACCGTTGAAAAAGAACGGACCGTCCGAAATATTTGATTTATTGTATAAATAAAAATCTTGGCATCTTATCGATTTCTTAAACAAAATTTTATTATTATTATTATATATATATATATATATATATATATATATATATATATATATATATATATATATGTTTAATGTTTTTGTTAGTTTTATAAGGGATATTTTATGTTATATTAAATTGATATAAATCTATTAATACACTAATGAGACAACTTCACATGTGTGTTATTTATCTCTTCTATGCAGATTTGATCAGTATAAATCAAATTATCATTTTATTTACTTTTAATCGAATATTTATTGAAATTAAAATTTAATAGCATGAACTAAAACGAAAAAGAAAGATGTCGAGTTTCGCTCGCACACAAGGCTGACATTACATATACAGTTTCCCTAACCCTGTGCCCGTCACGTAATCAGCTCTCTTTCTCTCTGCATGCTTGCTTGCCCGCTGATTTTGCACCGGTAGTTTTTAGCTTCTCATTATTTAGACATTTATGAATTAATACAAAATCAACTTGAAAGTGTGTTTGCGATTTAAAAAAAAAACGAAACAAAAATGATTGTATAAGATGCACGGGTAAAAAGTGTAAGATGACATTTTAAAACTCATATAGTTTTAATTTTACATGACATTTTTTAAAATTTCATATATCTATTTTAATGTTATTTTATTTTAATTAAAACTCTACCCGGAGAACACAGGCAATATCAAGTTATTTACTGACTTTGTCTAAGCGGGAATTTCGTTCCGTGTGAATAAACACTTCTCAAAAACGGTCTTCATAAGTAAGTAAATTGTACTCATTCTAACCATCGTTCTCAATCCTCTTGTAACATTATTCATCTTTCAACTGACAACCAGTCCGTTTCATTAATCCTTTATTCTCGAGTTGTTTTTAGCCTTAGTACGTGGTGATTCATAAGTAAAAGCATCTTGTTACTGTTATAACTTGTTTTTAAATTTAAGTCTCTGAAATATGTGTACCCGGAGAGCGCATATATATATTTTAAGTTATTAACTGACGTTGTCTGGTTAGTGGGAAGGGGGGATTACGTATCGACAAGTCAGCAGCAACCCGGCTGTCGAAAGAGGGACGGCGCAGTTTTTGTGCCGACTGAACCTGTTCCTCCATTGTAAGAGAAACCGCATGTTGTCAGCATAATAAAATGGATGACACCATTTAAAGGAAAAACTTTGGGTTTTGTTTCGTCTGCTTTTACAATAATGAAGCAACGAAATAAAAAGATAAAATGAAAAGTGGGTTAGTCGAGGGGGTACCTAAAAGAAGACTTTCACGGCGCACACGTTTTAATGGGAGTATTTTAAGACCTCGTCATTCGATAATCTCCCAACAAAATTCTATTGCATTCGCAAGAGGCAGTCAGGAACACTGTTTATCTCTATCCATTCTGTCATTTATGATCAATGCCACATTCTTTCAACAGCTGCTCGGATAACTAAGCTGATTCCGTTCGGCCGATTCGTTCTTTAGGCTTCTATTTAATCTATACAATCCGCGTGGTAGCGTTTTTCACGCACTTTCTCCCTTTTTACCCGACTGTATCAAAATGCAGAAATTTAAATGTAATGTGAACAAATATCTTGCAGCAGAATTCCCCACTTAAAATGCCCCCAATAAATCTGGCCCCTCATCACAGTAGCTCCTTACGTCTCATTGGTAATACGGATGTTTGGGGTTAATAAAAACGTAAATAACAGTTATCTTTGAGCTGTTTATGCCCCCCCCCCCAAAAAAAAACTGTTGAGGAACAAATATCCAAAATTAACTGTCGTCACTTGATTAAAAAAAAACAAAGGGTTTAAAATTCAATGTTTACAAAAGAAATCGATCAAAAATTTTTAACAATTTAAAAATTGTTAACATTAATTAAAAAATCTTTCAAAAATAAACATTTTATTACAAATATATAATTTATTCAGAAAAAAAATGAACTTTGGGGAAAATGGTTTCATGACAAGCGAATATATACTACACTTTACTCCTTAAAAAGAAGGCAATACTCAAGAGGCTGGTATCATGACGAACTAACATACTATTCTTCCCCTTTTTCACAAAAGAGAGGAGGTAATGCCTGGAAAGTTGATCTAATGACAAGAGAACTAATACTAATAAACAATTCCCCGCTACTAAACCACAATGATGTCGTTTGCACGGCAACTGATAAGGCTTAACTACTTGCAAACCACTCCCTCCCAAACTAACTATTACGGACGGAAACTACACTTGATGACCTAGCCATCACCCCCTCTCATGTCCAGGACATCATAAACAAACTTGGCATCTCCAAAGCATGTAGGCCTGATCTTATATCAGCAATAGTAATAAATAAATGCTCTGCTGAGCTGGCCCCTGCTCTCTCCAAACTATACGACAAATGATTTGTCGAATCTTGCTTCCCTGATAACTGGAAAATTGCTTCTGTGGTACCAGTCTTTAAAAATTCTGGAGATACAACTGTCCCTCAGAATTATCGCAGCATCAGTCTACTCCCGTTCTTCGCAAACATCTTTAAATCTCCAATAAATTTAGCGATAGTCCAGCACCTCGTTAATGCTAAACTTCTTTCTGACCATCAGTATGGATTTAATTATCTCTGAACGCATATACCACAAACGAGACAAGGCAGGTGAAGCTAGGACGGTAACGCTTACTATTTTTGACAAGATCTGGCATAGGAGTCTTCTCGTAAAAATCAATTCATATGGTATTACTAGACAAATATTTAATTTAATTATAACCTTCCTAGTCAAAAGAAAGATCCAGGTTGTCATCGATGGCTGTTCATGACAGAAATTCAGGTGTAACCCAGGGATCTATGCTTGGACCTTTTGTTGTTCCTCATTTTCATAAACGACCTCCCTGATGACATTGTGTATAAGATGGGTATATTCGCTGACGACACCACGCTTTACTCTCTTCATATGGGTAAAACGGACTCGCACACATTCGAGGCAATGGATGAATCCTTAGAAAGTAACCTTCAGTCTTTAGTCGATTAGGGTCATGAATGGATGGTAACATTTAATGCTGCAACGACAAAGCTCCATTCCTTCGACAACTACAAGAAACCTCTTCAACCACGGATTGCCATGACTAATAACACCCAACCTGTGAGTTAAAAGTTCAAATTCCTCAACCTAACATTAACAGGCAACATGAATTGGAACAAATACATAGAAGACATTGCCAAGGCTGCTGCAAAAAAGTGGGCCCCCTCTACCGTGCTAGAGAACTTTTCACAACTAACAGTATATATGTATCCTTACAAAGCCACCATACGCATATACATGGAGTATTGTTGTTACATCTGGGCAGGTGCACCATCCACAAATCTCTCTCTCCTAGACAGTATCCAAAAACAGTATCTAATCTAATAGGTGCCTAACTATCTATCAAGCTCCAGTCCTTGTCACAACGCCGTAATGTTGCATCCTTGTACTTGTTTTACACGTACTTCAATGGAATGTCTTCCGATGAACTTGCTGCTCTGGTGCCCCCTCAACGTAAATACACTTGAACAACCCGAAATCAGCAAAATTCTATCCATTCACTGTGGAGGCCCCCAGATGGCGGGAACCTTTTACTCCAATAGCTTCTTTTCTCGAGTTGCCGACCTTTGGAACTCCCTCCTTCTCCCTGTTTCCTCGACTGTGCCGACATGTACAATTTACAACTTATATGAACAAGCATCTCGCTGTACAGCTCCCAATTTAGGATGACCCCCTATACTTGTCCCCTAATTCTCAGTAGCCACTAAACGTCTGCAGTTGCAACTGGCCTTATTAGGGTTGAACTAAGTTAAAATAACCCAGTAAAAACTACATTACAGCCCCCCAAAAAGGAGGTGATGCACGGAAGGATGGGTTTAGCACAACGGAACAGATAATACACTTCCATCTGGAATCGAGCATTGAAAAGATTGTAATGATGTAATTTCGGCGTAAGATAGACAAATACGAAATCTTTATATGTATTAGTATTGTTCGGATCTATTGAGTTTAATCATTCTGCGACTGTTTTCTAGCACGGTAGAGGGAGCTTACTTTATTTGCAGCAGCCTTTGCAATGTCTTCTATGCATGTATTCCAATTCATGTAAGATGTTACTGAACTCCGTAAATAGATAATCAAATGTCAGCTTAACACATTAAAAGGTGATCATTATATAGTCAGTAGATAAAATACTCTTTGATATGTACAAAGGTTAGCAGAAAATAAATATTGAAATATTTACTACATAATTTAAGTATGGGCAAAACAAAATTGACATCGTGCTTTATTCAAAAAATCATCAAAATAAAGGAAATCAACCAATTTTACGTATTAATATTAATTAAGTAATCATGATAAAATATAATGAATCTACTATTGTATTAGGAATTTTATTGAAATTGTATTATTTCGTATAAAAAACTAAAAAAACTTACTAAAGTTATATTTCAATGTTATCAAAAATAAATTTTAAAAGAAATTATGAAAAATATAACACTGTAGATTCTGACAACACAAACGTTTTAAATATAGTGATTATATATTGCGAAAATGTGCCCTAAATTCTGTTTTAATAAAACCAATATAACTTGAAGAAACTATCATTCATCGAATTAACGATATTATCATTTAATAACGCATTGTTTATTTAATATTAACGATATTATCATTTAATAAAGCATTGTTTATTTAATATTAACGATATTATCATTTAGTAACGCATTGTTTATTTAATATTTTCACAAGAAAAAAGAAAACGATCTAATAAATATTATTATAATATTTTTATATTTACATTTTACTGGTGATTTTACGACGCGATTTTATTTAATACTTTTTTTGCGTATTAAAGTGTAGGCATTAGCTTAATTGGTTGTAATCATAAAAACAACAAGAATATTGACAATTTTGAGACAGCAGTAGGCAATTCCAGAAAATATTTTTTAAATTGGATTAAATTGGACAAAAGTTTTACTTTAAATTCAGTGGAAGGACATTGCTATAATAAACAGACGAGGTTTTTACAGCCACCCGACGTTATCACTATTTTCAGAGATTCAACAACCACCTTTGTTTCATTGTCAATAGATCTACATCATTTGGAAAAAGAAGAATGTAATTTTGTATTTTTTGTAATTTTTTCATTAATAAATAATAATTTTCTCACAAATTGGCATTTTATTTAATAATTAATAAATAATTGAGTCAGCTATTTTTACGATGTATAAGTTTAGTTTCAATTAAAATGAATTAATTTAAATGATCGTCACGTCACGTTAAAGAATAATTCTAGTAATGCAATTGCTAAAGTTTTTAATCATCACGAACACAAAGCAAAATTAGTAAAATAACATTTTCGTATAATAAATCTTGATTAGAATCCGTTCAAAGACAATCAACAGATATGATAAATCCGTTAAAAAATATAGTCCGTATAAGTCACGCCCATTTTTGCACATTGCTAATGACATAATTTAGTCAAGAATGTCCGTTCCACTTGTAAATTTCAGCTCTGCTCACAAATATGGCAGATGATGGATGAATAAATTTTTAGACAGCTTCATAGATGTTAATTATTTTAAGCCTGTTGCGAGTAAAAACTAAACTCTTTTAGTACTACGTTTTTTTTTCTCCAGATTTTCATTAGTCAGTGCAGGCGTTAAAATAATAATTATTTCATAAATGTGGTCAAAATATCTTTTCTATTTTTTCAGTACATTCAGTTACAAAATTACGTAATTTTTAATACCATAATACACTGAAATCTTTTTAGAATAAAAATAAATGAAAAAAAAAAATCCTTTACAGGAATGAAAAATCAATGTCTTCCGTAAACATTTTTGATAAATGAGATATCTTTTTTTTCTTTTAAACTCTGCTTCTTTTTTCTTTTTTAAAATTAATCAGATAAATAAATGAATTTTAGTAATTTAAGTTAAACTCACCGATCTTACAAAGTGAAAGGATCGAATCGATTATTTCAAATTCAAACATATTTTCAAGGTTTTAATATTTTTGAATTGTGTTGACGGTTCAAGGTAAAAAAAGAGTCACCATTATTCACCAAGCTCCAGCCCTTGTCCCATCACCGCAATGTTGCATCCTTCTGCTTGTTTTACAAATACTTCGATGGATTGTGGTCCGTTGAACTAGCTGCTCTAGTGCCTCCTCGACGTAAATACACTAGACCAACTTGGCTATCAGCTACATCCCATCCATTAACTGTGGAGATCTCCAGATGCCGGAGAACCTTCTACTTCAATAGCTTCCTTCCTCGTGCTCCTCTGGAACTCCTTCTCTGCTCCCTGTTTCCCCGACTCTACCGATACGAAGAAGTTCAAAACAAATGTAAACAGACATCTCGCTGCACACCTCCCAACTTAGGATGACCCTTAAAAACCCCACCTTAATTCTCAGTAGCCCCTTACGTCTACAGTGGCGGCCGGCATTGCTTGGGGTGAACTATATATATATATATATATATATATATATATATATATATATATATATATATATATTACCACTAGCTAACCAGTTTTTCGGTTTTGCCCAAGAAAGTTGAATCCCCCCCCCCCCACAAAAAAATAAAAATCTGCTTACTCTAACATTGAACTATTTAATCATTTGCTGTTTATTGTTGTCCGGCGTGAACGCGGATCCCACGATATATATGTAAAACAGCAACTAGAACTAACTTCCAGTAATACGTAATTGTTTTAGAATGAGGGTTTGTCTTTTATGTAAAGAAAAACAAAAATTCAAATGTAAGTATAGATAACACTTAATTTCGTTAATCAATTTTTATACTGAACATGAGTTAATCAACGTTTGTTTTCCTAAAGCATTTTGTCATATATATATATATATATATATATATATATATATATATCTTATTGGAGGTGTAATGAACAATATAACAAAAAATGAATTTTGATCGTATTGAGTGTAATGCACACTTTAACAGAAGACCAACATGTCTGATTTGTGTACGGCTGAACCGAAATGCAATCAATCTAGGGGATACGGGGATACTCACTGACTTGTTTGCTTGGCCACAGTTTGGATGTTTTTGTTAGGGAGTTCTGTGTTTACGGACATCCAGAAGTAATTTGACCGAAAAATAGTATACAAAACGGTTCTCGCCTAAAATGCGAATTTTTTTGTCTACGATGTAACTCTGCGTAATAATAAAATTAAAAGAGCTATTGGATTAAAAAACACTTCAAACGAATAATTAAACAATGAGATGTAATTTTGTAAATCAATATGCAAATCAGTTAGGCCTAGTACGTACATCTCTTGGGCGGGCTTAGTACATTATACATTTTAAGTTGTAATGTCATTGTCAATATGATAAACAACCTAACTCTATATATGGTATTTTACATCCATTAAATTAAATGGAAAGGAATGGTGATAAGCTAGTGTTTAGTTTAGAGAAAATCCAGCATCCAAAAAAGTGTTGCTCTGAATTTGGACACAAATAAATATTGCTTAATTGTAGAAAGATTTCTCGTCGAGGACAGAACATACTTTCTCCTAGCCCAACTCCCGGACAGCAAAATCTGTGCATTACTAACTTATATATATAATAACAAAACTGTTTTTTTTTAATCTTGTTATCTGGTTTGTTGGTTTGTCCCGGTGCACAACTTATGAAGTCATCAAAATGATGACGCCATCTCTTAAAACGGAGATAACCAGGCACAGTAAATGCCGTAAAAAATGATGACTTCATCCAACAAAAAAAGAGGGGGGGTGAAGAGATCTTTTACTTAGATGATCCGTGACCTAAGGATCGTACTTCTTTGTTTGTTCCTGTGCACACTGTATGGCGTCGTAAAGATATCATACAAAACAAAGGTGGAATACATCGGGATGATTATTTATGATGTAGTCAATGATACACTAACAAAAGTACGGCGTCATCTACTAAAAGAGAGAACATAGACGACTCGTAACCCGAAAAGTCACGGGCCGTTTCTGTGGATAATTACTGTATATACAGATATTACACACGTAAATAAACATAATTACTATCTAAGACTGGTGTCAGCGGCCTCTGATCGACCTTGGCACGATGATATTAGTTTCCCTTTCTGATGAATTAGACAATCATTCGGTGAAGAGTGAAAAGTGGAATCCCGAAGTTTGCAGAGACATGAAGCCAATTATGCCCACCTTCAGATACACCTATAATAGTGCTCCTTCGACACTCTGATAATGTTAATGTTCTTTGCCCTGTGTCATAGTTAAAAGAAGTTATGAGAATATATTTATGGCAATTAAGCTACACAGATACTTCCGCGTTTCATCCCTGTAGGGAATCGTTATTTTAGCTTGACAATTCCCTACGAGATGAAACGCGGACACCTGTGTAGCTTAATTGGCATAAATATATTCTCATAACTTACTACCTAGCTCTACTCACGTATTAAGCACTGTTGAAATAAATACATAAAATATATCGCCTTATACCATTTTATGTGGATACATGAAATATATATATATATATATATATATATATATATATATTGGTATCTGAGATACCGAACATGTCAATTAGTATAAAATATAAATGTTTTAAACTTTTATTACTACTTTGTACCGCTGCGAGTACTAGCTGTCGACGGAGAAAGCAGAATGAAAACTATCGATCGCGGAGACAACACTTTTGTGTTGAACTTAGGGTTTGACCAGACTCTACGATGTCCGAAGTTATACTGATCTCAGACAAAATGAGGGAAATGTAATATACAAACACGATGACACCACCGCACAAATGAGATTTGGAATAAATGCCCCTGAGAAATGGCGAAGAGGATGGCCGAAACAAAAACGGTCGAACTTTATCCTGATCACACATTTAACCGTGTATGGTGGAAGAAGAAATCCAGTTGCACCCACATGATAAACACAAGAAAATGACGGTTAATGTTACAATTTAGTCATGTATAATTTATTTTTGTGGGATGTCTATTTTTTTCATGTTATGTCTGTGTACAATACTAAACAAACTGTCTCGACCCGAAGAGTCTAATATACTACTAAAAACTCTGTGGATCTTTTATCTTTGCTTGCAGGTTTGATTGTATCGTGTCACCAATGACGTCAAAAATGCGAATGACGTTATTAAGTTACAATTAATCCTTTGATGAAATCATCCATTTTCAAGTACATATAAAGAGTTATGCAAGGTGGGAAAGTGGGATTTGAAAGCTAGCGCCCGAGGAGGTGAGCACTCTTGCCATTAAAAATTGCCGGGGCAGCTCGGTCGGCATTCCCCGGTAGGGGCGCCTCAGGCAGTAAGCAATAAAAGTACTCCTCCCCAAAGAGGGGAGGCAAAGCCTGGGAGGATGGACCTCCTAGAACTGCACATGGCAGACCCATAGACAGGCGTAAATCAAGCCCCGAAGTCAAAGACAATACCAGTCTATGGGGTGCAGTATCCATCGGAACAGATACTACACTTTGATCTTGGCCAAAAGGCCGAGAAAGAGAGGGATATCAGTGGCCATAGTGATCATAATCCAGCCTTTTGGTCAATATCAAAGTGTATATAGACCGGTATTGTCTTGGCCTTCGGAGCTTGATTTACGCCGGTCTATGGGTCTGTCCTGAGCAGTTCTAGGAGGTCCACCCTCCCAGGCTTTGCCTTCTCACCCTTTGAGAAGGGGTTAATTTATTGCTAATCGCCTGAGGCGCCCCTACCGGGGAATGCCGACGGGGTTGCCCAGGCATGTTTTGACTGTCATAAGTACTCTTCCTCTAGGATGCTGACTTATCAAATCCCACTTTCCGACCTTGTGTCACATTTTACTTTGTGGGAGATAGATAAATAGCGCTAATAATTCACATAATCCACATCAGACTAAACATTGTGTCCCATCTCATAACACACGGATTTCTGAATTCATCTTTGTTTAAGTTGACGGATTTTAGGAGTACTACTGCATTTAAAGGCAAGAAAGACAACTTTACTTAGCGAATAATCATATAATGAAAAAAGAATATGAGACGCTGGTTTGGTTGTTTTGTTTTATGGCATATCAACGTTTTTCGAGTTATTCAATACTGAATCGGGTCATTTTGGTAAAGGATTTCATGCTTCAAGTTCATTATATCTTCAAATATTTATTCATGGTGTTTTGTTATTTTTGGTTTTAGCTTTGCAGAACATGATTGAGTTTTGCAAAGGGAAAGGAGAAACAATAAAATCAATGTTTGGTGTATTTTAAGTCAGGAAGCCTAATCTGATAGCACCAGTTTGGGACGCTGAAAACATACACAATTTATTAGGCGATGGTTTCATTATAGGATTATTCGCTAAATAAATGTAGTTATCTCCCTTGTATTGTTAACGTATTCCGCAAATGCGCTGGAGTACCATCGGTTACAATGCATTATTATTTTTTTTTGTATTGAATTACAACCAATCAACTTAACATTAAGTGACTTTTATTAGCTGACAGATATAAAAGACAGAAAGGAATTGGCCGAGCAATCCCATTACAGGTTGACTTCGAAAAGAAAGAATGTTCGGAAGAAATGGTGACAAGAAAAATAGTTACAGTTTAACTTAGTAATGGAGACAGTTCACGTGCGAACAAGCGCGAAGGAAAGATATTTCAATGTTGCTCTTTGTATATGTTATTATTTAACGATTGGATACAAACGTAACAAAAAATAATGAAGTAGAAAATGGAAGAGAGGGGGAGATGGGAGGGAAGAAAGAGCGAAAGAGGGGGTGGCAGAACGAGAAAGAGAGAGCGAACGAAAAAGGGAATGAGAAAGAAAAAGGAAGACAGAAAGAGAAAGGAAGACAGAAGAAAATGTGAAGAAAGATAAAAAGATAAAAAGAAAGAGCGTCAGAGAGAAAAAGTGAGAGAATGAGAGGAGCAAATAGAAAGAAAGAAAACAGTAGAATGACAGGGAGACATATAAAAGAAGGAAAAATTGAGAAAGTAAAATAGAAAGAAGAAAAGGGAGAGAGAAAGAGAGAGAGGGGGGCGAGTGAAGTAAGAAAAAGGTCGAGAAATAAGAAAAGGAATATAGGAAGAGATAATCGGAGAAAGAAGTAAAAAGAGAAGGAGGAAAGGAGAAAGGGAGAGAGAGAGAAAGAGAAAGAGAGAGAGAGAAAGGGAGAGAGAGAGAGAGAGAGAGAGAGAAAGAGAGTCAGAGAGTAAGGACAGATAAAAGTAAGGGGAGTTCGATATAAGAAAGAGGCCGAGACAGAACAGGAATATAGGACGAAAGAAACGGAGAAAGAATAAGAAAGAGGAGAAAAAGAAATAGAACGAGGAGAGATTGAGAGTGTGTGTGTGAGAGAGAGAGAGAGATAGAGAGAGAGACCAACGTAAGAGGGTAAGTGACGCGCATAAAACGCCCTGATAACTGATTTACTGCCTAGCTTAAAAGAAGCAAACAACAAAAACTCAGTGTAGTCTTCTTTTCTTCCCTCTTTTCTTCTTGTATACTTTGCCCTCCTGTTTCTCATGTCGACTGAAGAAGCCCTCGAAAAGAAAGGAGAGCCGCATACCGTAGCGAACAAGTAGAGGTCATCGTGATGCATGTGCAAAACAAAAATGAAAAGAAAAAGAAACAGCTTTGCTACCTTTTTCCCATTCCTTAATATTCGCTGTGCAAAATGGTGCACGATGAAGGAAGGAAAACGGAGGAACACAATGGCCCGACATGAGTTGAGTTTAGAGTTATGGTGGAGAGGGGGTAGATGGGGGTGTGTGTTGAACGTTCTACGGGTTGGGACAACGTTGCAGCCTTACGTACCCTAACATGGCATTGTGCGTGTCGTAAGGTGCGCAGTTTGCTGAACGTTGTCATCAGAAGCGGGAAAGAGCTATTCTTTTCTTCTTTTCTGTCGTCATAAGTGAATAGCACACAATAAAAGAATAAACTGCGACGTCTGTATGTATGTATGTATGTATGTATGTACACTCATAACCTCCGCAGCTATGCATCTATTTCTTTTTAGATACTACTACTACTACTACTAATAATAATAATGATAATTGGGAGTTCTAGAAGCAGACACTATCAACTGAACAGAAAGGAAATCCAGATAGGAAAAAAATACATGGGAAGACAAGAAAATTCTCAGAAAAAATTCTGTTGAAAATTTGAATTGTATTCATGAATCTATATATATGTACTAATTCATTAAAAACATAGTTATTAGAATATAACATAAACTTGACTTTATATATATATATATATATATATATATATATATATATATATATATATATATATATATATATGTATATATATATATAGTATTATGAAAATAGCTTTATGGCAATTAAACTACACAAAGGGTCGAGCGTTTTATCCCCGGGTGGAATCTTCAGGCTAAAATTGCATGGAGTTATTTTTGCCGGGTGTTTTATATACAAGGCTAGCTAGTTAACCAGTCACATTCTTTGTTGTTCTCTCAGCCAATCGTTGAGCTTTCCACGAACAAAGGTGTGGTTAGTGTTACTTCCTATATCTGTTCTATTGTTCTGTTTTCTATAGATTGGCCTATATCCTGTTTTCTTTGTTGTATCAATATGATGGGTGAATTTATTCTAACACGTTGTTCCTTGTATTTCTATTTTAGGTTTTGATTTTTAAAATGTTAGGTTTTTGTTTAGTTTGGTTTTTTACTTAATTGTTTATTTATTTATGTATCGTTAGCCTAAAGTATATCTATTTCTGTGTAGACAGCTGTTTGCTATCTCACTTCTACAGTTTAATATATTTCGATGTGTAAGATTTAATGTTTTTCGGAACCCAAAAGTAAAAATTACAAAATTAAAATTTTCAATTTGAAATATATTTTATTATATAAAAAATATAATTTGAAAACCCGTAAGTCACATTTATTGCTAACGGTAAAAAAAAACGATCTTGGGGGAGAGGAAACCGTACAAATCGTTATTAAATTAAATTTTGAAGTCATAATATGAAAATCTAAAACATTAATTTTAAATGGAGTATCAATTTATTATAAAATTAATGAATGATTTCTTATAGGTCCTATAATGCTAAGGGTATTTAAAGGTATAGAAAAAAAAAGGGGAGCTATCAAAACTACTCGAATGGGTGAAGTAATATATATGTGTGTGTGTGTGTGATTGTTTTTATTTACACAGACATGTACAAAATCTGAGACACTGGCATGTCGATGTTATCGATCACCAGTTATTATAAACTGAGATCGCATCAGGCAGAAATAGAATCCGATCTTAACATTAGATCATATTTGGAAAGAAGAAAATAAATTTAAAATTTAAAAATTTGGGAAGTCACGTGGTTGGGACCGTTAAGAATCAAAATGTTAAAATCAAAATCAAAACACAAATATAAAATATAAAATAAAATAAAAAAGAGAGAGATATAATAAAAAGGCTAGAATAAAAATATAGATAGATAGAAAAAATGAAATCGTCTGTTGATTCAGACAGAAGAAGTGGAAAGGGAATGCACATGCAACAGAATGTGTCAAAAAACCGTCGTAAGTTTTTTTTCAGCTCAAGGTAAACGCATATTATCAAATCAGTTGTAATTAGTAGCATCATATATGTGTGTGAGCGTGTAAATGGGCGTGTGTTGGGGGGGGGGGGCAGGGGTCGTTAACACATTGTGCCACTGTATTTACACTGTTTTATTTTCCTTTAAACTTATCAAATTATCATTAATTAATAAATCAAACAAGTTCACTAGCAGATTAATTAAGTTTACATAATTAGTGGTAATAAAAATCTTAATAATAGTTAAAATAACATAAAATAATAAAAATAATAATAATAATAATAATAATAATAATATCGGTAATAATTTAAAAGTTCTAAAGGTTGCTATTGGTAAGTATTATTTATATTAATAATAACAATAATTACAATAACAATAATAGCAATCGATCATAATACTAATTAATAAAAAGTAATAGGCAGGTAAAAAATAAAATAATCAAGAAATATTAGAAGGTAATAATAATAATAAATGATAAAACTAATAAAAATATAGAAGAAGGTAGCAATGATATTAATTATAACGGTTGTAGATATGGTAATAGGAATACATTTATTAATAATTGTAGAATTAGTAGTTGCAATAATACTAATCATTAAAAATGGTAACAACAATAATAGCTATATTAATAATAATGATCACAATGGTAACCACAATAATCATAACAATAGTTATAATGATAAAATAATAAATAGTACTAAAAAATAATACAAATAGTGGTAGTTAAACTAATAATAATGATAATAATAATAGTAATAATAATGATAATAATAATAATAATAATAATAATACAAATAATAAGAATATAAATAATGGCAGTATCACTCATAGTAATACCACCATTGCTACTAAAATTAATAACAACAATAGTAGTAAAAGCTAGATGACGGTAACTATGGTAATAGTAATATTATTGACAATAATAATAAAAGTGGTAATATTGTCATTGTTACTGCTACAAACAATAATAATTATGATAATGATAGTAAAAAGAACATTAATATTAATAATCTCGATATTAGTGGCGAAATGGCAAATAATATTTTAAAATATTAATAATGATAATAATAATCAATAATAATGATCTATAATAGTAAGCAATAGTTGGATAAAAATAATCAGGGAATATTAGAGGATAAAGAAAAATAAAGAAGATGCCAATTAACATTAATCATAGTTGTAAATATGATAATAAAAATAAATGATTTGATAATAGAGAAATTATCTGTTGTAATAATACTAATGATATTAATAATAGTTAAAATAATAGTGATAGCTATAATAATGATAACAATGGTAACCAAAATAATCTTAATAAGAATAATAGTAGTATTAATAATAGTAATAAAATTATAATATTAATTCATAACACTAATAATAACAGTAGATGTGGTTATTCTAATAATAGATATAATGGTGACTATAAGTAGTAATTGTAGTAAAAACTGTAAATAATAATAATAACAACAATAATAATTAATTAAAATAATGGTAATAATGATGGTAATAATAATAATTAATTATATATATATATAAATACATGCACATATATATATATATATATATATATATATATATATATATATATATATATATATATATATATATATATTCATATGCCATTGCTAATAATGGTTTCGATGGTAATACTTAGTAATGGACTCTAATTATGATTCCCATTAAATAGAAGATTGAGCACAATAATTATATCAAGTATAGTACAGAATATGGTATAAATTGACAGTTATGTTGTCAAATTACAGTTAGTAGATAGGTTAAGTTTCTTTTTATGAGGTAGTATTAGCTTGATGGGTAATAAATGAATTACTGAGAAGGTGTAATCTATTATGCCTACAGTTAATTGAGGTTTCTTGTTTTTTGTTTAGAAGTTTGCCTCTATCACTAAATTTAATTATTTCAAGTTTTTCAGTTAGGCAAAGATAACATGGTAAGTTCAGCGAACTGCAGGTGCTGGTTCTTCTAATAGTGTTCCAAATCACTGTTGGTGATTGATTATTGTGGGTGTATTCCCAGCAAAACATGGACAGTGAGGTTCTATTTTGGAAGGTAGAGTTATTGAATGAGCATTTATGGCCATAAATGCTCATTCAATAACTCTATTATTTTATTTTTTATCTGACTTTTACCTTTTACTAATAAGTACTATTATCGATTGCTATTATTGTCATTGTTATTATTGTTATTGTTATTGTTATTGTTATTATTATTATTAGTAGTAGTAGTAGTAGTAGTAATACATACCAATAGCAACATTTAGCCCTTTTAAATTATTACCGATATCATTATTATTATTATTTATTATTATTTTTATTATTATTTTATTACCACTAATTCTGTAAACTTAATTAATCTGCTAGTGAACTTGTTTGATTTATTAATTTTTTTGTTTTGTTTAATTTATTAATTTAAACTTATCAAATTATCATTAATTGATAATTTGATAAGTTTAAAGGAAAATAAAACAGTGTAAATACAGTGACACAATGTGTTATCAACCCCTGGCCCCCAACACACGAAAACGTTTACACGCTCACACACATATGCTGCTACTGATTACAACTGATTTGAGAATATGCGGTTTACCCTGAGCTGAAAAAACTTTCGACGGTTTATTGATACATTCTGTTGCATGTACATTCCCGTTCCACTTCTTCTGTCTGAATCAACAGACGATTTCATTTTTTCTATCTATATATATTTCTATTTATCTATCTATCTATATTTTTATTCTACCCTTTTTATTATATCTCTCTCTTTTCACTTTATTTTATTTTATTTTATATTTGTGTTTTGATTTAAAAAAATTATTCTTAACGGTCCCAACCACGTGACTTCCCAAATTTTTAAATTTTAAATTTCTTTTTTTCTTTTTCCCCCATTTCATTCTTTCCAAATATGATCTAATGTTAAGATTGGATTCTTACTCTACCTGATGAGATCTCAGTTTATAATAACTGGTGATCGATAACATTGACATGTCAGTGTCGCAGATTTTGTACATGTCTGTATAAAAAAAAATAATCATATATAAAAGCTTAATTTAATATTGAGCACTTTTTATAAACCATGTTTAAATTCTTTGGATTACTACCCTGGTGATGTTTTACCTGGATTATTATATCTATATATATATAGTTCAGCCTCAGACAGCTCTTTCAGCGTATCAGGGTTCTTAAGCGTGCCTAGAAACGAGTAGGTGCTCATAACTAAATTTCAAAGGCCGATCGCCCTTTTTGCAGTAAAGTGCATATATCTATATCTATAATATTTTTTTGAAAAAAAAACACATAATGTGTAGTGTAAAAATAAATCAAATATATCGTAATCTGAGCTTAAAAAAAATAAAAATTCTCTTTGTTTAAGCAGTGTTTTTCCTTTTTTTTCATCTTCCGATGGTAATGGACTTTTGGGTCAGAAAATCGCGTTATGTTGGTAAGCGCGGCTACGCCAATTTGAATTAGAAAGGTTTTGTAGACATTTTTTAAATCATTGTTTCGTAATAGCATTATATTTTAAAAACAAACATAATGTTTTGTTAAAATAAATAACATTTATTTTTATGTGAGCTTTATAGAAATAAAATTCTCCTTGTCAAAGCTATGTTTGCTTTTTTTTCCTTTTCCTCATCGTCCGATGGTTATGAACTTTTTGCTTTGACAAGGAGAATTATATCTGTCGAAAGGTCAGATTAAAATGAATTGTTTTTTTTTTTTCAATAAAATATAATACTATTACAAAACAATGGTTAAAAATATGACTACACACCCTTTCTAATATATATATATTCTAATTTTATTTTACGATTGATTAAAAAAAATCTCTTTATTACCTTAGAGCTTCTGCTACCAACACCAGATGGAGTTACACCAGAAGAGTCTATCCGAGTTAGAAAATAGGTTTACAAGTAGTTTGTCCACTCGTTTTAGGTCATGTTTCTGTTGTTGCAGAAAGGCATGAAAAACTCTTATTATAAATTGTGCTGCTCGTAGTTTAATCAAGTCTGCCAACGATCGAAATTTGCTTTTAAAAAAATGACTGACAAATCATCCAATAAGCAAACAGACAATCTACCAAATTCCGAAAACGCGCTAAACAGTGGCGACTCGTTTTCTTCGAAGGACAATCTAACTTTGAAGGCTAAAAAAAGCTGACGCACAACCTTAAAATCCGCGCGGTTTTCAGTTTGATTTTCACTTAAATTTCACTTAAATTACCCACGGATGACACGTTTAAAGATTCCGTTGTTCAATCCTGTTCTCGAAACCCCTGAAGCCCCGAACGCTTACATTTTACCCTCACCGCTATGTGCTGATATTTGTTAACATATTTGAGTGGCCAGTTCTCGATATTTATCCTGACTGAAACTGTTCCGGTTCTTAAAACAGCGCCGTGGAAAAAAAACTGGCATAAAAATGTCAGCGAGACGTGTTCCAGTAGGTGTTGTTTCCACTTCTCTGCAGAGTCGCTTTTGTCGTTCATCGCTGCAGTGGCGTCATTTTTTTCTTTTCGTTCCGTGTAGTATCCGTATACATCGACTTCGATAAAAACTGTCGAATTTGCCCGGGCCACGAAATTTTATATATTTCTCCGTCTTGGCCTTTTGCTTTTGTCATGCTGAAATGTTCTCTGGCGTTGTGCTGCTTCGCCCTTTTATCAAACCGAGATACAATCATAAAGTAAACATGGCGCTTATCTTTCTGGAACATTTATTCGCATTGGTCAGTTTGTTCCAAGTGTCATTAAGTCGGTCTTATGAAATCTTTACGGCTAGTTCTGTTTTAATGTGCTTCCTTGAACTTATCTTCGACCAATTCTATAAAGAGGCAAGCGTCTTCTAATCGAGTATAAAAGCAATCTATCTGAAGTCAGACAAACGTACGCTTAATAAATCCCCGGTTAGATTTTATATATATTATATATATATATATATATATATATATATATATATATATATATATATATATATATATGAGAAAGGAAAGATGAAAGTAATCCGACGTAATGGGAAATGAAAAAGGAAAAACCAAAAGATATTTTTTTATATATTCATCAACGTTTTGTCTTTATTTGTAAGACTTCCTCAGGATGATAATTTTAAGAAAAATGTCATGCAAGTACACCGAAATATTGGGTTGACATGATGGGTTGATGAGAAAAATAGTAGCCGTGGCTGCTGAGAGCGCTGGACCAAGGTCCGCGCTGAGAGAAGTCAGTGGCAGAGAGTGAAATGAATGTGGATTGCTGTGAGTGAAAAAAGGGAGGGTGGGAGTGTTAGTGAATTTGTTATTTAACTTTAAACCATCAACCCTGCTTGCACAAAACTAAATGTCACCTATTTCACGCCAAAATTAATATCACTTTTCTCATTCTCTTTCTTTTTCCTTCCCCTCATTGTCATATTCACAGTACATTTCAATACTTTCCTTCTTACTCACATATATTCACACATTTATGACATGGCTGGTTAATACTCCTACCCTCCAAAAATGTCACACCTAACCACAACAAAATCTCTCCTCTCCCCCATCCGACTACTTCTTTCACACTCTTACACACCCACCCCTCCTACTTTCAAATTATCTTCATTTCTTCAAATCTTTTCCTAAAACTATAATACTACCTACATACCAAAGACACAGAGTTTCCCTCCTTCCTTCCTTCCTCTTTCCCCAACTACTCAAAATCCATGCTACACCTCACCAAGACAAAAACCTCAGCACCCCTCCCTTCTCTCCCAACTTCAGACAAATTCACTAACACTCCCACCCCTCCCCTTTTTCACTCACAGCAATCCACATTCATTTCACTCTCTGCCACTGACTTCTCTCAGTCTGGACATTGGTCCAGTGCTCTCAGCAGCCGCTGCTACTACTTTTTCTCATCAACCCATCATGTCAACCCAGTATCTCGATGTACTTGCATGACATCTTTCTTAAAATTATCAACCTGAGGAAGTCTTACAAATAAAGACGAACCGTTGATAATATATAAAAAAATATCTCTTGGTTTTTCCTTTTCCCATATATATATATATATATATATATATATATATATATATATATATGGATAGGTACGTGCAATAATGGCCGTCACTTGTACGGACTATGCTTATTAAAAAGCGCTTATCATTAATTATTTAATTAGTTTCCGTGTAAACTTTGATTGTTTTTGAAAGATAAAAGCCTAAACTTAACCTCTAAATTAAAAAGACTGCATATTTACGTGTGAAAAATAAATTATGATGAAATATGTAATCACGGCGGCCCAAAACCCCAAAAAATTTAGTGAATTTTGAACTTTGAAAAAATTACTTGTAAAAATCCCTTGAAAGATAAATATAAGTTTTTGTGAAAATATTTCAAAGATAATTATTAAATTAAAGTCATAATATACTGAATTTTAAAAAATCCCACGTTTTACTGAAAACTAGCAAAATTATGCCCCCAAAAGTCATAAATAAGTAAAAATCCGGCAACAGTTAATCGTAAACGACTTTGTTTACCAATTGACTATCGCTATGCAAAATATATGGAATACAAAAATGTCATAATTTATCATTTTTAACTTCATATATAAAAATGGTTTTGTAATAGTTAATAGAAGTTGAAAAATTATTATCCATTAATTTCTTTATTTTTTTTAAGGTTATAAACAAATTTAAGTACCCTTATTTTGTTGTAATGAAAGAAATGCTTATTTAATTAAAATATTTGTGAATGTACGCATTTTATTTTTAACTAAAAAGGTTCATATTTAACTTAGTATTAGTTTTTAATTTAGTAATAGTCTGGAATTATTGATGACTTCTGTTTACCAATGTTTTTCCTTAGAATTTGAAATAAAACTTTTTTTAAATGTTAAAAATTATTTTTACGTTACGAACTGTGTCAATTTTATCAATTTTTTTACATGATTTAACACTTTAGTTACTCGATTTATTCTTAACGTTTCGTAACGATAAATTACAGTGATTCTTTGTAAAATAAAGTGTATTTTTTATTTTAAGTGTGAAAAACTAAATTAAAGTCAATGACTACACTGACAATTTATTCATTGAAAAAAAAAGTTAAAACAGTTATTTATTGATAAACAGAATTCAACTTTGAAAGAAAATGTCATGTTAGAATTCTCTTTATTTATTAATAAATAATTGTGTTTAACTTCTTAAATATTTATTAATGAAAAAAGACAAAACAAATACCAATCTTTCCAAATAATTGACGATGAATTGTTAAATTAACGAAATTGTTGAATCTCTAAAAATAAAAATTTGATGGCGGTGTAAAAGTGAGTTGTTGGAAGGCAAATCCCAGCTGGTTATTACAGAACGAAGCTACCATACCAATCAAAGTTCATCGTTAGTAGAAATTATCCAATTTTTTAAATTCTTTTATTCGTTAAGTTTCTGGGTCTCAAATTTGTCAATTTTTGGTTTATTTTCAATATTATGAAAAAATTTATTGCACTGATGATGCCACGTTCATGTATGAGAGGGAAATATAATTATGTCGCTTTTTTTTATTTTTCCGGAAACTCCAATCATTAAAATAACATGAAATATATTTTGCAATTATATTATTTTTTTGGTGAAAATATTGATTAAACAATGCTTTATTCAATAATAATACTATCGCTAATTCAAAACATTTATTTTTCTTCGAGTTATAGTGATTTTGTTAACACGGTATTTAGAGGCCTTTTTTGTAATATATAAAAAATATTTTTAAAAAAAATGTTTGAATTGTTAACATATACAATGCTTCATTTTCATAAAAAAACAAAAAATTAATGCATTTTTTAAATCAATATATAAAAATATAACTTTAGTAAAGGTGTATTTTGTTTTGAAAAGTAATACATTTTCACTACAATTCTTAAGGAAATAATGATTTCATTATATTCCGTGATTGTTGATTAATAAATATGAAAAAAATTTCACTGAAATTTGTTGATTTCCTGACTTTAAGTAAATTTTTAAGTTAAGGGGTCAAAATGTTTTTTACATTTTGGGAATCAGTCATTTATTTTGCACGTACCTATATATATATATATATCCTATATATATATATATATCCTATATATATATATATATATCCTATATATATATATATATCCTATATATATATATATATCCTATATATATATATATATCCTATATATATATATATATCCTATATATATATATATATCCTATATATATATATATATATATATCCTATATATATATATATATATATATCCTATATATATATATATATCCTATATATATATATATATATCCTATATATATATATATATATCCTATATATATATATATATATATCCTATATATATATATATATATCCTATATATATATATATATATCCTATATATATATATCCTATATATATATATATATCCTATATATATATATATATATCCTATATATATATATATATATATATATCCTATATATATATATATATCCTATATATATATATATCCTATATATATATATATATATATCCTATATATATATATATATATCCTATATATATATATATATATATATATATATATATATATATATATATCCTATATATATATATATATATATATATATCCTATATATATATATATATATATATATCCGATATATATATATATATCCGATATATATATATATATATCCTATATATATATATATATATCCTATATATATATATCCTATATATATATATATATATATCCTATATATATATATATATATATCCTATATATATATATATCCTATATATATATATATATATATCCTATATATATATATATATATATATCCTATATATATATATATATATATATCCTATATATATATATATATATATATATATCCTATATATATATATATATATATCCTATATATATATATATATATATATATATCCTATATATATATATATATATATATATATATATCCTATATATATATATATATATATATATATATCCTATATATATATATATATATATATATATCCTATATATATATATATATATATATATATATCCTATATATATATCCTATATATATATATATATCCTATATATATATATATATATATATATATATATATATCCTATATATATATATATATATATATATATATATATATATATATATATCCTATATATATATATATATATATATATCCTATATATATATATATATATATATATATCCTATATATATATATATATATATATATATCCTATATATATATATATATATATATATATATCCTATATATATATATATATATATATATATATCCTATATATATATATATATATATATATATATCCTATATATATATATATATATATCCTATATATATATATATATATATATATATCCTATATATATATATATCCTATATATATATATATATATATATATATCCTATATATATATATATATATATATATATCCTATATATATATATATATATATATATATATCCTATATATATATATATCCTATATATATATATATATATATATATATATCCTATATATATATATATATATATATATATCCTATATATATATATATATATATATATCCTATATATATATATATATATATCCTATATATATATATATATATATATATATATATCCTATATATATATATCCTATATATATATATCCTATATATATATATCCTATATATATATATCCTATATATATATATATATATATATATATATATATATATATATATCCTATATATATATATATATATATATATATATATATATATATCCTATATATATATATCCTATATATATATATATCCTATATATATATATATCCTATATATATATATCCTATATATATATATATCCTATATATATATATATATATATATATCCTATATATATATATCCTATATATATATATATCCTATATATATATATATATATATATATATATATATATATATATATATATATATATATATCCTATATATATATATATATATATATATATATATATATATCCTATATATATATATATATATATATATATATATATATATCCTATATATATATATATATATATATATATATATATATCCTATATATATATATATATATATCCTATATATATATATCCTATATATATATATATATCCTATATATATATATATCCTATATATATCCTATATGTATATATATATATATATCCTATATGTATATATATATATATATATATATATATCCTATATGTATATATATATATATATATATATATATCCTATATATATAAATATATCCTATATATATAAATATATCCTATATATATAAATATATCCTATATATATATATATATCCTATATATATATATATATATATCCTATATATATATATATATATATATCCTATATATATATATATATCCTATATATATATATATATATCCTATATATATATATATATATCCTATATATATATATATATCCTATATATATATATATATATCCTATATATATATATATATATATATATATATATATATATCCTATATATATATATACATATCCTATATATATATATATATATATATATATATACATGTATATATGATATATATATATGTGTAATTGAGTTTTTCTACCGCTTAAATGTTATCAATTTCTTAAATACAAAAATTTCTGGCCAATTTTATTGCACCCTAAGTTAACTTTATCCAGCTAAAATATGTATATACGTTATTAAATTTTTGAAACCTCGTTGCTAAGGTACTTCGACTTTAAAATCTCATTCGGTAAAAGTACACAATAGTTTACAATCTATCCCTTTAAAAGAAAACACTTTCTACTTAACTCGCCAAGTTTTAACGTTTATAACACTTTTTGAATAAGATCTTCTCGACTATGGATATTCAATGGCGGCCACAACACGCCTACATATCTTGACTGCCATTACATATCGATGGTCGAAAAGTGAAATAAAAAGTGTTTTAAGCGTTAACACTTGACAAGTTAGAGCATTCTATTTCAAAGCGTTTTATATAAATTGTATTGTATTTTTGTTTGTTTACATATTAACTATTATGTACTTTTGCCTTTATTTTTTTCAAAAGGATTTTTATGAGTTGAAAATTGATTTTTAAAGCCGGAGTCACGTCAGGGTTCTACATTCGCAACGCACCACTAAAAATACAAACTATATCTTCTTTCTAGTATCAAGTGTAACCAACTATAATTGGCATGTTTAGTGGGTTGAAAGCTTGCTGTGCATGGGAATAACAGGTTTGAGATTGTGCCAATAGGCCACACAACATATTTAAAATATCTCTGATTTTGGATTTGGTCACTCAGAATTTGAGTTTTTTTTGAAAAGTAAGTGTCTTCTTCGAATGATGCTGAGAGATGAAGCCACTAAAAAGAATGTGGTTATAGATAAGAGGTTCCTTGCTGTGATCATGACTCATTCATGAACTTAATGGCTGTCTAGATACAACTCTACTGCCCAGGTGTAACGTATGTGTTCATGGATAAGGCTGACTATTATTCCAAGGGGGCAATTTCTGGGTGGTCGAATGGGGATGGGCTGAGAGGAAAGATGAGTGTGGCCAGTTCTGGTAATCAGTGGCCATGTAAGATTTCCGGTCAAAAGTACATATATTCAATTAGATGAGCAGGGGAGGTCAGTCAGAGCTGACCCCTCTGGGCGCGACACAGACAGTTTCGTTTTCTGGAATCTGACTAGTAGTTGGACGCGCGTGCCTTTTAGGGTTAGATGACCCATTGAGCTCTGAACCTGACTTGTGTTTTGATTTGAGCTAGAATTTCTCATTTGCACGTCTGTTGTTCAGAAAAAAAAGAGCCATTTTTACCTCTAACAAATAATCCTCAGTTACTTGTTACCTGGAGTTGTATTTTTATTTAGAGGAAAAGTTATTCAGTTGTAACACTGACTGAGACCACGCGGCGTACGCAGCGATTGGCGTCTCAATCGCAACAACAACTTTAGACCGGCATCACGAGCGGATGATTACAATCTGTGCAGTAAACGCACACAACATGTTTATAGCAGATACTAAAAATGTTTTTGAGGCCATGTTAATCAATGCTACTAAATAATCACGTATCTATTCAGTGGTTCAACGATCAAAGTCAGTGGTGTGTCTTATATTACTAGTTTCTAATTGCAGTTTGGTTTGTTAACGAGTACATAGTTGTATGTGGTTCATGGTTTCGATGGAGTCATTTTAGCTTTGCAAATGTTGTGTTAATTAGAACTTAATAGACTAATAAGCCCAGCTTCATGTTGTAGAAGTATGCTGCCTTATTTCTGATTGATTTCATGACGTCAATAAAAGTTGTATTTGAAAAGTTCGAATGCAAACCGCGATGAATCTAATTTGTTTAAATTAAGATCTTAAACTGCAAAAGGACGGACATATAAAATCTAGACTTGTACTAAAAGCTTATTTTAATTGAAAGCAAACGTAAATTAGATATTATGTAAAATATGATTTGGGGTGTGGTTCTGTGTGGAAATGCAATACTTTTTGGAGTGAGTTTAAGATGGAGTTTATCGCGTTTTGCATTCGAACTCTCCATTTCTATCTTCGAGTTTTCCGGATACTTTTAAAATTTGCAAATGCCAATTTTATTCAAACGAAACCGTTCTCATTATGTCCTCTTTTCCTTTTAATCCAATCATTTTAGCGCTGTTAATGTAGTAATTATAACGTTCGAATTTATTTTTAACTAGTATAATATTAGTCGTTAATTTTTTTAAAAAGATTAGCGTAGCTAGCATTCTATTAGTTTCATATACATTTAAAAGCGATTTTACGTAATTATTTGCATTTTAAAGTTCTTAAATTTTTGTCACTTGTTAGGGTTTCGGGCATGTCGACCGTCGTCTTGGTCATTGGAGGCCGAAACCGTATATATGTTTTGTATACGATTGGTTTATAAGTTAATTATATGATTTAAAGAGTAGCCTCTATGTAGTGCATAGATGGTACCCTGACCGGTATTTCTAATCTGCGTCAGAGGAGATCTGGAAGTAACTGTGAATAAGGAGTAACTGCATATGTACCCATCAGGTTTTATTCAACCTCAGAAATAAACTAATATGAAAAAGACGAATTGGATCTACACCGGTTTTCTTAAAATAAATAATTTCCTATATTAAAAACCGAAATTGTGACGAAAAACCAAACACCTCAGAATTTTTTTTAAGAAATAAAGTTTTTTTCTCCGTGTGTGTACAGGTTCCACGTGCGTTGCCGAAGGTCAACCGGATGTCAAGGAAACCGGTATATACACGAATTCATCTTTTTCATTTGATTATTTCTGAGTGTCTGAAAGCTTGTTGATCCCCGCACACTCTCCGAAACTCTCAAATTGGGGCTTAGGGTGTGTGAGAATAAAAAATAGAAATACAAATTCAAAGAATCATGTTTAATTGGTGTCTTATAACTATGTATCAAATTAAATGAAAATCTGAAATATTTGTATTTTCGAATGAGAGATTGTTGCCATATTATGCCCCTTTACACCCCTTTAAAACACTCAAAAGAAACGGTAATTATGTATTAATGTCAAATATTATTGTTAAAATCTTTAAAAAATCGGAAGTATTTGAATTTTTATGGAAATCATCTACCCAGTTTAACCCATAACATAAAACCAGATTAAACTAAATATGGCCAACATTACGACCCTTTACGTTTAGAAACTGTGTTTCAAAATTCATAATGATCGGTTAATGAATTTATGAGTGAATCTTGTACATACTTATTACACATGTCGTTGTCCGGCATTAAATGTGAAACCATAGGTCCCCTACCCCCAGCTCACAACACGATGTTTAATTTTTTTTTACATGTTATAATATTCAATTTTGTAGTTGAGGTCTTCCTCTTTCTATGACAAAACGGACGTTTTCCACTCGGAATTTTCTTCCCAGTTTCTTTAAAATAAGCTCAGATTTATCCACTAAACACTCACACAACATACACAAGTTGAAAACATAATTGAAATTTTCAACTGTATAATAAGGACACATATATATATATATATATATATATATATATAATAACCCACTCTATAATAAAAAAAAGTAAACGTTATGGTTTTTTGTCTTCAGGCCATCAGAAATGGTAATTCATATGAAAAATTAAATTACTATTTCCTTTTTATGAGTGTCAAGCACGAACGCAGAACGCCTGATAGTGTTAAACCTTTTTGATTAAAGTGAAGTACCTTGGATAATGCAGTTTAAGAATATGTACGATTATATATCCGGGGCTGAGTTTGTCAACAAACAGACAGGAAAGGCGTCGTTAGTCTTTCTCTACTCTATCGTTATTTTCATGGTAGGTGTTCGAATGAGCTCCAATTTCTGGTTGCCCTGCAAAACGCTCACCGTAAAAACTCGACTTTTACAACCACTGTAATTCATTTTCCCTTCTTCCTCTGTGCACCTAAAACTCCCATAAGCAAAGTTTCTTCCTAATAACTACCAGTATGGGGAATCCATACCACGAGGCTGCTTCCCAGCTCACTACAACATGGCCGTTTTCAGGTTCAATGTTAAATTCTTTTCGAACCGTTCACTTAAATAATAAATGTTTGACCAGTTTCAACCATGGCCAACCAGACAAACCCTTTAATACTAATCTTCGAGTTGTTTTGGGGCCTTGATAAGCC
Organism: Sepiola atlantica; assembly: GCA_963556195.1. Taxonomy (NCBI): domain Eukaryota; kingdom Metazoa; phylum Mollusca; class Cephalopoda; order Sepiida; family Sepiolidae; genus Sepiola; species Sepiola atlantica. Next base: position 121,684,052 of record OY744521.1, read on the forward strand.
GTGACTCAGCATTAACAATAATACGTTATATACACACACACACACACACACACACACACGATGCCTAGCCCCAAACACCATAACTGATATTTTAAACGAAGTCAGTTTCCATTGTTTTTTTTATTGGTTTAAACTTAGCCAGTCGGCTGTTCCTGTCATATCATCATTATTATTATTTAAAATTACGGGTTACCAAATGCTTTTTTCCACGTGCCCCATTTTCAAAGCAAATATACTTGTCCTGTTTTGATCGGTATTTTGAGCGTACGTATTACTATAAAAATGAATTAAAATATGGCCCTTACCAGAATAAATGTTATAAATAATTTGCATAACTATTTTCAATTATAGGTTCTAGTAAATTATTGATTTTTAATTCTATTGTTTTATGTCTATTTGCATAAACAGCACCTTTGTGCGTATCTTTTATGAGAGGCGATAAACAATGGGTACTAATAATTATTCTCCCTTGTTTATGGGCTCTCATAAAAGATATACACGAAGGTATTTAGATGCATTAATAAAACTATTTGATATTTGTGCCCGAAGGGGACATGAGTGTACGTAATGCATACCATAATTACGTAGCGAAAACATCATTTAAATATATTTTTGATTATTATTCAAATCGGGTAATAGTTCATATTTAATATTAAAACTGATGCTGTTTTCTTATTGTAGTCGTCTGAGCTTTTCATATGTAAGTGAATGTCTTAGATGATGGGAAGAAGTGCGAATAATATTCAATTATTGAATTATGGCCCATGAGTGATTGCGTGGAACAGGGTTTAAATAAAGTGACATTTTACCTTCTGTCTGGGGCGGCCTCCCTCAAGATGCATTTAGATTGAAAGGACACTGCCCATTCTCGAAACTCGTTCCCCCGTTTCCTTTTTCCTCTCACTTAGATCCCATTCCCATTTAGAGATTGACCTGCTTGTTTTCGGTTCTGAACAAACCGGAGAAAGAGTGGGCGGTCTATAATATAAAAAGGTTCGTAGGGTCTTACTAACCGATTTTTTTGTATTTTGTTTTTTGTTTTTTCCCACTCCCCGTGTTATTCCTATGAATATTTGTACATAAATATAATTTTGAAAAATAAAATTTTCAACAAATTTGAGGATATCTTAACTAGGACGACCTCTAGAATTAATGTGGTATTGTGCTGACTGAGATGATTCTAGTTAAGAGTATTGATTTACTCCTCTCCAGGAGTTAGGCACAAGGCCAGTTTTTATCTTACTCCCACAAGTAAGATGTGACCCAAGGTCGGTCGGGAAAGTGGGGTTTAAAAACTGCCTGGGCAGCCCCGTCGGCATTCCCCGGTAGGGGCGCCTCAGGCAGAAAGCAATAAACTTACTCCTCCCCAAAGAGGGGAGGCGAAGCCTGGAAGGGTGGACCTCCTAAAACTGCACAGAACAGACCCATTGACCGGCGTAAATCAAGCCTCGAAGGCCAAGACAATACCAGTCTATGGGGTGCAGTATCCATCGGAACAGATACTACATTTTGATCTTAGCCAAAAGGCCAAGAGTGATTCTTGTTAAGAGTAGGATAGGCGTTTTTATCACTTTAGACCAAGGATTACCAACCACCCCCTTTTCCCTACACCTTTGATGGCCTTGTGCCTAATTTGTTTAAAATGTATTTTTTTTATGTATTTCTGCAAATACATATTTAAACGTCTAAGATCTGTCCTGTCTTTAGTCAGTGAAGAAGAGACGCGGCTATTTTTATTTTGGTTTCAATCCAGAGTGTCCCTTTTTGGGGGAAGCTGGATTATCCACGATAATAACAGAGCTCGTGTCTAACTCTGCCCTCGTAAGGAGGCAAGTCTATAGGGGCATTAATTTAAATAGTTTTCGGTGAATTCATAGTCTTTAATCTCTCGTGAAAATCCCCGTCGTTTTTTTTCTGGAGTGCACAATGAGCAACAATAACAATAATAATAATAATAATAATAAATAATTTCTATAATTTTCAAGTTATACATAAAGTAAAATCGTCGCATTTCCTTTGTATCAATGTAAAGCGCGAACGAAGACTCCACAATGACGTTTTGCCCTCTTTGATCAAAATGAAATGTTTTCATCAGAGTCCGCTGGTTATTGTTATTCTAGCATACATGCGCTTATTTAGGTTCGTCTCGTAAATTCGAGGAGGTGTGCATGTACAACTAATATATATTTGTCCGTGTTTTGTAAGAATCAAAGATGTAAGGAAATCCCATATAACCGTAATAATGTTGCAATGACAGTCAACACCTTAAAAGAGACTACTGCCCATACAACACCTTAATAAAACTAACAAAATGACCAGTACTAGTCCTTTCTCACAGCGATCCGAAATCAAAATCGTTGTAGCCCAACAAATGCAACTTTAAACAAACTCTCATCACCAAAAACATAACATCAGCAACAAAAACGACATGGTCCACATATACTATAAATACTAAATACACTTAATACTTCTACCCGTTCATGTCCGGCGAAACCACAACAAGCTACCCCCGTGGATTAAATTAAAAAATCAGTTCGAAATACCGTTCATATTCTCGAGTTCGTCAAGACGCACCTGAAGGTTATCGGAAGTTACATCGACCCAAACTCTGTGATAATAATATCCAAGATGAGAGCAGAAGTCCAAATAATGCAAAGTATCAATTCTCATCTAAAAACTCCCAAAACAAAGATTGCGAGGGTTTATGATGTTTCAATTAATAATTACAGAACAAATCAATAAATCAATAAATAAATAAATTATATATATATATATATATATATATATCTTTAATGACTGTCGGAGTCAAGCGAAGCGCTTACTCTCTCTATATATCTCTGTCTATCTCTCTCTCTCTAAGATTTTGTCGTGCGATTCCCTTTACCTTCCCCTTTGCGTGCACGTCAAGCAGCCGCTTGACTGGGGGAGAGGGAGGAGAGGTTATGAAGGACAGGTTACGTGGGCGAACGGAAATGAGACAGACAGTAAACGTCGGAAGGCGCGAAAAACAAAACGCACGAAGTGAATTTAAGAAACACGTCAGAGAGGGCGACAAGAAGGCAGACGGAACGGTTGTGTAAATCAGTCAGACATAAGGACAATCTTATCGCAGATTGAATCCAGAACATTATTACTCTTAAGAGTTACGATTCCAGGAACTTAAAGGACAATCTTATAGCAGATTGAACCTAGAACATTCTTATTCCCAAGGATTACGATTCCAGGAACTTAAAGGTCATCTTATCGCGGATTGAATCCATCTTACTCTTATTCCCAAGGATAACTATTCAAGGAGATTATTGATTTTCGTGTCATCATTTTTATCTTATGTGCGTGAACTTTTGATCCGTATTATACTTCGGACAAAACAGCTAAGTTTGGCCTATTTCTTGCCAGTATCTTTCTTGCACAAATATATATATATATATATTGACTGAAATTTAATGTTGCATACATCCGCAAACACTCTCCAAAATACACGTCTGTCTCCCTCACTGTTTCTCGTGGTGTCATCTTCTTCTGTTTGTTTATAAAAATCTTTGACTTTTAATTTCACTCGTGTCTGTGTTCCGTCATTTATTGCTTTGTTATCTCAATTCCTCCAAGACGAATTTCACTGGTTAATCCGACACTCGACGATTAACCAAAGATGATCAACGTGCCAACGGACATTAAATGAATTAAATATATGTGTAGCGATCTGATTGTTAATCCTTACCGATCATCCCGCAGTTAGGTCGTAACAATATATAATCGATAATTTTTTTTAAAAACTATCACAACGTTTCACGTGTGTACGGTTCATCAAAGCTTCCACAAATCATAAATCAGCTTTTCCCAGATTACTTTTCTCTTAAACGATCGGGGATTGTCGTTGCCTGATTAAATTTAAATTTACGTACAATGAAAAGTCTTTCTCCTCAGGTAATAACAAATACCTATTTTTTATTTTACATTATTTATTCTGCAATTTTTTGTAGGAAAACCGGCCCATGGGTATAGTAATATATAGTGACTCGCGTATTAGTTTATGCTAAGTAAGAACATCCGTCTCACAGCTGGTTATTACGATAATCTTTAACTAATTAATAGGACAGTATTTTGGCTTGACGCTCAGCGATGACGGCAACATACGGCGAAGTCGTTGCGCGCATCAATGCGACGTGGCTGAAGTGGCGCACCACCACCGGCATCCTCTGTGACCGCAAGACTAGCGATGGTCTACCGTCGAAAGTCTACCGGACTGTTGTGAGACCCGTCGCTTTGTATGAAGACCGAATGCTTACCGACGACGAGAAATGCGGATTGAAGATTCGCCGTTATGGAAACCAAAATGCCGCGCTTAATCTCTGGAATTACACTGCTCTGTCACATCTGCAATAACGACATCCTAAGGCGCTACGGCATGGCACCGATTGAAGTTAATGTGATGGAATGGCGACTCAGATAGTTTGGACATGTCCTGAATGCCGACGACGAAACCGTTGAGAAACTCGCTTTTAAATTAGAAGTCGCCGGGAAAATGACCGATTTGAAAACCGATGATAAGATGAGCAGACGCCCTGCACAATGATCTCTGTAGAACCGGCCTTCACCCGCACCAAGCATGCGATCGTGCAAAGTGGGGACAAAAGTCCATCATTGTGGACTTCGCTGTAGCTCGAGATTAACGTGAAAGAAAAAGAAAAATTAATAGGACTGATGAGTAGTATTTCGGATAGTGAAATAACGCGAACCTGATTTGGTTTTGAAAAAGATAAAATCTTTAGAAAATTTTTCGTTTTAACTCGAATAATTGATACGTATTAGAGGCAAAAAACGTAACACATTATCTCCGAAGCGCTTTCCGTCCAATATCAAGAGACAATGAATTACCCCCGTAAGGATGTCTACGGATGGAATCTATTGTGAAACAATGGTTACGCAATATCCAACCACACATCTCCTAAACCGGCATTGCTTTAATCCAATGACAAGGAGAAATACAACACCACTAGAAACAATGCCGGGATAAAAAGAAAGCCCTCCGACGTACAGCACCTGGTGTTCCCAAATGGTCAACCATTAAGTACTGACCAAGCTCAACGTCGCTTCACTTCGGTGTGTCAACGTAATTATAATAAGTATTATTATATATGGTAGTTGTATTATCTGACACACTTGTCAGACCAGAAGCGCTGTATGCCACATTTGGGTATAATTAGTTCTGGAACTTCTATGTGTATATCTATATATAATAGTAGTAGTAACTTTTAACCCCTATGTAACAACTGACATCTCAATTTGTAACGAAATTCGAAATCTGAAATAAAAAGTAAAATAAAGACTAGTCGAATATTTGTATAAAATGTTTTCTTCAAACGTATGTTTATACAAGTTGTTTGGAAAATCGGTAGCATAACTTCAGAATTATATATATATATATATATATAATTCTTTTTTGTTTTGTTTTACTTCAGTCGTAGTTCACAGAAATCAAGGAGTTCTTTCCTGCGGCTAACATATGATAACTATATGAGCTACATAGATATTCCATTAAATCCGACTTTCTTAGTTTTACATTTATTATTCTGACGTTTCCTTTTAGAAGTTCAGACGATAAGGCTTTAAGGAAAATTTTAGAAATTTTCTTTTTCTACCACCCGCCCCGTTTCATTTATCAATAAATAATGTTTCCTCTGAAATTATATATATACTTATATATTTATTCATAGATAAAATAGTTATCTAAAGACACGTGTTTCGTCGTTACTACGGCTCATTAGCGTGACTGACTATGACTGTGCTCGAACCTGCGATCACTGGAGCTGTGACCGAGTCCCCTAACCGTTACGCTGAATATGCTAGGGAAAACATTCATACGTATGCAATATGAATGCAACTCCGTACGCTCAAGGTGAGCGAAATAGACCATTAGGTTATATAGCTAAAAAACAATAACTATATATATACATTATATATATATATATATATATATATATATATATATATATATATATATATATATATATATATGCTAGCTGGCCATTGATCAAATGAAGTTTCCTTCGCCATTTGTGAGTCTTGGTTTTAATACCACAAACACATGTTCATAGTATGGATATTTAGTACTACGATACGCAATTCATTTTTAAATACCCGTACAGTTCATTGCTATATAAAACCCCGTCGACGGCGATTACTTCAGGTAGTATCATCATCAATTCAAAAGAAGGGTATATCTTGAATATTTTAGATGCATGTGTGGAAAATCCTTACAAATTCATTCATCTTTATAATTTTATTTATTTGTTTTATTTATCAAGTTTCATATCAAATTAAACCTTTTTTTATTAAAAAAAAGTAGTGTAACCGATTTTTTACAAAATAAGAGCAAATATCCATTTTTCCTCTACGTTTGTTTGTTCTTTCTTTGTTATTTTAGCTATTCGCCTTCTTTTTTCTTGTTCTTTTCTTTCAATTCACTGACAAAACTTTGTTCACGGTTTGTAAGCACGACAGGGAAACCGATCAACCTTCTGTTGATCGCTTGCCCTTTTGAGAAAGTGCGCAGTGGAATATAGCCGCCATGACACCCGGCTTTTTGTCTTTCTCGTTTCTGTTGTTGTTGTTGGGGTTGTATTTATCTTCTTGTCTCTGCTCTCGGCCTCGCTGGCGATAGGGTGTGAGGCATTCTCGCTTTTCCTATCGGGTTTCCTAACGCACCTTCCTTTGTATAAAGACTTTTAATATAACTTCCGTTTGGCCGCTACTCCGCGCACCCGCCACTCCAGCCTCGCAGCGATCTTTACATCTATTTGCTTTAAGTCTTGAAATTCGAGAGGAGTTATTTTTTTCACTTCTTTTGAATAAAAATAATAAAAATTAAAAAAATACTAAAGCAAATAAAAAAGACGACACCATGCAAAGTAAATAATTACGTATACAAAGAATATACATTTAAACTATTCATAGTCACGTTTTAGTGTGAAATATTTTGAAACACCTTTTGCTCATCTGAATGAAATATAAATATTTATACAACAATTGTATATCAACCGTTATAGAAGACACCTATAATTTCTTCTTTTCGATATCTGAGAATCTTAACAACAATACAAAGAGTAAACAAAAATACATGACATACACACCTATTTTTGTTTTCATCTAAAGCGGACCAATTAGATTAACGTTACGGTACTTGTAAGGAATCGGCACTCAGGTCTTCAGTTCTTATGGAGTCATTCCAAGTACTAACAGAGAATCCCGAGTCAGTTCTGGAAATTGTCGAAGCAGTTTAGGATTTGAAAGTCACCTTGTTTTCTATTTTTTTTCGAGAAGTTTTTTTAACTTTACTTTTTTTGAGGTGATACACTTTTTTAAACCACAAGCCTAACCCTTCGCATGCTTAGTGCCGTCTTCCATTTTACATTTTGTTAATTTCAGGGACCGACTCAGGATTTTCCATCAATACTCGGAACTGACTCCATAAGAAGTGAAATCCTCTGGGGTTCAATACCTTATAACCATGTTTCAGATTTTTAATCAATACTCGGAACTGACTCCATAAGAAGTTACATCCTCTGGGTTTCCATACCTTATAACCATGTTTCAGATTTTCCATTAACACTCGGAACTAACTCACTAAGAACTGAACTCCTCTGTGTGTACATACCTTCTACCAATGATTCATTTTTTTTAGATGAACATTGATAATTTTGATTATTCGGACTATTATTTTATCTTGTTTTTTAAAAATGTATATTAATACTGTTTCGGCCGAGTAACATCCGACCTTCTTGAGAATAGTCTAGTCAAGCTTGGAAATATTCTGGTCGAAGTTGAGAACCTCGACCGAATTTCGAACTGAACACTTTATAAAATCCACGGAAGTAGATTGCTCTCATTCCATCAGCCATGACCAAGGAGAAGTATTTGTGTATATTATTCTTGGATATTACCGCCTGTGGTAGGGATTAAACCTTCAACCTCCAGAAGACTGTCGTTTAGAACCGTTACGCCATGAGTTCCTCTGGACAATTCCTGTATGAATATTCTGAACCTTAAGCCGAAGATGTATAATCTATCTTGATATATAATATTATCACTTTGCGAAGTGGATACCGACGCAGACAGATGACTTGGAATACGTGTCCGAATCCAGTAACATCCATAGCATCACTTTCATTATGCATGTTGGCAACTTCACGTAGTCACTCTTGTGAATACATGATTCTAGAAAAGAATCTGGAAAAACAATGCCAAAAACATAATCAAGCAAGTTAAAAACAAAAACAAAGATGAGACTTTAGAGTGACGGATGGCCAAAATACCCTACAATATTTCTCAATCGCTGCTTAAAACACCCAGAGTCTAATTCAACATGACTAGTTACAATAGAGGTATAGGCATAACAATAAAATACAGAATTAAATATTTGACTAAAAAAGGCATCCGTAAATGAGTTAGGAAAAAAAACAGAGTGTCGAGAATAACCCAGCGGCAACAGAAGGAAATAAGAGAAACACAGTGTTGCGCTCCCAAAACATCAGACTGAGAGTGATCAATTCCTAACTAGCAGTCCGGCAACATTGTAATTTCTTATTCATCGTTGCAAGAATTCATTTTTTTAAAACTTTTCTGCTTGTGGTTTATTGTCAGAATCTTAATCAACATTGGCTTAATACCTTTGTTATTGAAATTAACTATTTTATCCAATCAGAAGAAAGGGTAAATTTCTGCTGGTAACTATTTTTTCTATACTAATTAGTATAGAAAAATAGTTACCAGCAGAAATGTACCGTTATCGGTCATTGTTTTCAGCCAATGAAAACATCGGATTTTATTTCACCCTAAGCTGCTATTGAGAATTAAGTTTCCTTCCTCCATGTTTTTTTTACTAGAATACACACTTTCTTAAAAGGATAAGAGAAAAACAATTATTATTGACTCAAAGCATGTTTAAATAATAGATCTTATTTTAAGCACGACGGTGCATCAACGCCTTTGCCATTCATGGCATTGCCTAAGATACGTTAGACGCAGTCCCGGGTGGCAATCAAATCAGTTTTTACCTCTCCCAGTACGCTAAATGGGTTGGAACAGGCTTATTACCTGTCGCCTGGGGCATCCTATTACGCTAGGAAGAGCCATAGCACTTGCGGTTAATTTTCGAAGTGACTCTGACCGTTGCAAGACTATGGGACGTTACATTATAACGCGGTCTTCGCGAGGAGATGCGTTAATACACTGATCTCGATGGTAAACCTGTTTTGTTTAAGTAATATCAAAAAGATATACTTATTTAAAAAGGATTAATTGAAATAAAATGATACCTTTATTCGTTAAATACATTTCCAAATGATATTATGGCGTTAGTGAACACAATAGTATCTGTTTCGTTGTGTATTATCGATTGTATGCCGTATCCAAGGTTCCGTTAGGAATACTGTCCCACTTTCACTAGTACCCTTAGAAAAATTATGAATCCATAATCCACCTACAACTATTGTTAGTTGATCAACAAATCAACGAAAACTACGATATAATACTAGCAACCAAGTAGGACTTTGTCACCTGGCATACACCATTAAATGTTGATGTATGCAAGTTAACTATAGAAGAATAACTTGCCATACTGTAATACTCTGATATCAATCATTTTCTTAACAAAAAAGACGAATCTGTATTAAATTGTTTCCACGTGTGTAAATTTCTTACATGTAGTTTAGCACCAGATTAACATTAATGATTCGCCTGGTGGAGAGAGTGGGTCATGTTATCCACATGTATTTTTTAACTTATAACTATTTCATGTATAGTTTGGTCATTTGAGGGAAACGTCATTGGCGCAATGGATACCGTCTCAGACTACGAAATAGTCTTCGGATCCTTATAGATCTACTGTTATTTATGCACTAGGTAAAGGTATAAACACGGTAATTCCCTCCGCCCAAGTATGAGTAAAATAACAACGTGTTCAATTAATCATATACAACGAATTGAAGTTAATGGACATTGGTTTTCTATATTAAATAACCCCAAAGCATTTATACATCGTAAAACAGACACACAAATGACAATTCGAACGGTCATCCTAGTAATCGAAGGACTTCCATTACCTATTACGTAAGTGGTATTTCCTCATTAGTTTACGCACTGATCATTGGGGCTAAAGTATGGAGCTCTGTCTGATGTACATCTCGCGAATCCAATTACAAAAGAAAAGCTGGCGTAACCTACCAATGACTGAGCGGAAAGGAGATGCTGAAATGAGAGTTTCGGCAAAGTTCTGAAAGCCTCAATGTTTTTTTTTTATCGGAAAGTATATAGAGTCGCATTTAACAGCAAAAACATATTTAAAGAAGTGTTAGTGCACCAACTCCCATTCTATTGAAAACCGCTATCATGTTAATTTGAAAACGTGTCTTATTTATCAAATTTACAATTTATTGAATAAATACTGAACATTTTATTAAAATTGGATAATTCTGATTATTAATGATAAAATATCACCCTCAAAACTATATCTATTGACCAATGGACTCTTTCTTTTGTTAGTAATATATTTAGGGGGCAAGTTAACAGCAACAGCATATAACATTTTAAGATGGTATTAGATGAATTCAGAAATAATGGTAAAAGGGAATTTAGAGGGCATTCTTGGGAACTCTCGGGTGAAATATTTAACAGTATTTGATCTGTTTATTAATATCTAGATATGAAATATGTCTTTCTGAAGCCGAGACTATACTATTAATATCTTATTTTGTTTAATTCACTTCACTATACTATTTCAGACTTTATTCAGGTAGAGTAGGGGTAGTGTAATATCTGTTCTGGTGTCATGATTACATCCTGGCATGCATTACTTCCCCCGTTTTGAGGACGGGAGATAGCGTAGTATCTGTTTAGTTGTCATAATACCATCCTCCCAGGCATTACCTCTTTTTGTGTGGGAAAAATAGTTTTGGGGGAATAGTATAGTATGTGTTTAGTTTTCATGAGACAATCCTTCCAGACATTACTTTTTTCCTTTTGTGGAGGATGGATAGTGTAGTGTATATTCGTTCGTCATCATACAATACTCCCAAACACTACCTCAGTCTTTTGGAGACAGTGCAGTATGTTTTTGTTTCAAACTGATTGTTATCTTTTTTACAAGATCTTTTTTAATGAAACTCTAAGCATTTATTTTAGTTACGAATGAGCGAAGCAATATATCCCATTGGTTTTATTTATCTCTCCTGATCACTAGCTCAGTCTAATAATACAAACTCAGCAGTGGCAATGTCATATACGTATACTCCCAATGCCATGTAATAGTGATTGTTACTCCTTTTTTTCGCACTTTTTTTCTATTCGTTCTTTTATCTTCTGACTTCTTAATGCTCATTGTTTCTGTTCCGTTTCGTTTTTAATTTTACCCATTTGTAGAAGTTGTTTCACGTCATTTATTAAAATATATATTTATGGTCTCTGCACCAGCGCATCAAGGAGCAATTGAACACCCGCATTTCGTTGTTCCAGAACCGCATCTTATGTGGCAACACACAACGCATTATTCATGTCTGTATGTGGTTTCCGTTAGAAATATCGGTAACTTAAGAATATCTGAGGCCATTCTGATCTCTAAACACATGCCATCTATTAATAACAGAGCCGCACTTTGTTTCTCCTTCATTATTTAACAAAAACACTCCTCCTCCTACCTTATCTCCCCTTTACTCATCTTGGACCATGATTATACTCCTTGCTCATTTGTCTCTGTCCGATCCTAATGATCCCAACCATTTATCTGCCTCACCCCACTTGATTTCGCCTCTTCACTCTTTTATTTACCTTATTATCCTCATGTCCTTTCATCCAAGCTCCCTTTTCGTTCTCCCTCTTAACCCACGGCCATCTTCCCCTACGTATATTTCCTTATGCACCTGTCTTGTTGATACACTTCCCCACAACTTCTACAAATTCCTATACACAGAGTTAGCCATCCACACTAAGAGCATTATGACAGTTACCATATATTATAGTTCTACTTAATTAGTTTATTTCACTATGCAATACCATTAAATAACCTTGAATTAAATATTTTAATTATATAAACTTTTCATCTCTTTCTCTTTTTACTAGTTTCCTTTCCCACACTCTAGGTCTTTAAGTGAAACGGAATAAGAAGAGGGGAATGGACAGACTAATTACATCTGACCATGCATTTATTAACTTCTACATAATTACCCCCTTTGACCATCACTAATTCCAGCCATTTACGAGCTGATCCCTTACCTATCCTAATTATCACCCTTTAATCATTATTCTGAATCGCTTTTCCCTTTTCATCATCTGTTGATTCGAACCTATACTTACAATAGCAACACCTAAACGTAACTAATAAATAATAAAAAATATCAAAATATTAAAATGTTAAAGATCAACAAAATTAATATTGATAATTTATAGCATAACATACTGATTGCATTTCATCTTCCTTTTTCTTCCCATTGTATCACAATTGTTTGTGAGCCTTCTTTCTTTCTGCAAAGCTCATGTTTCGAATAGCGGCGTCCATCTTGGTTTTCCTCACCCGACCCTCCGGTCGAATTTTTGCTTTCTTTTTGAAAAAGAGAGGTTGTCACTCTCGAAATGATTAAAGTTTCTACCACTCCGGACCTTTAAATATTTAGCAGTAAGTCCCCTATTTTACAATATATTTTTTTTTAAATATAAATAAATTGGTCCGAGATCTATACGCTTAAACCGTTTCCTGTCATTTATATTTGCTTATCCCATCTTCCACCTTTCGGTTTTCAACATTACATTGCT
>OY744521.1:121706852-121769352 GCA_963556195.1 Sepiola atlantica
TTGATATGTCGTTAAATAAAATGATTCAACCCTTTATTATACTGTATACGTTTGTATTTTTCAGACTACTATTCTAGTCGTGGTTGTTATTTGCATTATTTCTCCGACCTTCTTTCAGGTGCATATTTCTCGAACTTGAGAATATTTTTGTTGAAGTCGGGGCCATGTACAGCATTTCCTATAAGTCACAGAGTGCGACACAACACTTCCCAAGTTCGAAAAGATGCACAACAAGAAGGTCAGAGATAACCCTGGCCGCAAAGTTGTGAAACTAACAACTTAAATGAGAATAGAAGTCCGAATAAAACAAATTATTTATCCTCATCTAAAAAACATTCGAAACCGTTATAATATGGAAATACAGCTTGCCAGTTAATAAGATTTATCGACGAATGTTTATGTTTTTCGTTCAATATGCATACTCTAATTCTACTTGTAAAGGAGAAATACATAAAAGATCGCCTGAAATAAAAATATAATTTGACGCCTGTGAACGAAAAAAGAATAACATTAGATAATTTTTTCCTAAAATTAGCAATAGAGATATTATGTTTATACAGAAAAAACATAGAATAAATATTCGCAAAAAATGACTCTTTTACCGTCCGTAAAATCGTCTCTTTCGCTATCATCCCCGGATATATCGATAGGCATTCTTAGGAGTGTCACATAAATAATATCGGGCTTTGGCGTAAAGATAAGACTCCATTAACCCTCTATGGAGCCGCGAGAACTTCCAAAAGGTTCCAAAGTCGTGGTCTTACTAAACCGGCTTCGCCGTGACCTTCGTTAAGAAGGTCTGTGCATTGAGTCGGATGTATCTGCTGACGTCACGGCGGTTAGTTGATGCAAAGCCGATAAACGAGACGTTTCGAAGATAAAGGTAATTAAACGCCAACACGTGGACATATGGCTGTGGTCATTTCTGTCTGAAATTATTTCATCTTTTATCTAGTAATAGTTTGGTATTTTTTAAAAAAGGATACGAACGATTTTGTTTATGACGTTTTCATGGGTGGAACTCTCATGGTGATTTGAAGGTAAAACAATAAAAAAAAAACTCATACTAAAATTAAAGCTGGTTGACAAACCTGTCTTGATAGAACAGGCTTAAATAAAAAAAATACTTGCCGTCGTCTAAAATTTTAAATATTTTTTACACAATAACAAATGTTCATAGCATACGTTTTGTTTGTTTTGATACACAATTAACTGTTATGCTTCCCCGTCGACTGTCATAAAATAAAATCAACTAGAAATACAGTAGAAACTGTTTTATTTTGTATTAAAAAAATTGTTGTGCCAAAACGTTCTTCATGTGTTCAATAAAATTGTACAACAGTCTTTGTGCTAGAAAAACAATGATTAAAACATTGGATTAAAGTTCTTAACACTTTAAAAATAATTTTACTTCAGGACAAGAAATACAGTTTAAAAAAAGTTAAATTGACAATAACATTTTTTTAAATATATTATTTCCAAATAGTTTTGCATTTTTAACACTTACAAAATTAATTATTTAATCATTTTTTAAAATTATTTATCGTTTTCATTTTTATGTTATTTATCGTTTGTTATTTTGTTTGTTTGTTTAATTACTGTGGATGTCTATTCTTTATAAAAGGGTTAAGAGGGCCTTAATAACTGTTTTTCATTGTTTTTGTTGGTCCACTAATCACTTTCCATGAATGCGTAGTACATATATGTTTTCATAAATAAAATTTAAATTTTCAACACATTGCTAATTTTGCTCCCTAGAGTAAATTTGGTATCGTTGTGACTGATTATTCTAGCAAAGGGTAGGGTATACAGAAGATAACCAACGACATACCATTCCCCACATTTTTGATGAACATGTGACTAATTTGTTTAAAATCTAATTTTTTTTTTCATACTTTTTTTGAATAAGATAATTTTTCTGATACTACATTTTGCCTTTTCTGTCCTCAGTCAATAAAGGTGAATGAAAAATTATTCTAGACTGAGCTAATTATATTTTTTATTCAAATCCAAATCCCCTTTTTAGAAGCTTGATTTTCCTCACATTAAAAACCGATCTTCTGCCTCACTCTATCTTTGATAGACCACTTCTCATGCTATATATGTATAAAAAAAACAGGAGAAAAAAATCTCATTTTGTAGATATTTTATGTCTTAATATATTTGTTACTGGATAAATCGATAATATAAAAGCAAAATAACTTATGTTCTATCTAATTTAGTTTCTCGATCTCGTACAATGAAATCACATCAAACTAATGCGCGACGATAAAACAGTAAATGTTTTAGTATTATATTTTAGCAGCTTGAAAAGCTTTTGGCATTTTAAAAAGATAATGAAAACCTTTTTGGAATTTACAAAATATTTATGAATAATTTTTTTGAAATTTACAAAATATTTATGAATAACCTTTTTGAAATTTACAAAATATTTATGAATAACCTTTTTGGAATTTACAAAATATTTATGAATAACCTTTTCGAAAATTACAAAATATTTATGAATAACCTTTTTGAGATTTACAGAATATTTATGAAAAACTTTTTGAAATTTACAGAATATTTATGAAAAACTTTTTGAAATTTACAGAATATTTATGAAAAACCTTATCGAATGTAAACACATTTATTAAAAACCTTATCGAATATAAACATATTTATTAAAAACCGCATCGAATGTAAACACATTTATGAAAAACCTCATAAAATGTAAACACATTTATGAAAAACCTCATCAAATGTAAACACATTAATGAAAATCCTCATCGAATGTAAACACATTTATGAAAAACCTTATCGAACGTCGAAACATTTATGAAAAACCTTAACGAATGTCCAAACAGTTATGAAAAACCATATCGAATTTTCAAGATTCACGAAAAACATTATCGTATGTAAACACATTTATGAAAAACATTATCGAATTTAAACGCATTTATTAAAAACCATATCGAATTTTAAGATTCATAAAACACCTTAGCGAATTTTAACACATTATGAGAAACCTTAGCAGATTTTAAAACATTTATGAAAAACGTTAGCGAATTAACGCGCTTTTATGAAAAACCTTAGCGAATTTCCGCACATTTATGAAAAACCTTAGCAAATTTCTAAATATGTATGTATGTAAAACCTTTTGGAAGTTTAAACTATTTATGAAAACATTTTGGAATTTACTAAATATTTTCATGAATATTTTATCATAGCCTCCGTCCAGTCTCGAAAGACAATAGACCATCCTGTAAGGGTGGCTGCACGTGTAATTGTGACGCAAGAGTTGCGCAATCTACAACCACATTTCTCCTGAGTCGAAACTTCTTTATTTCAGTCGCAAGAAGTCCAGGACGAATAGGAACAATGGCAAGATAAGCGGAGAGAACACACACAGCACCTGCTATTCCCAAATTGTCACCCATTTTAGTACCGTCCAAGCTCAACGTCTCTTAACTTCGATGATCAAACGTGAACCGGTGTGTCAACGTGATTAAGCTGTATGAATATGAATATTATATATATATATATATACATATATATATATATATATATATATATATATATATATATATATAACAAATGTGTTTACAATGGTTAGGAAACTTGTTAATTCAAAACATTTTTATTTACAATATTTGCTTTATTAATTCTGGTTTAAAATATTTTAATACTTCCTTTCCGATTGGCTGTACTTAGCCCAACATGTAAGTGTTGAAATATAGGTTTACATTGTTATGACATAATAGACTCTATATCCTGTTTATCTCTCCTCTTTATTTTTTACATAATTCCATTCCTCTCAACACTTTATTCGTCCTCCCTCTCAATATCTGAAACATTCATATACACATGCAGTGTGCACGGTGACAATCAAGCCAGATAACAGTACCATCGTAGATTCAATACTATATAGATATAGCTATCGAACGAGCTGATGTCGAAGCGTTAGTAAATAACAGATGAGGAAAATATTGTACATGTTCACGCAACGGAGAGAGAGGGAGAGAGAGAGAGAGGAGAGAGATAATCACATATATATATTAATTCCTCAAGTTGAAGCTTAATCGAAGACAGGACCAAACGATTAGGCTTAAGTACATACGTACGAAGTTATGCGCCGATGAAAGTCTGGGTATTTGATTACGGGTAAATTGTGTATGTGTATATAATAGGGGTAGGTGAGTAGAGGGTAACCTGATTTCGTTGATACCGTCTCACCCCGATCCTCTCACACCTTTCGTTGTTTTACTTTCTTTGAATGCCATTTTTGATGAGCACCTTGACGCATGTTGTGGTGCATACTCACCTGTCAGAGTATATCCGAGTGATATGTATATTTCATTTGCTTTTTTTTTCGCTTTTGTTGTTTTCAAAAAGATCTGTTTAGAAGTACAAGTGTGAATAATTTATATCAGATGCGAATACGATCAATTAAAGTCAACTTGCTTGAAGCAGTTTGAGTTAAATGTCAATTGGTTTTAAAGAATTGGGATTAATTTTTTTTCGGATTTTTTTAAGTTAGGATTGATAATTTGGATTATTCGAACGACTGTTCTCATCTTGGATGTAGTAACCTCTAACTTTCTTCAGGTGCGTCTCGACGAACTCAGGAATATGTACGGAATTTCGAACGGAACCATTTATTTAATCCATAGGGTGAACTTGCATTCGTTCCGTCAGCCATGACCGAGTAGACGTCTTAAGTAATTCGTAATTTTATTTTTTAGTATCACTCGTACTGAGGATTGAACCTTCAACCTCAAACTGACTCACTTAGAACAGATTATACTTAGTACTTTTATCCGTTGCGAATTTCGTAAGACTACAACCCAGTCATGGTTGACGAAACACGAGCAAGCTACCCGTGGATTAAAGAAAGGGTTTCCGTTCAAAATTATGTGCAGATTCCCGAGTTCGACGAGACCCCCTAAAGAAGGTCGGACTGTACATCGGCTGAAACGTTATCAGAATAACATCCAAGAGTATGATAGTAGTGCGAATAATCTAAATAATACAAATTATTTTTTTTGTTCAAAACAAATGTCATTTTTAACTGACATATCTTGCAAATTCTTTTTATTCGAATATTCAATTCTTCTGATTTGTCTTTTAATATCAAGGACAATATTAGGGAAATAACACAAATTATCTACACAACAAGCACTTTAACTTCTTCTAAGAATGATCTTCATGTTATTCAGTTAATTTGATTATTTTAATGCAGAACCGATCAATCGACTGTATACGATATAAACGTTACTATTTTAATCAGAAATCAATTCCATAAATTTTAATAAACATGACTTCGATCTTGGCTGTTATTCTTATGTTAACACAAAACTATAATACAGAGGATAGCAAAAAGTAAGATTAAAGTTATTTCACTGTTTAATCTTCACAATCACGTTTTAAATATAATAAATTATAGAAAACTATTGGAGATGGACACTTTGAGCCGTTGCTAGATTATATGTTCAATATAGAATGTGGGAGAAAATATTAAATAACAATTTCAGACTAAATAGAAATTTAGCTTATGCAAATGTGAATCAGTAAGGTAACATGCTAGTAGAAATAAAGACACAAACACATCATTAAAGCTGGACCGAGATATTTCGGTCGATACGTTCGACCATATTTATTAGGTACTTTGGTTGATTTATTCGATGCTATTCATTTACCAAAGTACAGAAGTACCAAATAAATATGGTCGAACGTATCGAACGAAATATCTCGGTACAGCTTTAATGATGTGTTTGTGTCTTTATTTCTACTGGCACGTTATCTTGCTTATCCACATTCTCATAAACTAATTTTCCATTATAGAATATATCATACTTAAATATAATATATGTAAGTAAATGTAAATAATTGTTTAAATTTCTAATAAAGGTACAATGTTTTAGCTTTAACAGTGACCCGACTTTTTGTCCCAGCCAGTATGTTTGTGGAGACTATATGTACTTGCCTATCCAGAAGACGAAAGTTAAATACTAGGTTGGTTTTTATTATATAGAATAATCCAGCTATTTATTTACTATATATTTACAAAATAGATGCTGACAAAACAAATTGATCTCAAACCATTCGTATACAAAATGTATCTGAAAATAGTAAGACTTTGAACCGTAACTACTTGTACCAAAATAAGTGGATTCGGCATTAAATAACTCGAAATGTGTTGACATGCTATAAAACAACTTTTGGCTAAGAGCCAAGTGTAATATTTAGGTTATACTTCACTATTTTTGTGTCCTTGGTCAGTGAAGGGGTAAATAAGAACAACAATAAGCAAAAGCACATAGTGGACATTATTCAGGTCATCTTTATACAATTTATACCGTAGGTACGTACACGACAATCAGTCCGACGGAGGATCGACCACTGTGGTTTCTTATGGTCCTGCTATGTCGGGATGAAGTATGGTTTTGTTTAGTCTGAAGTGGTCTACCCTCCCAAGCTTTACTTTCTCTTTTTGAGTGGGTATGTTTATTGCTAATCGCCTAGGGTGCCATTATCGGTTAATGCCAACAGGGCTGCTCATGCATTTTTTGTATGCCAGAGCGCCGTAATCATAGTGCGCTGGATTTTCAAAACCACCCCTACCGTGTCTCTAAATAGAATGCCGTACGCACGATGACAATGTTCTTTTCTGTTTCATTTCTGTGTCGTAAACAACTGCGGCACAATTTCTGATGAAAACGGGGAACAATACAACCATAGTATTCGAATATTTTCCCCATTGTGATATCCAGTTACTTTCCATTACCTGATCAATTATAATTGCTGTTACATTCCCTGGAAAACATTCTTTGTTGAAGTTGATACAGAGACTGATTGCATAAGTCCCGTGTAACAAATTAAACTGCATGTGTGTTCTTTGTGAATAGGTCGCAAGATGATAAAAGCTCTGAAACCACTGGGGAAATTAGAACTCACGTATCCCTGTGCATAGCTCGAAGAACGCGATTCCTCGTGCAATAAATACACAGCTGATGCTCTTCTTGGTTCTCAAATTCTATGCCAGACATAAATTAACTAAAAGACCAAAAGGCTTCAGTTCCAGCTTTTGACAGGATTTCATCTGTCCGCAAAACATCTGAAATAAAAAGCTGTTTTATTCTGAAGCCTCAATACTAATTCTCTGATGTTTGGTAAAGTTAGCCGGATGGGGAAAACTTAGCAATTTATTCGGAACTTCAAGAAGAATTACTTACAGCAATAAAATATAATCGAAGAGCCTGCTACAGAGTCGTAATCATGAGAGACTCGTAGTATGTCTTACTTGAATAATCTAGACATTTCATCCAAATTTTAAAACTGCCTCAATAGACGTAACATATTGAGGAATAGAAAGAATAATTACGATGATCATATATATATATATATATATATACAAATTCCAATGTTTCTGTGTTATATAAATCGATATATTAACCCTGAGAACATTGATATAAGTATCAATAACTGTTTTATCTTTCATAGAATATGAAGACACCATTGACACTTTCCTTTGATTTTATCTGGGGTCACTAGTAGAAATTATCGGTCTGATCTGAAATATATTAGAACGTAACAAAATGAAATGAATTTTTTAAAAATATTTTTTTGTTTAATAATACAAAAAAAAGATTAAACAAATAATATTTTGAAATGGTCTAAACATTTAAATAATTATTTTTATTGTTATTTTTAAAATTAAAATAAACGAATTCGTTTGGATTCGGTAAAGTTGTTTGCCGTTTTACAGTTGTCGGTAAGAACAGGTGTGTTTTTAAAAAAACAACAGTTCTAACACTATTTTTATACTTGACCTTATTTTTAATTTTTTTTCTGAGAATTATATTGTAAACATGACCGTGTTTCAAGTTAGCCTGATCAGCAATATATCTCTACGCGGACAATACCGGGTAAATACTGGGAGTTTATAATTTTAAAAAAACAGAATCATTTAATTAATTTTTAATCGATTTTTGTTTAATAAACCTTTTGGTACTTCTATTAAAATTTAAAAAAACGTTATGTAGACGTTACGGTATAGACGTATGATTTTAACAAATCATTGGTGGCTGAGGTCTGAAGTTCGTGTTGTGCGGTCGACGCGTCATCTATACATAGCCACACTGATTACTTTTAACGAAAACGAAGCGTGCATGACTGTGAATATGAGCTTTTCTTTTTAACTAATACTATTATCTCCATTAATGGCGAGAATTCTAATGAGAGAGATAAAGTTTCTGTCGAGCAAAAATGCAAGATTATTTCCCTTGAAATTGTATCCTCTTAGAAAGTTAGTATATTGTAAAAATAAATATGATTTTTATTTCTCATTCACGAAGTTGTCTGGGGGCGTATAGATGATGGATCGTAACACTCAGTATGGTAACTGAGGTCCGAGTCACCTGTCTATAGCCGCACTATGAGTCCTACCGAAAACAAAACTGCATATATATATATATATATATATATATATATATATATATATATATATATATATATATATATATAGAGAGAGAGAGAGAGAGAGAGAGAGAGAGAGATAGATATATACGCACCTTTTCACCCAAAATGCTAAGCGTTTATCCGTTATAAAACTATTTGTAAAAGTTAGGAGGGGAGGGGATAATCACTACCTTGTTTGTTTGGTTGCGTATTGTGTGTATTTTGTGTCTGGAGAAAAATGTTTGTTTATAATTTATGATGTCAAACCGAATTGCAAACCCCCAGAAATTACTTGCTCTGGAAAGAGCGGAAACACCCTTTTCACACAAAGCTGCTAACTTTCTCTCCACTATATAAAAAATATGCGCAGATTTGAATAAAGGTAATAATAAAATGAAAATAGTCAGTGAATTACAAAAATAATAATATCGAATAGTGAATTATAGAGATGTACTTTCACAAAGCAATATGCAAATTAGTTATTCTGAGTGTGTCCATCGCATGGAGATGCTCAGTGTGTTATGGAGTTTAATTTCTTCTTTTTATATGAATATGGCATTTTAATCTTACTGTCAGTGTGATAAACGGCCTGACTTTATAGATAAAAAATAGTTATATTAAAAATGGAATTCATGTACACACATTAGTTTCAGTATTTACTTCAACAGGGAGTAAACCTTAGTAGTAGTAGTAGTAGTAGTAGTAATATACAATATACTTTTGGCAAGCAAGCTATACAGAAACATTGCACAATTCTCTTTACATTGTACAATTCCCTTTTATAAGAAGATCCTGTTAATATTAACCTCAAACCAATTAAGACTTTAAATGGTATTATCTATCTTCGCACTCCTCCTCCTCTGCTCAATCCTATCAGCCAAAATTTTTTTCCGATTTTTCTTAAGGCTTTGACACACTTTTATTAAGTTTATAAAACAGATAATTTTTCCCCTAGCACATTAAGAATTAATATTCAGATCATTGAGAATTAATATTCTGATTAAAAAATCATAGGTCAAAACTTAGCGCGCAATTTAGAATCTATCAGAGCGCATCAGTTGCTAAACGCCGAACTAGATAAACAATTGGCACTCAAAGACTAACATATTTTGGGAGGAGGGTGTACGCCCTACTATTTACTGATGCAGATTATGACATCGGTAAAACGAGTTCAAATTCTATTTGATCTATTACGCTTATGCGAATACACAAATATCCTTGGGAGTATGGGTTGGTATCCAACATTAATTAAAGATAAAATATTAAACGAAGGTGTGCACAAACAGCCATTAAATGTATACCTGGATTTCGGAACGGACAATATGGTCCGAGAAATATCACGTTGAGTAGTTCGTATTATCAGCGAACCATTTGAAATCGATAAATACACATCTTAATCTATGAAATATTACGCAAAGTAAGACTGTAAGAAGACATGTATTAAAACCTTCGATAAATATTGTCATACAAGTATTAGAAGTAAATCATATGATTATAGGTTCTTGTAATTAATTAACATCATCAGTTGTGGCTGCTCTCTTATTAAACTATTTCCAATCTAGACTGGATAATATGTGGCAATTGTATAAATTCTCAGCAGCTATTTAAGCGGACACATTATATGTAAAATGGCACTTGATAGTAACGAGTATCAGCTGAGATGTCTTTGGGCCTAATAGATCCAGCTGTAAACATTATAATGAATGTCAAGCACATGTTACATGCATGAATAAGGAAAATCTAAGGAAAGTTGAAACCGACGGGCACGAGTAGGACCTACTGACGAACACGAATCGGACCGACAGACGGATATTAGTTGGACCCACCACCGGACATGAGTGGGACCGACGTACGGACTATATTTGGAACAACAGACTGACATAAGCAAGACTAGCAGAGGGAATAAGTTTGATCGGCAGAGGAAACTACAGGGTGACTAGAAATAACGGAGACAACTGTTTTAACATCCATTTCAATAACCAATGAAACTAAAGTAGTAAACATACAATTGTTTTAACATTTAATAAACAATGAAACTAAAGTAGCAAACATAAAACTGTCTTTTCGTTTATTTCAATAAACAATGTAACTAAAGTAGTAAACATACATCTGTTTAAACGTTCAATAAACAATGAAACTAAAGTAGTAAACATAACATTGTTTTAACATTCATTTCAATAACCAATGAAACTAAAGTAGTAAATATACAATTGTTTTAACATTCATTTCAATAACCAATGAAACTAAAGTAAACATAACACTGTTTTAACATTCATTTCAATAACCAATGAAACTAAAGTAGTAAACATAACACTGTTTTAACATTTAATAACCAATGAAACTAAAGTAGTAAACATACAACTGTTTTAACATTTAATAACCAATGAAACTAAAGTAGTAAACATACAATTGTTTTAACATTCATTTCAATAACCAATGAAACTAAAGTAGTAAACATAACACTGTTTTAACATTCATTTCAATAACCAATGAAACTAAAGTAGTAAATATACAATTGTTTTAACATTCATTTCAATAACCAATGAAACTAAAGTAAACATAACACTGTTTTAACATTCATTTCAATAACCAATGCAACTAAAGTAGTAAACCTGGTCTAATATGAAGGTAATGAACTACTTAGTAACCTTACTTTTCAACATGACCGCTTTTAGCTTTGGCACAAAGCTTTAAGCGTTTGCAAAAGTTTTAGCTGTGCGCCGCAGCACTTCCTCGCCTATTTTGCCTCATTCCCTCGACAAAAACTTTTTGAGAGCGTCCGAATTTTCGTCAGGAT
Source organism: Sepiola atlantica (assembly GCA_963556195.1). Classification (NCBI taxonomy): domain Eukaryota; kingdom Metazoa; phylum Mollusca; class Cephalopoda; order Sepiida; family Sepiolidae; genus Sepiola; species Sepiola atlantica. Next base: position 121,718,086 of record OY744521.1, read on the forward strand.
TTGTCTCCAAGATCGACCAAGCCGAATAATTCATAGGGTTCAGGTTAGGCGAGTAAATAGGCCATTCTTGACTGGTTATAATGTAAGGAAATTGATGGCGCACCAGTCCTGAGTTCTCTTAGCCATGTGAGCAGGGCAGAATCTTGGAAGATCCAATGCTGGTTTTATTAGTAATACACCGACAATTACAGATTAAAATTATCACACACAAACGTAAATAACCTGGTTTTAATCATTTAAAAAGGATTTTGCAGTTTGTCTCCATTATTTCTCGTCACCCTAGACGAACATACATGAGTTAAAGCAACAGATGGACATAAGGAGAACCGGCCGACTGACTTAAGTTGGATCTACAGACTGATATAAGTGGGACTGCAGAGGAAATAAGTTGACTGACAGAGGGGGTTAAATTGAATCGACAGAGGGCGCAAAGTTGGAGCGACAGAGAAAAAGAAATGGGGCCGACTGACGAATATTTTAGACTGAGAGACAGGCATAATTTGGATCGACCGACGGGTATGACTTGGATAGGCGGATTTACGTTGGACGGACAGACGGACATGAGCGTGACGGACCTAAGTGTGACCGACAGACTAACATAAGCGGAGCCGATTGACGGACATAAGTTTGATAGACACACCTTAGTTTGACCGACCAATGAGCATGAGTGGAACCGAACGACTGCCATAGGTAGTAATACAAATGCGATATTCGCATTTAAAAAGAAAAAAAAGATATTAATACGCAACTTCTTTCCAGATAAAGTATTACTGTTTGGATTGAGATTGAGTAGTGTTTCATGCGATATAAACTCTAGACAAAGCAATGTCAAAGAACAATCCTTATTCTGAACAATTCATTGTATACACTGAATTGAACACAAGTTTCTATTTTATCCATAGCTACCGCCATTTGCAGGTACATATCTTTCCAGTGCGTAAATGACTGATAATAGATCCGATTAATTTTGAAATCGGCATAGATGGTTCCATAGTCCACGACGGTATCCATTAAACCAATCTCGTCCCAACCCCGGGTACAGTGTTTTTTATTGCATTAAATAATCGAAAAAGAAAATGATATCTCAGAAATTAAGCAACTCTAATAGGCTTTCAGTTACGGCATTATATTATTCTTATCCCATGCTAGGAAATCAATCTAATGGTCTAACTATCAATCTAATTCGCTATTTGTTAACATGATACTCATTTTCGTATTTGCCCTTACATCAAGGGTTGGGCTTTACATTTTATGAGTAGTGAACTCACACGGACTAGAAAGAATAATACTAAAAATCGTCCCAACTTCAATGCATCGGATACCCTACAAGACACGACGGCGTAGAAACTAAAAAAAAAAAAACAGGGAAATCTTAAACGCTTCAAATTTATATACTTTTATTCAAACATCCCCCCCCCCCCGCCATTCTTTCTTTTTTCGGGCAACGCCTGTTGATCTTGCTCGTATCAAATGAGACGCTGTTTCAAGTCTTTGATCCCTTTTACTCATATCATTCGACATGAAACAGAAAATCGAACGTATCGCCGTCTATCAACACCGGGAGATACGACTCACAGTGAGCGACCCCTAATTAAGATGTCGGCTTTCGATAGATTACTGATGTTGATACGTTTACACACGATTCATAATCCGAAATGTTCAAGAGTTAGCGGTTCTTTGTATCTTTGTTTAAAAGGCGTCGTCTTCGCTCGCAGTCAAAACTTAATTAGCAAAATGTCTAAGGCATAAAAAGGAATCATCTTTCAACAGTTCTCGGGTTCGTATATCAGAGGTTGTCAGACGCTAGATTTTTCAAACTTGCTCGCAAAGTTATATAGGAATTTACTGTAGACTATGACAGATACTACTATTTATAATATTACTAACATTAATCTCCAATATTTTATATATATATATACATATATATATGTATATATATATATTCGAAAAAAGCTTTTAGCCATTTATACATTGAGAAAGAGAGTGAGAGAAATATTTATACGTACTACATCAACATAATATAATGCAAGTCATAAAACCCCAATTTATATACGCTATCAACAAGAAACGCAGTAAAGAAACAACACCCACTGCTAACAATACAAACGCATTCCCCTCTTCGGTATCCTTAGTGACAGTATAGCATATCAGTAATATATATAAAATTATTATTTTTATAAATATTTATGATCCACATACATATATGTTTCATGTTCACTACCAATCATCTGTGTTGCTCATATAACTATATCGCCAGTCGAACGATTTAAACCCTGGACCTGGGTAACTATTAGTAAACTCTAAGAGAAATATAGCGGGTTTTAAAAAATTCTTTTTGAAAAGAAGCATTCTTGCTTTGTTATAGACTGAGAAAAAAGACGATTACTTTTTTTATATCTTGCTTTATTATGCCAAATAGGAGGTTTCGAAATGTGTGTAAAAAGACAGTCTACGGAAATTATTAATTCTAAAATTTGATTTAAATGCCATTTTAAATTCATACACACTAATTATATATATATATATATATATATATATATAAATATATATATATAGTCTAAAGAAGCTTTGAGTTATTTTAAACAAAAAGACAAAAAAAAATAGGAAAATGCAGTTTAAATTCCCACAGAAACTAACTAAATCCAAAATAGTGCAGACTTAACATTCGTTGGAAAATTCATAAATAAATAAAATATATAATAGTAAGTAAATAAAATAAAAAGGGGGATTAAGTATCTAACAGTGAAACAAAAACAGGAGACCTTAACGTAAGCATCTAATATTAACACGGGGATCATCAGCTGTTTACCATGTAACTGTTTCGGAGATTTAAAAACAGGACAGTTATATGCATGGCTCTCCAATAGTACAGATCAAGCTACCATTTCCCCAATAACCAAGTGTCGAAATAATTCAGCTTAAAATGTTACTTGTATATACATAAATAAATAATAATAATAATAATCAAATAATAATAATAATAATATACTACCCTTAAGACTACCGTGCGAAATGGTAATTTTTATATATATATATATATATTCTTAGCTGAGAGGATGATATTATGATGAACGAACTACATACACTGCCCCTAAAATATTGAGGTAATGACTGAGAGGATGATGTAATAACAATCGAATACATTCTCCCCTTCAAAAAAAAAAGCAAGAGTTTATGCCTAGGAACATGGTATAATTACAACAGAATAGATAGTACACCTCCAGAAACAATAGATAAAAAGAGGAGGTAATCCTGGGAGGATGGTATCGTGAGGAACAAATGTATACTATACTGCCTCACCTCACGTCCCCCCCCCAATAGAGGAGGTACTGCCAAGGAGGACTGTATCATGACGAATTAAAATATACTACACATAACAGTAAAAAGCGTGTGTTTATTTGATTAAGATAGTTAGGATATGTGGAAAAAATCGCATTCATTCATTTAGATAATATTAAAAACAATGACAAGGTTCATTGTCCATGCGAAATGCCTAAATGAAAATTGACCGGAAAAATATATTCGCAATCTTTTTAAACAAAGAGAAATATGCTAGCTAAAGAAAAAACGATTATTCTTCCATAATTTTCTAGTTCAAAAAGACATGTTTATAAACTTGAGTTATCGCTCTTTCTTAGCTAGTATAATGGTGAACGAATATATACTACACTGACGCCCTGACTTAGAGTATTGTATCATGGCACACGAACACTGCCCCGCTCTCCACAAAAGAAGGAGGTAATTCCTGCGAGTATAGTCTTATGAGAGCAGAACCGATACAACATTACTCACCCCCTATTAAAAGATATTACGATTAAATCAATTTTCTTTTTCACTTAAAAATGCTAAGTGACATTTTCTTTTCAATTTGTTATGTTTCTTGGCCTTTTGGCTACAAGCAAAGTGTAGTATCTGTTCTCCACATCGGCATTTAACCTTTTACTAACGCTGGAAGTAAATTATTCCCCTTGAAAACGAAATTCTAAAAAAGTTTTAAAACGTTGAACCTTTTTTATAAACATCTTTTTATTTTTTCTTTAATAATTATAATAGAATTATTGATAAAACGAGTCCGTATACAGATACAAATTTAGTAATAAAAATTATAAATGTATATTACAGAATATTAAATTATCAGAAACTTAAAAAAATTTAAATGAGCGATATTCAGATTTATTTGAGTGAGTGTGGATAATACTATATATAAGGTATTACAAGATATCCCTTTGTATCGTTAGAATAAAATAAGCCTAATCGGTTTTGATGTTAATACAGTTAGGATAAATAGAAAAAGTAACTTTCGAATTTATTTATATATATATATATATATATTTAATTAGAAATCTGTTGCTTTCTTATTCATTTTTGAATTATTGCAAAACCCGCAATATTTTCGCAAACATACAAAATACACGTGTTGACATATATTACCGAAGTAGTTATTTCTAAATATTTTTTCACAAATGTGTTTATTATTATTATGATTATTATTATTATTATTATTATTATTATTATTATTATTATTATTATTTTGTTTGTTTGTGTGTTATGTCATCTTGGGCATCTCCCCTTCAACTGTAAAAAAAAAATCAAACTCTTTTTACAGTATCGATATCCAGATCAAATTCTGTTAAATATTTAATTTGATAACTCCCAAAAGTGCCCCCTCAATTTCCCCCTCCTACCACTTTCTCTCAATTCATTCAACCTCATCTCAAACTGATCCACGCTATTGCTGTTCTTAATCCGATCTGACAACTTATTCCAAAAACATATTACTCTGTGAGCAAAAAAACTTAACTGGTTAACCGATATAGTTTTTGAAAACTATGTCATTAATTATCTTGAAAGTCTCAATCATATCATCTCCCATTCTTCTCTCCAGCAAAGTAGTCAACCCCAATTTGTCTAATCTCTCCCTGTAACTGCACCCCTTTTCTTTACTTATTAGTTTTGTCACCCTTCTTTGTACGGCTTCCAGTTTCAATATTACATTCCAATTTCCATGTCTAGTCGCTGTAGCCCAGGCCTGGTGCAGTATTATACATGAGGTCTTATTAGAGCTTTATATATCCTTAACACAACATTTGTCTCCCTCAATTGATTGAAACTTTTGAGGTCACTAAAGATTTGTTTCGTTTTTTAAAACAAACCTGATTTGCATTAGTTCCTCGTTGGTTAACAAAAAGCGTTTTGAATTTTTTTCATAAACAATTGAAAATAGACGACGATTGATATGCAAAAAAAAGACTGTGTAAAAACATAATAGAATGATTTTCTAAATAATAAAGTTACTATTTAGAAAACTATTCTTAACATGAAATGGGGGTGGACGGGTGCTTTGTTAACTATTCTATAATTTCCTTCTATCAAATAATGTTCATATTTTTATCCTAATTATAAAGATTTGGTCGGTTATTGCGACTGTCAATATAACACATATGTAGTAGATTCATTTGTTTTGCTCTAAAACGAAAACAAGATGCAGATAATAACATAGTAATATTACTAATAATAATTATGGTAAATTTGTAGACTAACACAATCAGTTACCCACACCCAATAAAATTCTACTTTTTTTTAGATGATTACGTGTGAACACTTTGATTAACTTGGCGGAAAACTAAACACACAATTATTTTAGAATTTAGAGTTGGAGATCAGTTTGGTTTATAAATTAAACTTTCAATGATTATCATTTCCGGACCATTCTTAGTGAGGTTCACTAAATATTTTTTACCACTAACCATAAGTCCGGCAGGCAAGGTCGTAAAACTATGCGTAATCGCTTAAAAAAGTAGACCTCGCGCCCCACAAATAAACGCACAGAATTTATCTCCCAGGTAAATATTACAATTTTTGATTAACTGCTCTAAAACGCAAGAATGTCTCGGAAATAGGGTCTTATCTACGTTAAATTCATATGTGAAACTGATTATCAAGTCAAAATTTTTAAATAATTGATTTTTTCTGCTTTTTTAAGTTTTTTAGGGTGGTCACACGTAATCGCCTAAAATGTAGAATCTCCTTTTTTAAGGGGTGATTTAGCTGAGGGTGTTAATTTACAATAATAATAATACTTAAAATTTCTTATATAGTAAAATAATCTATTTAATTTCTAGAAAGATACACTAAAATACATGTTTAGATATTAAATTAAATTAATAAAACACGTGTTAGTAATTAATATTTTTCATAAAACATTTCTTTAAAATAGTTTTAAAATACACTTATATTTTAATGTTAAGAAATTGTCATTATCTTTCCCGTGGCTTTGTAAGTGAAAGAGAAATGTAACAAGTGTTAAACGGTTTTAATAATATTAATAAGCAAAGATCATTTTTCTAACTAGTCTTTGGTTTGATTGCCTTCAATCTCAATCCAACCCCCCTTTTAATCAAATGTTGTTTTACAATTAAACATGGAAAATCAAAATCAAAGAAGAACTGACGGCTAAATGTGTTCTCGCACAGAGGTGTGAACATCCTTCAATTCACGAATTCATTTGCACTCAACTCAAGACCTAGTCTTTGAAATATCTAAAGTTATTTCTTCAAACTTTTTGGCCAGCTCTTTTAAGATTTGCCAATGCTGGCAGGAAGACCGGTCAAAAGTGAACCGGAAAAAGCCCGCCATATCATTAAAACAACACACACACTAAGTCGCAACAAGATAAAATAAATGAATTAAAAAAAACCTAAAAATCACTTTTATATTTTACTTTAATTAAATTATCGATGCTGTTTGACAAAAAATGTTGTATTTAATTTTTACTCATTGTCCGGAACCCTTTGAATCAACTGCATTCTTTTTAAAGGTTACCTAGCAAATTTATGCAAACTTCATTTTTCTTTTTGTTGTTTTACGCAAGTAAATAACATTACATCGTGTTTTGATGTTAGTATGATCTATAGATTTTAGTTGTACTGATAGTTTAAAAACAATAAATATTCATCATTAGTACCAGCAATGGAAATTCAGTTTTAAAAAAATAAAAGAATCGTTTTTGGAATCGGGAATTAGGCTCAAACATTTTCCAGGGAAATTTCTTATCGCCACTGCCTTTTATCATATCCATGATTCGACTCTACGACATACTCAAATTGTGGAATGCCGAATACAAAAGTAAATATAAATATATAATTTATATAGGTATTCTTCAATTATTTGAAAAAGGCGAAAAGAAGCAAAAAATGTCAATAAACAACTAGAAACTTGAGCCGAAATAGAAGGTGGCCACTACATAAGATAAAGGATGAGAAACTCGAAAAATTGGAAGCCACATAATTAGCTCAAGTCGAGAGATAATGAGAGAATTTGGTGAATTTATTTACTATAAATACCTGGGCATTCTGGTTGCAAACACCACAACATCAACAGAAATAAAAGAGATGCTTAATAGAGAATTTATTAAATGAACAAGACTTGAAACTTAATTATATAGTAAAAACCTAATAAAATGAATAAATGCGTTGGTACTTCATCTAGTTAAATACTCTGGACCCTTCATAAACTGGATATAAGAAAACCCAGGTATCTAAATAAAAGAACCGGTAAACTAATGCCCATACGCAACGTACTGTACTTGAAGGATGATACTTACCGACTATATAAATAGGAACGTGTGAAGGGAATTGATAATAGTGAAGACCGAGTGGACGATATGATAATATGAGTAAGAAATGCATAGCACAAAATACAGATAGGCGGCAGTAATCAGCCTAAGACCACTCCAACGTGAAAATACAAAGAGCAGCGAAACAGAAAACAAAACACGGGAAACGAAGGAAAAGGAAAAAGTAAAAAAAAGCAGCTACATGGACGATTTATGAGACTGGCTACAGAAATAGCGCACGGAAATCCATGGACATGACCACGGAAAGGAGACTTGAACATAGAAACAATATCGTTACTTATAGTTGCACAAAACAATGTGATCAGAGCGAACCACACGAAATCCAAGATTAACAAGACTTAAGAAAACTAATCCATAATGAATAAAAACAAACATACGATTATGTCTGGAAGGTAGTCCGCGTTATCTTTCAGACAAATTGTATAGGCAAAAACCGGAGCCAGTATTTGAAATAACATGAAAATACACATGAATAAATTAAAACAAGCAATAAGACCGGACATTATGATAGTTAACAAGACTCGAAAACATTCTCAAATCGTAATATTTGTTGTACCAGCTATTCACTGGAAGTCTTGGCCTTTTGGCTAAGACCAAAGTGTAGTATCTGTTCCGATGGATACTGCACCCCATACTGGTGTTGTCTTGGCCTTCAGGTCTTGATTTACGCCGGTCAATTGGTCTGTCCTGTGCAGTTCTGGGAGGTCCACCTTCCCATGTTTTCCTCCCCTCTTTGGGGAGGAGTAAGTTTATTGCTTACTGCCGGAGGCGCCCCTACCGGGGAATGCCGACGGGGCTGCCCAGGCAATTTTTAAACCCCACTTTCCCGACCCGACCTTGGGTCACATCTTACTTGTGGGAGTAAGATAAAAAAAACTGGCCTTGTGCCTAACTCCTGGAGAGGAGTAAATCAATATTCACTGGAGTAATCTAGAAGAGAATATGACACATGAAGAAAACTATAGTAATCGTAGGAGCACTAGTGTCAGCCCCGAAAAATCCCAATTAAAAACTAGGAAAAATCGGAGTCAAATAAAGGATTGACGCCATACAAAAGACCGTACAGATTAAAACAGTTGAAATCTTAAGAGAAAGTCTTAGAGTGCAAACATCAACCCAGATGAATAGGTTAGACCGACCGACCGACCACATGTAAATTGAAATAAAAATAGAATATTATATGAATCAAAGGAAACTGTAACGGTTAAAACTCTCATAATCTGACCCCGCCCCAAACACACACATATGGTTGCACCAGCCAGACAGAATGGTCGTGAAGGGTCAAGGAGGTTAGACAAACCTAGACCTTTACTGAAATGATGCGAAGAGTACTGGAATTTTGGTGTGGATTTATTCTCACTGCAATTTCAGAGAAACCCGGGTTGCTTGTTAGCGAGAAATCCATGTTAAACGGCTGGTGCGATAATGAACGATGATTTTTGACGGTTATCGAAAGAGGCAGAGACTACTCAAAATCTGGGAAGACAGGATGTTACTCAGACTCAAGGGAACATCACTTTTTAATGCCAGTGAGCAATCACTGATAATGATTTTTGTGAAAACGCCTAATGAATACATGCATAAACAAATAAATAATAATAATAGTGTCGAGCGTACCGATTGAAGACGTCTTTTGGTAGATATAAAAATGTTATATTTATTATGAATTTTAACAATTTTGAAGAACCCAGAAAAAAGACTGGGAGAAATTGGAATCAAAGGAAAGACAGAGGCCATACAACAGCCGGTAATGATAAAACAGCTGACATCTTAAGGATAATCCTTGAATGCGGAAACCTTTCCACATAGCTACGAAGACTAACCAATCACATGCAAGGTTCAATAGGAAGAAAACAGAATCACATAAAAAAGGAGCAAAAGAACTCAAAGAACAGAAAGAACAGAAACTGCAAAAAATTTCATAAAATATTCCCTTCTCCAAAAATGTGATGGCACCAGCCATGGCTGATGCCACACAAAACAGTCGTGAAGAGTCAAGGAGGATGGAAAGACTGAGGAGAGAGCACTAACCCCTAACCTCTGCTGGAAAAGTTCCGAGAGCACTGGGATATTGGGGAGGCTTATTTCCATCTAAATATCAGAGAAGGCCAATGGTCGTTACCAACGAGAAATCGACAGTAAGCGTCTGTTGTGATAACGCAAATTCATTTACAATAGTTATCTAAAGAGGCGGAGAGTACTGGAAATCTGGTGAGACTTTTTGTCACTTAATCACCAGGGGTGTTCCCTGGTGTCTATCCATGAGCAATTACTGATTACTGCCTGTGTGAGAACTCTGTGTGAGTACATCTATATATTAATACGCTAAGGTGTACGTACGTGTGTCACGCTTCCGGCAAACGCTCTGCGCATGCGTGCCACACCTAGATTATTAACAACATTTAATTAGTCTAATTTTTGCACCATGTTTTAATTATTTCCGGTAAGCGACGTAGTAATTTTGTCTGAGGCCCGACTGGTTTATAGTTCGATCCCAACCAACCGCTACGATTTTTTTCTACATTTCGAAGGGATGGGGAAGAAATAATACATTTTTTTTAATCACCTGGTCAAAAAGTACTTTTTTGTGTTGCTTAAAACTTAAAACTATTTTTTGTTTTTTATTTTGGCGTTTTTAGGGCATGTCTATTATTTTTTTTTGTTTTTGTTTTTTGAACGGACGTTAAGCAATGTTTTTTTTTTCAATGATAGTTTGAACTAAGTATTTATTTTTTATTTGCACCACTTCTTAAAGTGTTAAAACACTTATTTATTATTTTTGGATGGTAAGGCATCAGTATTTATTTTTTAAATGTTTTGAACTGACAAAAAGCAATGTTTTTTTTGTTTTTTTTCTCTCAGTGAAACACCGAGAGCGTGGTCGAAAGAAAGAGAGAGTGTGTGTTCGTAAGAGAGGGAGGGGGGGATAGAGAAAGAGTGAAAACGCAATAAAAACAAATAAATAAATCGCAAAAAGTAAACTTACTAACAAATAGAAGGTGCTTTGTTACATTAGGACCCGCGCTAACTTTGACCCCGTCGTTAGGGTTAGGGTCAGTGAGGGGTTAGGGTTAGCTATAAAGTTCAGGGTCATTGGGGGTTAGGGTTAAAGTTAGGGTCAGGGCCAAAGTTAGCCCAGGTCCCAATGTAACAAACTACAAAATAGAGACGTAAAAAATAAGACAATGGCAATGATATTGTATGGTTAACATCTGAGAAGTTTCTTATTTTGTGTCACGATCTGACACTCCCATTTAATAAGATTTAGTATTTACTTTTGCCCCTGACAACGGGGGAGGGGAGTCGCGACCGATAGTGATTGCTGAAGAGACAGCTTTTACCCCGACAACCGAGTAATATAATAAATATATATACTTCCATCCCGTCACGTAAAATTTTGGTGAGTAAGATATGTGCATATTTCTAGCCACCGGATAATATTATTAACAGTAAATTATACAGATTGATGTAGAAAACACTGTGGAATTCCTTTTTTTTTTCAGTGAAACACAGAGAGCGCGTACGAAAGCAAGAGAAAGTTTGTGTTCGTAAGAGAGAGATAGAGGGAGAAGATAGAGAAAGAGAGAGAGAGAGAGAGAGAGAGAATAAACGTAATTGAAAAGTGAAAACGCAATAAAAACAAATAAATAAATCGCAAAAATTAAAAAAAAATTTAACAAAAACGAAAGTGAGGAAAGTCGTGATTCAAAGCAAAATAAAAAAGAAAATCTAATCGAAAAAAAAAGTAACAAGCATAATTTCGTTTTATTTCGGAAGCCTGCCAGTTTTTACGGTATATCAACCCTTTTTAGTAGAGTGTCCATCGTACACGCGTTATTTGAATGCAAATTATTAATTTTTTTTAAATATTTCACTCTTATCCGAGGGGTGCTCATAATAAAACAAGCGTAACTTACTAACAAATAGATGGTGCTTTGTTAGATTGGGACCCGCGCTAACTTTGACCCCGTCGTTAGGGTTAGGGTCAGGGAGGGGGGTAGGGTTACCTATAAAGTTCAGGGTCATTGGGGGTTAGGGTTAAAGTTAGGGTCAGGGTCAAAGTTAGCCCGGGTCCCAATGTAACAAAGTACCAAATAGATACGTAAAAATAAGACAAGGGCAATGATATTGTATAGTTAACATCTGATAAATTAATTTTTTTTATTTCAAATATTTATTTAGTTATATTGTCAAATTCGTCAAACAAAAATGGCGTTCGCTTATTTTAGGTGAGGTGGTCGCTAATTTCAGACTTTATAAAAGGCTAAATTGTCCGATTACAGTAGAGGATCTCTTTACATTAGCGGCTAACCCGAGATGTAGGGGAGGGCGCCACTCTTTCCCCAGGACTGCTTCATTGTCCTTGATCCTGACCTTATAATACTGAGAGTTTTAGCAATGTTTGTTTTAGTCTTTGCTGTGACTCAACCGAGGTATCCCGTTCCATTAGCGGAAACGCTTACCAAATGGGCCGGTTTCAGGCTTACGGTATGTATTTATTTATTTATTTATTTTATTTTTTAATATTTAAAATTTCTTCTTCTTCTTCTTCTTCTTATTATTATTATTATTATTATTATTTATATATTAATACGATAGAGTGTGTGTTATTTATTTTGTGTGTCACGATCTGACACTCCTATTTAAGAAGATTTAGTGAAGAGACAGCTTTTGCCCCGGCAACCGAGTAATATAAATAAATATATATACTTCCATTCCGTCACGCCAAAATTTTTGTGAGTAAAATATGTGCATATTTCTAGCCACCGGATAATATTATTAACAGTAAATTATACAGATTGATGTAGAAAACACTGTGGAATTTCCACAGGGTCCCGCTAGTAATAATAATTACCGAAACAAGAAACACTAAGACAAAAAAGAAAACTAGGAAGAAAAACAACTACATGGGCACTTCATAAGACTGACAAGAGAAGAAACCAACGAAAATAGCTAGGAATGGCTGAGAAAAGGACACTTAAACAGAGAAACAGAATCTTTACTGACAGTACCACAGACCAATGCGATTAGGACCGATTACATTAAATCTAAAATAAATAAATGCAGACTGTGTGAAAAAGAGACGAAACAGTAAATCATATAATAAATGAATACAGCAAGCTAGCACAAAAAGAACATACATGACTGCGTGGGGAAAGCAGTACACTGGGAACTGTGCAAACGATTGAATTTCGAATACGCAGACAAATGGCACAAACATAAACAAGAGACGGCACTGGAAAACGAAAAATACAAAATCCTCTGGGATATGGATGTACAAACAGATACACCCATACAAGCAAGGAGGCCGGATGTTAGAATAATCGACAAGAAGGTAAATTCTTGCCAAATCGTAGACTTCGCTGTTCCAGCAGACCACAGAGTAAATATTAAAAAAACGGAAAAACGGAAAAACGAAGCAAATACACGGAACTTGCTAGAGAACTGAAAGGCATATGGAGCATGAAAAAAGTCAATATAATACCAAAATATGGGGAAAAGACTGGGAGAAATTGGAATCCAAGGAATCACTGAAACCATACAACAGACGGCAATTATAAAAATAGCTGCAATGTTATGGAAAATCATCGAATGCGAAAACCAACCCGCATAAGCTACGAATGGAAACTAGTCACATGGATGTTACAACAAGAAGTAAACAAAACCACACGAAGAACACCATCACATGAACCAATGAACAAAAACTGCAAGAACGTCATAAGCTGCCCCCCCCCCAAAAAAAAAACCCCAGATGGCACCAGCTTAGGCTGACACCACACAGAATATTTGTAGAGCGTGATGAGAAGAAAAGCAGCACAAACCAGACCTCCACTGGAAGAGTGCGAAGAGTGATGGTATTTTGGGGAGGCTTATTGCTACCCAAATCCCAGAGAAAACCAATGGTCCTTACCAGCGAGAAATCAATCGAAAGCGGCTGTTCCGATAGCGGTGGTTATCGAAAAGAGGTGTATAGTACTAGCAATCAGGGAAGGCTTCTTGTCATTCAGACTCCAGTGAACCCACCGGTTGTTGTCGGTAAGCAATCACTGATGATGACCTGTGTGATAACTACTAGTGAGTACAAATAATAATAATCAAAAATAATAATAACAACAACAACAACTAGCGGAAACCTGTCGATATTCCACGGTGGTATCTACATCAATTTGTATAAGTTGCTGTTAATATTATTCCTTTTTAAATAATAAATCTCAGAATCAATACTATTAAAAAGTGAGTCTGGCATTGCTAGCAAAATATTCTTCGAATCAATAAAACGAGTTTCACTGTTTGAAATTAAGTTATTTAAAATTGTACTGTTTTAGTCGACAGAACGACATCATTTGAACTGCGAACAATGTATTTTAATATGAGTAAAGTTGCAATTGTTTACCTTAGCGACATTTAATTCATGCGAAAGGTTATAACGTACGTACGAATATGGAATGCCTTAGCATATTATTATTATAAGGTGATGATAATGATGATGATAAGCTAAACCTGTGTAAATTATTTGAAAGTAATGCATTACATTATTTGAAAAAGAAGAAACAGGTACTGCGCTGAATCAAATTAACAATGAAAACAGGTGCAATTTGCCAAAGTTACAGTAATCTTGTATGTTTATACTTTAACGAGAACTTTTCTTAATTCATGGCTAATGACTAAGAATCAAATTTAATGCAAATCTGAAATATTTGAATTTTCAAATGGAGGTTGTGTTCATATTATGCCCTCTTAAAATACTCCAAAGAAACTGAAATTTTGAGAATATTTATTAATTACTGTCTTAATAACTCTTGTCAAAATTTCACAAAACTCGAAGGTATACATTTTCAGGAAAGGTTTTCACCCCATTTGCATAACACTAAACTAAATATAGCCGGCATTATCGACCCCTACGCCAAGCAACTGTTGTTAATTATTTTAGGAGCGAATCATTCACATACAAATATATAAACATATATACATACCTAACTTTATATAAATGGAGATATATACATATTTTAAAAAATTAACTTTTAATTATTTAGAAGTTATAATTGAGTTTTATTAATTGTTTATTGTTAATATCGCTCCCGTCAAATAAATATCAACTATTATTAATTTATTTTAGTCTTTCATAGAATTTAGTACAACGTTGATGATGAGATGACGTAGCCTCATTCAACGAAGAGACATATATTTATTTGCTTTGAAATTGTTAGTAATATGGACTCGCGATTTTCAGAGTTCTTTCTCTACTCTTCCTTCCACTAGCTATTCTTCATGCAAAAACGTAGCAATATAGAGATACCTGCATTAAAATGTTAATAATAATAATAATAATAATAATAATAATAATAATAATAATAATAATAATAATAATAATAATAATAATCAGAACACCACAGGTTTTTGTCGGTGAGCAATCACTGACGATAACTTGTGTGATATCCCCTAATGAGTACAAATCTATTAATAATGGAGATTATGTATCTGTCTCTCTGAAGCCGAACTCATTATTAGTTTGATCGCTCATTTTATATCTAATTATCATCTTATATATTCCCATTCCAAAGCTTGCCCAAACATCATGCGTCTTTCAAATAATTTGTTTTAAAGCTTCTAATAAATTAATATTCGCAAATATACAAAATATGATTGTTTTCTTTTCAAATTTCCAGATATATTTAACATATTTTCCTCGATAACAATAATCTAAATAAAAATTATATGTAGAATTAATCAAAGACATTGTGTTGTTTTTAATCTATATAATTGAGTTACGTCATATTCCGTTACAATCTAATGTTATTACGTAACAGCCGGCGGCCATTTACACATTTGGTTACCCGGTTTCGGATTATTTGAACGCACAGAAAGTTTTATTTTAAGAAAGAGGGAGAGAGAGAGAGAAAAGAGAGAGAGAAAAGAGAGAGAAAGAGGGAGGGAGAGAGATGAACACACGTTATTTGATTAATAACATGTAAACAACATATATATTTATGCTACGAGTCGCTCAAAAATTATATTTTAACTGAATTTTTTTATTAAAACGTTTTAAGTTGTTTTTTTTAAAAATCTTATTAGAAATTATGTTTTAAAGCACACATTTATTGAATCAAGTAGTAGTCGTGGCAATGGTTGTATTAGTAATATCAGTACGAATAGTCAACACGTTGCTGGTAGTAGGTGTTTTTTATGTCATAGCGGTACGACTAGTCGATTATCGTGATAGGAGTTGTTGATGTAGTAATAATAGTACGAATAATTGTATTGTTGATATAATAAATTAAATATATTGTTTTTATCTATATAATTGAGTTATGTAATTGAATTAGATTTTTTTAAATCTTATTAGAAATTATGCTTAAAAGCACAAATTTAGTGAATCAATTAGCAGTGGTAGTAGGTAGTTGTCGTAGCGATAGTGGTAGTAGTATTATCAGTACAAATAGTCAACACGTTGCTGGTAGTAGTTGATGTTATAGCAGTATGAGTAGTCGATTATCGTGGTAGTAGTTGTTGATTTAATAATAATAGTACGAATAGTTTTATTGTTGATAGTTGGTGTAAACGTTACAGTATTAGTATGAACAGTTGTGTTACGTGGTTGTAGTCATTAGGAATTGTTTAATTTTAAAAATAATTGATTTAAAAATTATGTGAAAACTATGTTTTTATTATTTCGTGTTTTATTTATTAACATAAAGGGATGGTTGATTTTCAATTTTTCTTTTTTGTAAAAAAAAAACAAAAAACATTATACTGAGCAATTAAATAATCGATTTTAGAATCGTGTTCACTGTATTTTATTTTTTTCATTGTTGATTTTACATTAGGTACCCATTCTTCTGAAACAATAAAATAACTTGCAGTTAGCAACTTTCTTTTATTTATCGAAGAGAATTTAAAGATTTTGTTTTCTAAACACTTTCGCTGCAGTTACCTTTTACTTAGTTTAAAATATAATGTATGTAATATGTAACTTAAAACAACTAGCAAAATATGCGACCAGAGGAAGCATATATTTGCTAGTAGTAATAATAATAATACAATGATTAAAAAAATATATAATAAAAGAATATAAGAACAGACACGACTGTGTGGGAAAAGCAGTACACTGGAAACTATGCAAACGACTGAATTTCAAACACGCCGACAAATGCTACAAATATAAACAGTACTGGAAAACGAAAATCACAAAATCATCTAGGACATAGGTGCACACACAGATAAACTCATACAAGCAAGGACACTGGATGTAATAAGGAAAAATCCTGCTACATCGTAGATTTCGTTTTACAAGCAGACCACAGGGTAACAATTAAGGAGACAGGAAAACGAAGCAAATACATCGACAGGGAATTTAAATGGATATGTATGAATAAAGTCAATATAATACCAATAATCGTCTGAGCACTAAGAACAATCCTGAAAATACCTGGGTAAAAAGACAGATAAATTGGAATCAAAGGGAAAACTGAGACCATACAACGGACGGCAATAATTAAAACAACAGAAATTTAAGGAGAATCCTTGAATGCGGAAACCATCCTTCGAATGCTAACCAGTCACATGGAAGTTGCAACAGGAAGAAAACAAGAACACAGAAAGAACACCACCGCATTAAACCGCGGCACAGAAAATGCAATAAATTTCATAAACAACCCCACCCAGAAAAGTGATGGAAACAGCCTCGGCTGATAGCACCCACAAATAGTCGTGATGGGTCAAGGAGAGTGGAAAGGCCGAGGAGGGATATCACTAACCAGGCCTCCACTGGAAGAGTGCGGAGAGGACTGGAACCTTGGGGAGGCTTATTACCATCCAAATCACAGAGAAGACCAAAGGTCGTTTCCAGCGAAAAAACAATGGTAAGCGTCTATTGTGATAACGCAAAGTCATTAGCAATACTTATCGAAAGAGGTGGAGAGTATTTGACATCTGGGGAGATTAGTTGTCACTCAGACTCCAGGGAATATCACCGGTGATTATCAGTGAGCAATCACAGATGATTGTTTGCGTGAGAACTCCTAGTGAGTAGTAATAGTACTACTACTACTACTACTAATAATAATAATAGATATATCTCAGCCAACTAGAAAATTTATGCTGTAACACAAGGCCATATTTAGTCAGTTTTGTGGTGGTGGAGGCAGAGCTTAGCGACGGTCAAGGTCTATTATAAAATATTTCAATGTTTCTTCCAATCCCCTTCACAATCTCTTTTTTTTTTTAATCTAATATTCTTTCATCATTTTGTCTTTTACTCCCGCGGTACCTTCGGAATCAGCCCACACACACCAGAAATTACGAGGCAAATAATTTTCCAGACTTTATATATTATAGAAAAAGAAAACCCAGAAGAAGTGCTACATATCTGTTATGCATCCGCGCTGCATATTTTCTCTGCGTGTTTGCACATGTTTAATAAGTGTTGTAGATGAAAAGGGGGTTTCGAGGTAGGAAAAGGTTGGTCTTCTGCGTGGGCAACTCTGAAAATTCAGGAAACGCACGAAGCAGGAAAATAAGGGGGAGAAACGAAATGTGAAACGTGATATTTTATTTATTCGAGAAGAAACAAAAAAGAAACAGTGTTTCGCAAAGGTTTGGAAAGACAAATGCAAGAACACCGAGCGAAAGGGGTGAAAAAAAAAATGGTGATTCGTAAGATGTGTCCGTTTAATCAACGCGTTTAGTGTTGAAAAAATTATGAAGAATTCCAGCGTGACGGATAAGGCGGCTTATAGAGATGCGTTGATTAAATTGCAAATGCCACATTTATTTGCTTCTTGGCTAGGAGCAAAATGTAGTATCTGTATTGATGCTGCATTTGATCTTCTGTTTTCGGTCAGTGAACGAGAAATCTTTGACGCAGGCATTTTTTTTACATTTTTGTCCCAATCTAGAGTGCCTCTGTTTGGGGAGCTGAATTTTCCCCCCACATTAAAAACCTACATTGTGTTAAACTCGAATTTAGGTGAAAATGGCACCGCTAAAATGGCAAAAGTGGATAGATAGGAAAAAATGCACAATGGAAATATATAGATAAAAATCTCATGAGTTTATCAAAATCTTGGATGCAATACTTAAAGGGAAAACATTAAGTTTGTAAAATTAAAAAGAAACTATATCTATATATGTAGATGAGGACTCTTAGCTAAATCGCCCCCAATGAGATTCTACTTTTTAGGCGTTGACGTGTGAATACCCCGAAATAGTAAAACAAACAAACAGTTATTTTAGAATATAAAGTGGGGGATTAGTTGGGCATATCCATTTAACGTAAAATGATCTCCCATTTCCGGGCCTTTCGAACTTTTCAGGGCCGTTAACTATGTTTTTTATATCTTTAACTGACTGGCACAGTCAGAAAACCACACGAAATTGCCTTAAAATGTAAAAACTCACAGAATTTATCTCCTATAGCAAACCAAAATCGTCCTCAAATACTACAATGGCCTGGACATTAAATTTGATAGAACTTTTTTGCCCGCCATTGCCTGCTTCCAATCAAAATCTAGGAGTTGTTGTTTTTTTCGTCTACTCTGAATATTAAAAAAATAAATAAATAAAACGTTTTCATGATTAAAATATTTGCTGATTTTACAATACTTTTTTCTTCTCGGTTTATTTTTATTATTTTCTTTTAGTTTACAAAATAGAATAAATGTTAGTGTAGTATCTGTTCAAATACTATACTTTATCGGTAAAATAAAATTTGGTCACTCAAGATTGCTGGCGACTTTGATGTCAATGCTTTGTCAGTTTTTGGCGATCGGTGTAAATCTGAAAAAAATGTAACCTAGCCGGCGAATAATAATAATAACTCAAAATAATTTGTTTTAATAAGATTATTACAACTTAACTGTTTCGGGTTATTATTATTAAGTTTATTTCATTAAGTTTATAAATACATAAATGATTAAAATTACATAGATCAGCGAATGATACTTTTTTCTGATATTTTTCAATTTTACCAAAAATGTTATTAAAACAAATTGTTTCGGGTTCTTTCATTAAGAAAACAAAATAAATTACTATTCGCCGTTTTTTTCTTTTTCTTTCCGCCAATATTTTTTTTAGGGGGAGGGTGTTAATCTACAAATTTACCCCCTCCCCCCAAAAATAAATTCAAATTAAATAAATCAGTGTTATTATAATTTTTTACCACTAAAATCAGAAAAAAAAAATTCCTATTCGCCGGAGAGGGGACGTTTTTTACGGATCCGCCATTGATTTGAGTGAAAATCAGAGGAGATAACTCAGTCTGTCATTTATTCAAATAATAAATGAATGACGCTCGGCAAAATACGATTAAACTGATGTTTATTTTGAAGTAAAATTCTACTCGATAAATTTTCCTAATTTTTGTCGAGGATACTTCCTTTTGCTTGATACGTAAGCATAAACAAGTGTTTCTATTTAGAATTGCATTTTCCATATGTGTCCTCCTCTACATGAGCATCGGATTTTACCCACATTAAAAACTGACCTTGTGTCTAACTCTGCTTTCGTGAGGATGCAAGTAAATATTATGTTTTGTTTCTGTCACATGTGGAAAACTTACTTACTTTTTAAAAAAAAGTTCGCTCAAAAAACAATTCTATAAACTTTTAAATAAAAAGCTCATGTTTTAGTTCAGCCCTGTAGCAGCGTGAACCGTAGTTTCGCTGAGGTGTACACATTTGTTGTGTCTTCGAAAACGTGCTTAGATACATGCTTTAAATTAAATGTAATAATAAATGTAAAAGTCGAGAAATCGTAAACAGAAAAGCAACAACAAATGCTTTATACCAAATGCAATAGAATTTAATTATCTACCAACATCTATACTTTTAACGAGCTGACACTTTTTTAAAATTTCATTTTTTTAAGCTGTCTTTACGATACACAGGAAATAAAGTGTTGTTTGTCGCTTAATTGTTGGCGGCTTCAAACGTAAGAGTGACAGATTGACGAAAATACTATTTAAATGGTAAGCGTGACAGACTGACGAAAATGCTATTGAAAAGGTAAGAGTGACAGACTGACAAAAATGCTATTGAAAAGGTAAGAGTGAAAGAGTGACGAAATTACTATTTAAAAGGTAAGAGTGACAGATTGACGAAAATACTATTTAAATGGTAAGAGTGACAGACTGACAAAAATGCTATTTAAATGGTAAAAGTTATGGACTGACTAAAATGCTATTTTAAACTTAAGCGTGACAGACTGATTGACAGATGGAGCCTCTTATAAAATGTTTGGGCGCATCTGATAAAACAGAAATTCATTCAAGCTGCACTATGAAAATGCTATTTCAAGCTAAAGCGTGACAGAACGAGGATAGAAGATGGTCAACACCTACACATATGTATTTGTGCGCATGCGCTGGATTCAACGCACAAAATGTCAGCGTTTGCTGCTGATTCTCCTGTGTGCAAAGTTGAATTGATTTCCTTTCCTGTTGCCGGAGTGAAACAACAGGGGCCGGGGAGACGGGAATATCTGCAGCTGCTCAACAGGCACTCGTTTTCTTTTTTTGGTTTTTGTTTTTCCCTTGCTAAGCTGACATACTCACTTTACCCAGGCAGACTGACTGGTAAGAGGAGGCTGGGAAAATACGCCAAGGAACGTACCCTTTTCTGCAATGCTATTCACCAACAAACAAATAAACAAAAAAGCAGACCCTATCGCCATGAGCATTACCATGAATGTACACAGCTGGTATACGTATGCATGGACCTATACTTCAGAACCCTTTCGCTGTTTAGGGGAACTATTTTATGTAGTTTTTGTGTTCGAGTTACTTTAGCTACTGTAAAAAGACTGTCAACAAAATCGCCGCCATCTCTCTCTCAATATTATATATACACACACATATATATATATATATATATATATATAATATATATATATATAAACAAACGGATTAGCTATGTTTATCTATTTGTATGTACAGTATTCACTCTTAAACTAATTAACCGATGATTATTATTTTTTTTTCAAAATAGCTGCTGGGCGTAACGATTGCCAATGCAGGCTATATTTAGTTTGATTTAGTTTCATACAAAAGGGTGAAAAGGGGTGGGAAGCCCTTCGTAGAAATTCAGATACCCCCGAGTTTTATGAAATTTTACCAATGGGTATTAGAGATCGATTAATAAATATTACCCTTAATTTCAGGATTTTTTTAGTATTTTAGAATTTTTTTAGGCAGCATAATATGGGCACAAGGCAACCTTCCATTTGAAAATTTAAATATTAGAGATTTTCATTAAATTTGATCCTCATTAGACGTTAATTGAGCAAACTTCCCTGAATTTTAATTTTTCTTTAAAACCTCTTAAATAGTTATTGTAGACATTTTCTAGAAACAGAACAGTTTGGCTTCCCTTTTATGTCTCCTTACGAATATTAAAATCAAGATCTAATTAAATCCTATATATCTGAATTTTCACATCAGAGGCTGTGCCAATATTATGCCCCCTAAAAACCATTTAAAATATTCCAAGGAAACTGACATTTGGCGAATATTTATCAATTTATATTTAATACTTATTGTAAAAATCTTTACAAATATCGGGGGAATTTTAATTTTCACAAATGGATTCCACCCTCTGTTCCTCTCTTTGCATACAACTATATCAAACTAAATATAGCCTGGATTTAAACCCGTTACACCTAGTATCTGCGTTCGAAAATTAATAGTGATCGAGGGGGGAATTCAGTGTATACAAATATATACACATACCTAAATTTATATAGATAGAAATACTTTGATCCGACAACCGAGTTAGAGAGAACAGTATTAAAAGACCTTTCATCCTCGGTGTATTCCTCTTCCTCCTGAACTATTCCTGACCATTATGTTGGAACAAACAGAGGTTCCTACCAATACTTCGTAGAGAATGGTAGATTATAGGATTCTTAAAAGCTCAGTTCTCTAGGAATCCTGCAGTGTTCTTTTCATGTTTTTTGTATGATTTCTATTTCAACTTATCCGTGGTTGGTCGGACTTATCGGGTTATATAGGACTCTAGGGGTTTCTTAATATTTCAGCTCTCCAGGATTATTGTTCATTGATTCGTCATCATCATATTATTATTATTACACACCCACCCACCCACACACTTATATACTTAAAAATTATTGGATCTAATTGAACTAGCATTTGATATAAAGAGATATTTTTATGAAAGATATAATGAAACATCTTAAGAACATTAATTTGCGGAATTTTTTAGATAAGTGGTAGTCGTAATAACCCAGGCCAGCTAATTGAGTCGAGTTCTTCTGGTGATGTCATTGGTAGTGATTAGTAAGAACCACTATCTATGAGGACCGAAAGTGCCGAAGGTGCTAAAGCGCATGCGCCCATCTGTTTTCAGCAAGTAATCAGAGCGAGCAGACCCACAGCCATAGGATTATGCATTCATTTGGAAATCATTGTTAACTTGTTCTTGCTATTGTGACTTTATTCCCCGGCTAAGTACACGACTACCCTCTTAAGAATTATTCATTCACTTGGAAATCATTGTTAACCTGTTCCTTTTTTCAAACGTACTTATTTTTATGGATTACACCATTGCCGCATTAGATTAAAGTTTGATTTTTATGTCTTTAAAAAACATTTGAATTTTATTTCGGAATAAAAAAATACAATTAATAACTAATTTATAAATTGTATCCAACATTTGTGCGAAAATCAAACGAAATATGCGAGATATTCAAATAATCTAGTTGATAAACTGTTTGTTTTGAAAAAAAAATCACATGTTAAAAAAAAATCTGTTAGTTTTCACAAATTTTAATTTCTTTAAAAACATTTCCGTTGGGAAAAAATCCCCCTCCCCTAAAAAAAACTTGACTGTTTTAATTTATTATAAATTTTTACTTTATTGTAAACTGTTCGTTTTGCAAACAAAAAAATATAAGACTAAAACAGATTTTAATTTATTTCAATAAATTTTCTATTAATTCATTATTTTGAATGATTGATTTTGTGTTACTTTACTGAATTCATAATCTTTCATGGTTGATTTACTTTTAAGTTAAAAAAAATAAAGAAACATTTATTTTTTTGAGAAATGAGAGCAACTCTTATCAAATTATTCAGCTAAACTAATTATGTTGAAATGTTAATATAAAGAATAATAGAATATAGATTTGTTTTCTTCTTGTGTTTATACACCAAAAAAATATTTTCATGCAGCACAACTGATAGTCTTTTCATTCGATGTAGACCAGGTTGGCATAACAATCTAATAAAACATTAAAAATAATCCGGAAAGAATTAACTCATTTAAAGAATGAATATTAAATCAGGCAAATGATTTTTCAAAGAAAAATTTTCATATTTTATAAAATTAAAAAATTATGACAACACCATTTTATTATTAAGTAATAATTTAATGTTAGCTGTGTAGCTACGTGAATTACACGACATAATACATTTGCACTAAGTTTTCTAATAAAGTAATGGGTTCATTATATTCCGTGATCGTTAATGAATAAATACTGAAGATGTCATTAAAATTGGATGATTTCCTGAATTTTGATGAATTTCTAAAGTTTAGAGAGGGGTCAAAATGCCCATAGGCTGACTGTACGACAGAACCCGTAACGCTATTTCTTTATTTGGTAAATGTGAAAGGATTTCATTATTTTAATCCAAGAAATGCATTTTATTTCCAAAACAGTGTGTGTAAATTTCTAAGCTAAACAAAGTTTTACGTCATGTGAATAGAATGTTCGTTTACTTCGACCCTATTGCCATTATGACAATTTGTGCACGAATTGTAACTATTGAGAGATGTATCGAACGCGTCGAAACAAAACGGCTACAGCCAGTCACCAATTTTGTATATTTCAAGAAGGTTCTTAATACTATTTCCCGACGGAATAAATAGAGATACTATCAGCCAATAGGGTGTCAAAGAAGATGGTAGATGTAGTAAACATACTCTACAAGGAAACTATGGCACAAGTTTTATCAAAAGGGGGCCAAAAGGAGGTGGAAGCCTTTCGTGACAATTCAGACACCTCCGATTTTTGTCAAATTTCAACAACAAGTATAAGACAAATATTTATATATATTCCCCAAATTTCGGTTTCTTTTAGTATTTTGAAAGGTTTTAGGTGGGCAGAACATCCTATTCAGATCTGCATTATATTTGCTACATAGTCATTAGACACCAATTAAGCAAGTTACGGTCTAATATGGGCCAGAGCCGTTCGATAGTGTTCATATTTAGCGACTGACTTGGCTACGAATGTTTGTTTTTATCCCATTTTCATGCAACCGATATTGTGTTTTAGGAGCTCCATCTTTTAAAAATATAACTCATGTTATATCATGATATCAATTGGGAATATTGAAAGGAGTCTTCCCTGCAATAGAGAACTATATTTAACTGGAGTAATGATACTTTGGTACACCTCTAGCTCCGAATAATCGTCATTCTTTATAGCACGCTATGCCAGCAAAGACTAACCATCATGTTTCACTGTTTGCTGCAATTGTTTGGCGTCAAACTCTTGATTCAGTCAAATACTCTACCAATTTCTTAAAATAAAGTTAATCCTGACTCAAAGCATATTCAATTATTTTAAAATGCCATAAGTCTCAACGCCATTTAATGACTCAAATCATTCCTTTTACTTTATATTGTTTAAAGGAAGAAACGGTTTCTGATTTTAAACTTTGTCATAGTTTCCTCATATGTTTTTTGTCTGGCATTAAAATGTCAGAGGCCTTGCAAAGAGGATTATTCTCAATTATTCTCTTAGCAAGATGCAGGGTTCTGTCAGAGGGCATTGGAGTGAATAGGCAAGGTGCTGTGCATTTCTTACCCGCTCTATCAACGTATATAACCACCCTATTAGCATTAAAAGTGAGATTGAAAGGTACTCTGATATTTTGCTTTAACTAAGCCATACAATAAGCCTTGACCCACAATTTGGAAACTTCTAACGCTACTTTTGCTCGTGGAGAAAACACAGGTATAAACAGTCGTTGAAACAAGTTATATATTGTAGGGATAGAATAAGAATTAACATTTTATTTGTGGCGTTGTCTATTTACTTCTATATTGCCTGTGTATATATCAGATGCAAGACAATCTAGATTAAAATATCGTCTATCACTTTATCGCTTTATTTGGCCATGAACGCAAGAAAACATCTCAGGAAAACACGCATGCAGTACTGTTGCTACATCGTGGCTGGTGAACCGACCACTAGTCTATCTCCTGTAGACAGTGTCTAAAAAGAGCCGCTAATCTAATAAGTCCCATACTGTCTAATAAACTCCAACTTCTGTCGCATCGCTGCAATGTTACATCCCTGTGCTTGTTTTACATCCCTGTGATTGTTTTACAAGTACTTCAATAGAATGTGCCCCGACGAACTTGCTTCACTTGTGTCCCCTTCAGCATAAATACCGCTGACCAGCTCGATAATCATCAAAATCCCTCCCCTTTCACCCAAGAGGTCTCCAGATGTCGGAAAGCTTTATATTCTAATAGTTTGTTTCCTTGAATTGATTGCCTATTAAATTGCCACCCTGTTTCCTCGACTGTACCAAATTGCAGACATTTAAATGTAATGTGAACAAACATCTCGCTGCACAACTCACAACTTATGATGCTCCTATACATCTGGACCCTTATTCGCAGTAGCCCATTACGTCTTAGTAACAGTGCGAATTGTTTAGGGTGAATATAAGTAAAAACCTTACGGAGAAACTGAAACATCCAAAGATAGTAAACTATATTTGAAAACTTTTAAAGAACGTACGTATAATCATGCCATCAGTCTTAATAATCAAGATGCATTTAGAATTCTTCATCTCTGTTACACAACATCATTATTGTATTTATCAACGTTAGCATCACAGAGAGAGGGGCTCCCTACTCCAACCCCCGCCACAATAGAAGCAGGTGCGACCAGTCGGTCGATCAGTAAATGGAAGAGGTTGGAAGGGGGACGACAAAGCATGGAAATCTTATTTATATATGTTTACGTAAGTATGACTATCGGATTACAGGCGCAGGGAACAATCAGAAAAAAAGCGCTTTGCTTGCTTCACACATTTCATGGCAGACCCCATCCCCAGACACTCAAGTGCTCTGCGTGGTTAAGAAATGGGGAGAGGGGGCTCCTCTTCTTTTTTTCTATCTGTGTTTTTCGGTAAAAAGGATAGAATAGCAGACATAAAGGAATCAAGGGGAAAACAGAAAGACAGGTCGAAGATAGGTAAGGGAAAACGAGGAAGGGGGGAAAGCGCAAAGGTTTTACATTGTGCGCGCGTCTCGAAGAATCTATTTGCGGCCGATGGGAATGCGTCAGGCGGGAAAAAGGAAAAAATAAAATGGCGGACGACCGAATTGATCAACGATGTTACAAGTGATGTGAAAATTGAACAACGGTTTCGATTAGTCAATTTGTTTTGAAACAAACACGGTTGTCTTTTTTCAAACGAATGAAGTGGAGATAGAAACAGGCGAATGCCGAGGAAAAGATGAAAGTAGGGAGAGACTTGCATGAAAGAAACAGAGATAAATGTGCACGAGAGAAAGAGAGATAAATGTGCACGAGAGAAACAGAGATAAATGTGCACGAGAGAAAGAGAGATACATGTGCACGAGAGAAAGAGAGATTGGCACGAGAGAAAGAGAAACGCTGAATTAAGTTAAATTAAACTATATCAATTTTTACAATAGTGAGTAATATAATACCTTTCAGCATAGATTCATCAGAGGAGTATGGTAACAAATTTAAAATACAAATTGAAAACTGAGATACAGGCGATGCAATCTGTAAACGATTTAAAGAGAACACAATCTTATAGTTTACACAACGGAAGTTTTCGACGGGAAATCTTAATATTAAAATGAAAATGTGTTGCGAAGTTTCACCTAAAAATCCCGTTGCACTTTACCCTGCTACTTTTTTCGCTTTTTTTTTTTAAATGTGGGTGTGTATTTTTATGACCAGATTTAAAATCGCATATTTGTCCCAAATACAAAAAAACTATCCAATAGTTCGTATTATTTGGATTATTCGAACTACTGTTCTCATCTTTGATATTATTCTCACAAGGTTTCGGCCGATGTAACCTCCGACTCTCTTCGGGTGCATCTTGTCGAACCCAGGAATATTTCTGTCAGACTGAGGTTTGGTTTGTTTACGTTTAGTGGTTTTGTTTTATGGCATATTGAACACTTTTCAGGTTATTCAATGCCGAATCCGGTCATTTTGGTAAAAGATTTCATGCTTCAAGTTCTTTATATCGTAAGATATTTATTGATGGTGTTTCGTTTGGTTGTTTTGTAGAGGAACATTTTTTTGGGGGGGGGGGGTAGCTTTGCAAAACATGATTGAGTTTTACAGTATAGTAGAACGTCGTATATAAAAGCCTTTGGGCTAGCGATCAAAGTGCAATATCTGTTCCGGTGGATACTACATCATATAGACCGGTACCATCTTGGCCTTCGGTCCTTGATTTAACCTGTCTGTAATTCTAAGAGTTTCACCCGCTCTGGAGGTTAGTTTATTGCTAATCGTCTAAGGAGCCCCTATCAGGGAATGTCGACGGGGCTGCCCAGGAATTTTTTGTAGGCCAGAGAGCTCATCTTCTCGGGCACTGGCTTTTAAAATCCCATTTTCCCGACCCTGTGTCACATCCGCTGTGCGAGGAAGAAACATACAAATGCTGTTTTAGCATAGGGTAGGATATAAAAGTTCTCTGTAAGTTATGTACGTTCGGAATGTTTTAGTTTTACATTTTTTACAGATTACTTAAGATATTATTAGAGCAAATTATAGAATCGCGTTTAACAGTTACGATATCTTATATGTTTTTATCTGGTCCGAATTAACATTACTTAAAACTGTATCACTACATATATATTTACATATATATACATATATTTACATATATATTTTTTTTTCATTATATATTCACATATATATATATTTTTTCATTATATATTTACATTATATATACATATATATATATACATATATATATTTTTTCATTATATATTTAAATTAGTCATATATATATTTTCATTATATAATGAAAAAATATATATATATAATATATTTTTTCATTATATATTTACATTATATATATATTTTTTCATTATATGTTTGCATTATATATATATTATCATTAAATATTTACATTATATATATTTTTTTTTCATTATATATTTACATTATATATATATATTATCATTATATATTTACATTATATATATATATTTTTTCATTATATATTTACATATATATATATTCATTATATATTTACATGATATATATATATATATAAACTTCTTTTGTAAGATGATAGGAAATATCCCCACAGAGAGCTCGATTAATTGAGAAATGCAAAATTAAGAGCGTAATATTTATTTATTATTTGGTACAGAAAATCAGTACAACATCATTATCATTTCTTTCCAGCTTAGGTCTTTACCTCTTGGCTATCGTCAGCTTTGTTGTGATCCTGTACAATAATTTGATTGTCTTGTATCACTCTTGTTTGGATGTGTTATTTACTTTGAAGTGTTAAACGAGAATCGTCTAAATGCTGTTTTTGCTAAAGATATGTTAGATTGAAAAGCTTTATAAAGTCCCAAAATCGAGTGTAAATCATAAAAGTTTACAATTAAAATATTTTTAAGTTTCAATTTTTTTAAATTTAAAAAAAACATTAACACCAAAACGAGAGTAGACCACTTTTTCTAAGCTTACTCGACAAGCACTTTCTCCAACTTACAACTTGCACAAACTCTAACATAAATACAGTCAAGATTAGCTACTCAACTCCAGCTGTAAGAAAAATCATCTCTGCTGGGCACAAAACAATAGAAAACATAGGCTGCTCATTCCAGGACAAAAGTAGTTGCCCCTAGAGAGGAATTGCAAAATTAATTCCCTAGTATATGAGGCGACTGTCACAAGACAGCCCATCGATACGGAAAATACATAGGTAATTCACAGGGAAGCTTCAAGCAGAGCTTGTACACACAGGTATAACTTTAAATACAAAAACAAGGCCTACACAACACTCGCGACCCAGATATGGCAACTAAAAGATATGGGGACACCCTTTTACATGAAATGGAAAGTAATAGATGGAACACCATCATACTCTTTTGCCATAAATAGATGCCGTCAGTGTGACGCAGAAAAATATTACATAATAAGGGCCCTTATTGACTCAAATACAAACTGTTTAAACATCAGGGATGACATTTTTAAAGGATGTGTCCATGTGAGACATGGACTTATTATAAACTGGACTGACCGGTGCACATACAAGACTACCGATAATAACACCCTGTCAAATACATAACCTCAAAATAGCACCATGCAATACCAGATCCACCCTTATATTCGCGCCTTCTACCCCAGAATGTCTTTTTCAAATCACCACCTCCCCTTAATATTTTAATATGGTCTATCTCTATACTATAATATATTGAACCAGTAAATTACACCGCAAACATAAAAAAATATTTTTCCAGAAGAAAGACCCCTCCTTCATGATACTAAAACCGCAGATTTTAAAAACCTCATTAACAGAATCAATCTACTGCCGAAATCTTATTAACTCCTAATCAGGCTTAATCACCCACATCATTAATTATCATTTCCATAATAAGTTGATACTCCATTATAAATCGGCATTTCAAATTATACATTAAATATAAGTGTTTAATATTGACGACAAAATCAATTAATGATTTGTAGAGTTCCTTCTCTTTGATTGGTAGATCTTTGGCGATCACTCGCTTACGAGATTTTAAAACAATTTTAAATTACTATTTTGAAGTTATAAAACATTTTGAAGTCTTAAAAATTAATTTTTTTTAAATTTAAATTTAAAATTTAAATTCTGAATTTTTGATTATTGTAAATTAAATTCTAAACCTCATATTCTCTCCTAAACACATCATTTAGACAAACTTATTTAACCTTTCAAAACAACTAACGGGCCAGATAAAAACGCTGTTAACAAATACTAAAAATATTTTTTTTAATTTTTAAATTCTTAACTTCCATATTTAATCTTCCTCTTTTTTTACTTTATTAAGCTTTTAATCTTGCATATCTTTCCCATACACAAAATTTAGACGATTCTAATTTATACACTTCAAAGTAAATAACGTATCCAAACGAGAGTGATACGAGACAATCCATTTTCTTTACCAGATTACAACAAAGCTGGAGATAGCCAGGGAGGTAAACACATTCTGAGCTTGAAACCAATGGTACTGATGTTGTACTGATTTTCTGTACTAAATAATTCCTAAATATTAATTATATATATATATATATATATATATATATATATATATATATAATGAATTAATTCAGTTTAAATATTTAAAAAATGAACAAAACCAATATTTTTCAAAAGTGCTCAATATATATATATATATATATATATATATATATATATATATATATATCTGTGTGTGTGTGTTGATTCGAGTAATTTCGAAACAATTGTACTAGTAATTATGAAATTTGTCACATAGCTGCGAAGCGTAAGGGTGGGTAATGTGGGATAGGTTTGGTTTTATGTAAAGAAGCAAAACCCTTCATTTAAATTAATATACCTCTGATTTTCAGGAAATTTTTGCCATCAGTTAATGAATTTACACACTTCCAGGCTGATAATATGACCACTCATTTGAGAATAAATATATTTCAGATTTGCATGAAATGTGATGCATTTTTTTAGAAACAAATTAAGCAAGATTCCTTGATTTTGAATTTCTTCTTGAGACCGCTTAATCGGAACCTTAGAAAATTTTCTAGAATCAAAACTTTGTAAAAATTTTGATCAAATTCTGAATAAGGATTCTAGACATTATATTTAATAGCATACTAGCAAAAACTGCCCGCTCCTGAGCAGCAATAACTTAAACAGTAGTCTTCTTTACAGAAAAAAAGAAATAATTTTAATCGGACATTTTGGTAATTTGGAGGAAAACAACAAAAATATGATTATCGGTAAGTTATTTGATATATTTTATGTTGGGGAAATTTACTGTGCATGAACATAGTCACAATTTATTTATTAGAAAAAAGTTTAATTGAAATGGTGTTTAAGGCATGTGAAGTCGAACGAATTTAATTTTGTTTAAGCATAAAAATGAAAATGAATTCCCCATCAAAAGCTCGTTATATAATGAAATGAATAAATCGAAGAGTAGACGGTCGACTGGTAAAATAAAACAATTTCACATTACTGAGTAATTCGAAATGGTTACTTTGTGCTTTTCGCCTTTATTATTAAATACAGAGAAAAACGATTTTATAAATTGTAAAAAAAGAATCTATTTTTTTGTAATTTAGTATAAATTAAGGAAGTCTTTTTCTACTTTTTAATGACAAATGTTAAAGTATCATCATCATGGTGTTCAAGGTATTCACACGTACGCACTTAAAAGGTAGAATTTCACTTTGGGGGCATTATTAGGGTGCTAATCTACAGCAATATTCAAACTTTTAATATTTCTATTTATTCCTTAAAAAGAAGACATTTAATTAGCCGGTTTTAAAGAAGTTATTTAATTTTCGCAGGAAAGGTAAACACAATAAAACAAATCAATTGCTTGAATTTTAAATTTAAAAGAGATGTATAGTTTAAAAAATATAAAATTAAAAAATAAAATATGAGTCAATTTTGATATTAAAAACCTCCAATTAATAACCCCTCTCCCCGAAAAATTAAATTCTGCTATTTTAGGCGATTACGTGTGAACAGTGAACACTGTAGAAAATTTTAAAAAACGAGAAAAAAGTATGTGTTTCATACATATTTAACGTTAAATGGTCCTCGGGCCATTCTGACTTTTTAGGGGAATTCATAAAAATTGCTTACCACTAATCCTAAGTACGAGTGGCAAGGTCACAAGAACACACATGAAATAGACCTATTTCCTTCCACACACGAAAGACACAACGGGTTAATCTCTAACAGCAGAAAGAAAAACGAATTTAGTTAACTAACCTAAAACGCTACAATGGTCCGGAAATGAGGGGATTATTTTACATTAAATTTATATACCAAACTAACTTCTACTCTAAATTAAAAATAAGCGTTTTTTTTACTTTTCTTCTTTCCGTAAAGTTATTAAAGCTGTTCATACGTAATCGTCTAAAAAAGAGGAATCTATTTTTCTGTGAGAGGTAGGGTGATTAAACAGAAGTTGTTAATTTACAATTATACTATGAATTTATTTTTTTCGTCATTTAGACAGAACAGTGAAAGGCGGTTTGTAAACAGAATATTAAACAATAAGTTCTTGGTTATTTTTTTTCACGGAAAATGTAAAAACTACGAAAATTAAATGCTGAAATAAATAAAAGAATATTTTAAAGCGTTTAGTTATAATTTCTGTATCGGGAATAATAAATGTTGCTTTTTTTTTTAAAAAAGGCTTTAAAATAAGGTATATCAATATAATTAGCTAAGTTAAAAAAACTTGTTTTGTTTGTCGAATTTTGTGGGAGCAGCGAAAGAGAATTATGAAGAAATAATTTCTCAAAAGAAAGTATTCCTATTGTAGGAGGGGGCGCATGTTTTTTTTTTAAAAGTAGTGAACATGGTTTCGACTTTTTGTCATTTTTGTTATTATCATATTAATTAATTGCTGCTTATATCGCCACAATTTTTCCATATATATAGGCAAATAACACAATCAAATTATAATCGAATAACAGTAAACGTTTATTTATTTTGAACTGTTTAAAAATATAATTATGCAAATTAGGTAAACAAACGATTGTGTTTGCGACTTTGCTTGACTATAAATAGAGTATTTCAAAGAATATAGTGTATTAATTATTTAGATTAGAGTAATCTGCTTTGTTGCAGGAGTGATAAAAAGAAAATATTTCGTATTTATTAATTAAGATATATCTTAGTTTAAGCTTCGTAATGGGACATAGTGTGATTCAACATTATTTTGTTCAGTAAATTGTATTATTAACTAGCAATTATTTTTATGATATTAAGTTTATTGAATAAATTAATTAGTTAAAATTTGATAATTCTTAGATTTTTTGGTGAGTAAACAAAATTAGAACATTGTTTTATTTGCATATATTTGCGAAGGAGAGAACATGAGTCCCGGGCGCTGGCACTGTCTTAAGGCGTGTATTCGAAATTTATATGTATCGTCAGCGAATCCTTGGCCTTTGAGCTAGGAGCAAAGTGCAGCATCTGTTTTGATAATACACTTTATCTTTTTTTGCCTGCCAGTAAAGGAGGATTTATTTTAGACTGACACAATTGTAATTGTTATCCCAATCCCGGGTTCTCCTATTTGCGGAGCTGGATTTTTTCCCACATTAAAAACTGACCTCGTGCCTAACTCTGCCCTCGTCGGAAGGCAAGTAAATAACGACAGGCAGACAGGTCAACATGGTTCTTCATGTTTTGTGACATATAACTAAGTCGCAGGGGGGTACCCGACTTTGCCCCGGGGATACATAAGACAGTAAAGTACAAGTAAACAAACGAGGCATATTAACATCCAACTTCATTAATAAATGTACCATTACGCGCCCATCATGAAAGAAACTCGAATAAAATGATAATTTCGTTCGTTTTTATGAGAAAAAGATGCGATGTTGTACAATGTTTTCAATTGGATCAATAAAACAGTCGGAATATCCAGTGTGTTAATGGAATAAATCGTTGTAGAAGCTACATTTCCGTCAGGACTTTTTTCCAGTAAATAATTTCTGTTTTGGATACACTCTAACAAAAAAGTCGTAATCATTTAAAGCAAAGCTAGAACATCCGCAAGAACGTACTAAATCAAAGTATAAGATTGGTTTCGTTCGATAATGAATCATTAATAACCGATTTGTAGACAGACAGGCAGATACCTCTTTGCCTTTATATATATATATATATATATATATATATATATATATATATATATATATATATATATATATATATATATGTATATATGGGAATTGGAATGGACAAAAAAAATTTCTTGGAGATGAGAGAAAATTGTATGTATGAGAGATAGTTGGAATGCAAGATCCGTACATATTTTACTCGTATATCAATATATTTATAACCACGTTAAGACGACGACGAAAGAAAAGAATACCCGCCAACAACTACAGACTCATCTGCGAGTATTCTCCCCCTTAGCAATAGTCGTTCTAAATATATAGGAGAACGTTTTTAAATTCTCTGGATATTAAAGAATAGACAATTAAGGCAAAGAGAACAGAAATAGGCCACAAAGGAAAGAAGAAAACGGAGGCGGAGTGGGTCTTTGAATTCACTAAAAGACATCCATTCTGTTATTTCCACATCTGGAGATTCCACTCGAATTCAAAATTACCCAGTGTCTAAGTCAGCAGCTTCTGTGTCTGCCCAGACTAACTATCTCCTTGCACTGGTGTGAAAGATTCTCACATATCATAAAGGGTTTTTGTGGGTTGCGAGGCTTCACTTAAGAGTCCACCTGTCCTTTTTATTTCTCCTTCTCTACCCGACTTTTTTTCCTTCTTTTCTTTTTTGTAATTATATATATATATATATATATATATATATATATATATATATTATAAAGACAAGAAAATTCATCTTCTTAATAAGAAAAAGGAGTTTCCAGCCCGGGAACGACTAGGACACGTGGTTGGATTTCAACCAATTACTAAACAGCAAAAACGTTAAAAAATCGGATCACGCGCAATCTCGTTCAGAAACAAAAACGCTCGTGAGAAAAAAATATTGGAGCTTCGCTTTTGTCTGTTTCACGACTTATCCCCCTCTTCGGTAATTTAGTACCGAAGCGTAACTATTGTTAACGATTCATTAATATCTCATTTCAACCATAACGAAGAGAGTGAAGCGTTCATGCATTTTCCGAGAGTATTAGTGAATTTTGTCCGATTCCGGTGTCCACGTCAGTAACTAGCAGCACTTTGTTAAAAAAGGAGAAATTTAATTAAACGTGAAAATAAATTATATACAGAGATTACAGTTATGTTTTCGATAATAGCTTCTACATATATATATATATATATAGATAACTTTATAAATATAGAGATATAATACTTATTTTATATAAATAAATATTTATTATCCACAAACATGTGTTACATGTTCACTAACAATCACCAGTTTGGCTTATCTAACTGTACCAGAAGTAGTACGATTTGAACCCATGACCAGATTAACTCAAATCCAACATTCTTACCCATTCAGCTACCGTTAGGATCACATTGCTGGTAATAGAAAAAAAAAAACAATATTTTATTTACGAATATAGTAAGTCTCAGAAAGTGTTCGATCTGCTAAGGTAGTGAACTTCCGCACTATTGCTTAATAAGAAATTTTTCATTTTTTTAAGTGCTTTTAAGCTTTTTAATAATTATTTTTTATAAACAAATATTTATTACTCACAGATATATATGTTTTATGTTCACTGTCAATATATGTATACTGGAATACATTTTATTTACACACATAGTTTGGCTACATATGTGCAGACATGCATCGACTATAGTCTTTTTCAGAGCAGAATACTTATCCGGTCAACTAGTTCGGCTTTATTCGTTTTTTCCCTCTCATCACTGGTAGATTAAACTGGTGAGGCCTCTGCCTTAGAAAAGACTATAACCGCAACATGTCTGCACATATGTAGCCAAAATGTGTGTATAAATAAAATATATACTGAAATATAGCTATACTTGTTATTGAGCACTATCATATAAACACAGTAGATTTATAGGATTAACTCCTATGAAGAAAATAATTATAAAGGCGAGTGTACGCCATTCGTTAAAAATGATGGAAAAAAAGTATGCTTCGCTGGTGTTCGTTCTCGCTATTTATCTAGATATATTACTAAAATATTCATATAAAACATTACGTCAGTAATTGAATTTTCCATATATAAAGTGTCAATATCATACTGATGAACTAAACAAACAAGAAAAAAACGCACCGTACAATTTTATTATAGAGCTGTTTTTCTTTCTGGATTCATTTCATAGAGCAGAGTAATTTAAGAGAGGGTTGTCTGACTTGCTATTTGCTTTTTCGCTTAACCTTAACTACTTGAAATGGTTTGGCCATGGGGCTAGAAAAAGCACGCGTTTTACTAGCTTACTTCTGCACCACAGAATGGAAGTACGTATATTTGTTGGTATACAAATGCATACGAATTGGTCTTTATTATGGAGTGACTGATGAAAATGTTGTTCTGTTTCAGAATATATTAACATCTAAATATTTTCCGTATAACAAACATATAGTATAGAAGATTATTTGAAGGCTATCACAAATGCAAGAAATTGAAATATTTCCATTTCTTGCATTGTGATAGATTTCTAATACCCCTTCGATATACATATTGCGTGCAATGCCTAAAACAAACTACATCTTATAATATGTAATACATTCAGAAGAAATTCTGAATAATAAACAGTACATAAGTAAACTCTAGAAAATAGCATTCATAAAAAACATACTTCTATAGTTACAAATGGCAGAACTATATACAATTGTCTCTATTTCCCCGTAACAACAGTCCTATCTAATAATACTAAATCGGCTATTGAAGTAATGTATCTAATAGATATGACAATTTGAGATATTTCCTCTATGTCATTCAGTAAACAAATAGGCGATCGGCGTAGTATATCTTATACATAAAGTAAATTGAGGTTTCCCTTATTTTTTATCGTCATAGCTTTCTAAATAAAAGCGGTATATACGAATCTGCATCGGCATCAATTAAAGTCAATTAGTGTTGCGCGTTTTCAGAAACTATAGTTTTATTTCGTTTAATTTCGTCGATTTTTAGTTTTAAGTCATGCTCGATATTTTCTCTTACGGTACTACGTCACAGAGGAAGTCGGGGGAAATGTCACTCTCACACTTAGATGTAATACTACTGCCACCCCGTACACCGGGAAACCTTTCTAATTTGCACGTATACGTTAATAACACCGTTATTATTATTTTTTTATCTTACTCCTGTACGTTAGATACTCTATATTTTCAATCTATACAACCAACGCTCCATTTACCTACATTTTTTTTATCCTAAAAAGCATTTTGATTGACTATTCTGAATAATTTATTTTATATTCTCTCTCATCAGAATACCAACATTTCTTTCGCTGAACTCTATTAGCCAATGCCCAGTTTGATTGCTTACAACCTCCTTTTGCATTCCAGCCTATCGCAATAATAGATTATCAGAAATATATTTGCCGAAGACTATTGGCCAATGGTTAATTCAGTTACTTTCAAATTCATTTAAACATTTGCACTAAATATTAAAACACTTTCTAAAACTTTCCTACATATCAAAGTAGCTCAGAACGAAACTTCCTTTACGAAAAATATTTAGATTTTATTCTATTATAATATAATGTTTCAGGTGGCTTCAATTGCTTCCACTGTCTTTTGTTTATCACGCACATCACAAACAAAGACGCGCTTAACTGTTTATTATGTTTTTAAGATTAATTAAAGGTTTTAAAGAAGTGTTACTTTCTATAAAATTGTACTTACAAAGTAGAGTATACAGAACAAAGATTATGACATCCCCCGTGTAAAATACTCATCATTGATCGGCAATCGTTGGTTGCGTTTATTCGTAGACTTAATACGCGGCCGTAAACGAATTTAATTGCAGACGTCATTTTTTTCTTACTATCTACTGGCATTTACCGTCGTTTTCAATACATACACTTTCATTAGATCATCTTCGTAATAACGTCTGCCTTGACAAAGATCACGTTAGGGATGTTTCCGTTAGCGATCGAACCGAAACTACGAAGAATGAAAAAGGAAACATTTTTTGTTTCGCATCGGACGGCATTGGTTCGCGGAAACATTATGTCTGTTAACAGTTGAAATCGACAATATCAGCTGTGTAGGTGAGACATTAGCTTTTTAATAATAAGGTTTCCTGTTTGTTCGCCGCACAAAATAAATTTTATTTTAATTGGCTTATGCTTCATAAATCCGTTTTTTATGCGATTCTAATTAATTTGCGAATCATATATTAGTCAACTTTTTCTTAGCATTGCCAAGTTTGATTATTTCTATACTTATTCCAAGAAACATATCCATCTATTCATCTATCTATAAGCAGAGTAGAAAGCCGAATTTGGGTTTACTTTCGGCAGACTCGTAATTCTCACTTCCCTTACTTTGTCCTTTAATTCTCACAAACGATGTTTTGACAAAGGAGGAAGAATTGCTGTTTTCTGGGTCGGAATCTATCCATCAAACACATATTGTGAGCAAGCTTTTGTACATTGAAGAAGTATTTTTTTTTTTTAGTTCCTTACACCAAGTGACTTCATGTCTTGTCTGGAGCGATTTCCATGAAAGTACCTATAGTGTATCTCTTCCTCTAAATAGATTTTGTTAGCATACGATAGTTAATCACTATATTGATGAAATATCTGAGGACAGGCAACGAAAGTGAAAGTGATTTGTTTTTGCACCCATGAAAAAATACCCTGAGATAGCAAACACAACTTACATACCCGAGACTCAGTTACTGCATGAAAAATCCGAAATTAACAATGATTTTCAATCTTCCATTTTATTTTTTCATTTCATTATTTTCAGATTTCTACCGAGAAAGAATTGCCTTTACTTTCTGTACTGTCCTCGATCGGAGGAGTAAACCTTCTCAGTAAATAATAAACATATAACTGTTACCAAACGCAATAAAAAGTTACTTTTCTACCTACTTGCATATGTTTTGGTTTTAAAGTCTTTGAAAGCGTTTTTATTTCAATTTAGGATTTCGTTCAAATCGTTTTTCTTTAGAGCAATAATTCAACATAGCAGACGAGCGATTTGGCAGACATCTCCAAAGTTTGATTGATGGGTTTTTCATCTTTTTAGGTTCAGAAAAAAGAAACAAAAATACAACAACTACCTGTTACAAACACAATAACATTTATTTTTCTACCTTATTGAGAGGAGAAAATGACGAAAAAGGAAAGTAATCAGACTTCCATTATTTCTGGAAAGTGGATCAGTCATTTTGGATTCTGACTAAGATTTAATTCAAAGGTTTTTTAAAATTTTTAACTTAAACCAAAAATATACGCAGGTAGGTAGAATGAAATGCGAGAAGTTTTGTTGCCGTTGGTAACAGTTATTTGTTTATTTTTTTCACCCCTTTTTCCTTGTTAACTATAATGCACCGTTGCCTATTTTTGTGTTTTACTCGTTCACCCGTGTGTGTCTGTTGCCGATACGTAACTTTGATGAATACACAATGAGCAGATCAAAATTTAAAGTAAACAGATTCCCGGGTAACGCCTGGTAGATATGACTTGTAACACATAATTTAAAATAAGTAACTTTATATAGAAAAGGAGAGAAAGGGAAGAGTTAGAGTCGAAAAAAGGGCAAGCCCAGAAGAAGGGAAAAATAAATACAGTACAAAAAGTAAATTCTATTAATAACAATTATGTGATCGCGCACACATTCATGTAAACACGAATAAACGTGATTGGTAAAATAAATAAAAAATAAAAATCGATTATTTTATTCATTTATTTAATTAAAAAATTTAAAAGAAATTGTAATGAATATATTATTTTAATTTAAACATTCAAACAGTAATTCAATTCTGTTTCTATTATAAACTCGTCAACAACAAAGCCGATTTCAAGCGTCTATCTTTTGTTCTGTTTTGTATTTGTTCTTCTCTTTTCTATCTCCTACCTATGTGATAAGACGCTAAGCCATTTCATGGTACTACGCACGTTATCACCTTCACACATATTTAAAAAGAAGACATCGTCCCATTAGCTGTCTATAAGATCAGAACATTCTGGTTTTATCCATTTTAAAGTGAATCGTCCCCAAATCAAATTGTATCGCCCCGTCAACTAAAGCGTACAATTAAAAAAAAATACATTTCAAAATGTGAAATTCGGTTTAAAGAATATTTAGCTGGCAATTATTTTCACTGTAAGAAGACAGAACGTATTTGTCTTTAAAAGAATTATATTGCTACAATATTAAATAAATAGATAAACACATTCGTGTTATTTATTCAAAGAATATTTAGCTGACAATGACTATTTTTACGCAAAAAGGAAAAATACATTATTTTTCCTTAATAGTATTGACCCTGCTAAAGATTATTTCAAAAGTAACATTATTTTTAACTATAAATTATACAGATTGATGTAGAAAGTACAGTGGAAAACTACGAAGCCTTGCAAGTTTCTATTGATAAAATTACTTGATCAAATAGCGTGTGTGTAGGTGTGTGTGTGTGTGTGTGTGTCTAATACGAATAAGTGAAATTTGTAAAATTTCAAAAATAAAGATCGATTAATTAATTTATTTAAAATATTTAATTATCAAGAAATTGTAATAAATAAATAATTTTAATTTCGAACATTACAAATATACAAATCCAAATAACCCCTTAACATAATTTTAATTTCGAACATTACAAATATACAAATCCAAATAACCCCTTAACATAATTTTAATTTCGAACATTACAAATATACAAATCCAAATAACCCCTTAACATAATTTTAATTTCGAACATTACAAATATACAAATCCAAATAACCCCTTAACATAATTTTAATTTCGAACATTACAAATATACAAATCCAAATAACCCCTTAACATAATTTTAATTTCGAACATTACAAATATACAAATCCAAATAACCCCTTAACATAATTTTAATTCTGTTGATATAATAAAATCGTCAATGAAAAAAAGCAAAACGTTTTCTATCGACTATCTCCTCTTTTTGTTTATCTCTTCTCTATTAATATAATTATCTGATTAAATATAGCGCATGCGCGTGTTATACAGACTCCTGGGCAACATCTGGTAAGCACAACTAGTGAGTGAATAAAAACTAAAATAGGACTTACCGTCCGTGGAACAAATTACCGCGAGACTGCTTCTCTGCTGAGTACAACTTGGTTGTCTTGAAATCAAATTTTAACAGAAACTTGTTAAAAAACCGCTCCATAAGTAATAAGTGTATGCTATTGACCAATGTCAGTACTCCCATAGTTTTCCTAATCTTTCAACTAGCGATTATTTGTGTCTCACCAACCCTCATCCTCGAATGGCTCTTGGACATAATGGTGACTTCATAGTACAACATAAAAAATTAAAAAATGGAGAGTATACGTATATATCATTGTCATTACTTCGTTGGTTAGACAGAGTCCAGTAGATAATCTCTAGTCATTCTCTACTTTATCGTGATTTCCATGGACGATGCTCGACTGAGCTCCAATCTTTGGTTCCTCATTGTAAGACATTCACAGCAAGAAAAAAAGAAGTGATTTCTTCCTCCGCGCGCCTAGCAGAACATTCACAAACAGAGCTTCTGCGTAAGGGCTTTCGTGTCTGTGGAACAAGTTACCACAGAACTGTTTCCCTGCAGATAACAACATAGTCGTTTTCAAATCCAATGTCAACGCATTTCCTGTTCGGAACTGTCCAAACTAGTAATTGAAACTTGGTCTATTTTATTACTCTTTCGTAATCTTCTCATCTTTCAACTGACAATCATTCTATCTATTAACGCTTAAATGAGTGTTGGCCTTGATAAATGGTGATCCCTGAATGAACAAAAAACTTGGGTATTTCCAGACATATGTAGAAGATTATAGGCATGAATACCTTCCGTAACTAAAAAAAAAGATTGGTTTTCATAATTAATCATTGTAAGGCAATTACTTTGACATAAACGGAGGATGGTTGCCGCTTTTTAGCGCAAGTGAATCTCAATCAAATCGATAAACAGAAAATTGATCGCACATCACTTTTTCCGTCTCTAACATGTTAGTACCGGTCAGATAATTCATAATACAGTGTGCCACACAAGTTTGAAAGTATTTTATGTCAATTTTATAGAGCGGTAGAAAACACCTATTCTTCGGCAAAATACTACTGTATTCTAGTTAATATAGTTCGCATTAATCCGAAGAGTTTAACAAACATCCGCCTACTGACATCACATAAATCCGTGTCATTATGACATTTTGAGCTGGAGT
Source organism: Sepiola atlantica (assembly GCA_963556195.1). Taxonomy (NCBI): domain Eukaryota; kingdom Metazoa; phylum Mollusca; class Cephalopoda; order Sepiida; family Sepiolidae; genus Sepiola; species Sepiola atlantica. The sequence goes on from OY744521.1 coordinate 121,760,783, forward strand.
TTATAGAAAGTTTTAGTGAAAATAGAGTTTTCAAAGAAGAATTTTACCGATTAAAATAGTAAACATAAAATAACACATGTAACGCCTAGTTAATGTCACTGGCCAGACCCACAGAAAGACGATAACACAAAAACTAGCCCATGAGAAGAATATAGCTTGATAAGGATAATATTTCTGCCCAAAAATATGGAAAAAACGGGTATGGAAGAATGTCCGGTAACCTAGACACTTAATCTTAAAAAAATGAACGTCAAAATTATCAGTTCGTCGAGTTTTAATACGTCAGAATCGTCAACGTACACAAATATTTAACAACAATCATATTGAAATATAGCAAAACATCACCGAAAATAAACAGCAGACCCGAAGAAGACCGAAGGCCTTATCTGCTAAAACGTGATCTTAATATAAATGTTGGATGAGCACATTAGTCCGAACAATAGAATATATCTGACATAAAAAAGTTATGTCAGATTTTCAAAGTCGGACACTAATAGTATTTAAGCTGACAAATTAAACTTTCCTTCTGATTGGCCAATTCTCATTTGTTATTGTTCTGCCGGGTTATTAGCAATATAATAACATACTTAGCTAAAATTAATTTAAAAAAATACTTAGTTCGCCCCAGACGCCTACTAATATGAAATTTTAAAAGAATCAACTAAAAATGTTTAAAAGTCAGCAAGGAGAATAACTCATTTTAAATTGAGGAATATAACAGTAGTTAGGTTTTAAAATGTACAAGCAAATAAAAATTCAAACTAAAATGACTTGAGTACATCCCGGCAACGCCGGGTAGATACAACTAGCAGTAATTATAATTCTTTATCCCACCAAAACTCGAACGAAATACCGATAGCTGTTACACTGTTCTGTTTTTTTTTAACCGGTAAGGGCTACACATTTAGCAGGCTGAGGTTTTAAAAAGAACTCACAAGTAAAAGGTTAACCTTTAACAATACTTATCTATTCTAATATGAGAGCCATGAGTCTGTCTGTCCGTCTACTAACTACTTTTAGACTTCTTAAACGGAGCGTCGTAGAATATAGAAAGAATGTTCACCTAAATGTGTTGATTGTCCGCAAGGCGTATTTTTTATAGTTTGTTTTCATAGAAGTCTCATCAATGCAGTAAAGTACATTACTGATAGTTTTCTTTGGTGTTTTGTGTTACGTCACCTCACCCCTCTGCAGTCATTTTGGTAAAATGTGTTATGCTTCAAGTTGAATGTATTCAAATATTGATAGATCAACTAGCAGAAAGACTCGCGTTGCTCACAATGAAAATTAGATCACTACTATGTACTTTTTAACTATTCTAACACCACATTACTTTCTTTGTTTTTACTGACCCTCTCTTCCCGTTTCGACCTTTAACTAAGTCGAAAGAAGCTGAAATATTGGAAAACTCTTAATGTCTTGTACATAAAGTTTAAATTTCATTAAAATCGGATAATATGTATTTGAAGTTTTACAGGCGGTCTGCCCCCATTGGTGACATAGAGGCGGAGTCACGTAGATATTGAGAACATAAAGTGTGACAGAGATTTGAGACCACTTCAATTGTCTTCCCGAAATATTTTATACATATGATATAAATTTCGTCAAAATAGGATATATTTGAAGTTTTAAAGGAGGTTCGGCCTCGATACTTCCCTTAGGTTAGGAACGCACTTAGAGATTCGGGACCACTTCCGTTGTCTCTCCCAAAACAATTTATACATATGGTTTAAATTTCATAAAAATAGGATATATTTGAAGTTTTCAGGAGGTTATGCTCTCATAGATTCCTGGGAGGTGCACTTTAGAGATTCAGGAATACTGCCGTGTCTTTGCCGGTGTAAGAATACACTTTTAGATGCTATGTAGATTCTCTAACATTTATTTCTATAGGAGAAAAAGCGGACATTGAGTTTTATAAATAGAGATTTGTTTTGTAGGGAACATTTTGTAAATAGTCTGTAAACGATCGATTTAACCCATGGATGACATTCTGAATAATACTACTACTTCGGATCAAGGAAAGGTAAGATAAGATATTGCTTAATGCCACATCTACCCTAAGAGTCATTACATGCCATGAATGTAGAAGGAACTATCCTTCATTTGAGTCTTAAGTCAGTGGGTCATTTATTTAAGAACTTTGGAATTTTGAATTGTTGTCATTTTGGTGAAGGTGTTTATGCTTAAAGTTCTTAATATCTTCAAATGTTTAATCATGGTTTTTTGGTTTGGTTGTTTTTGTTTCAGGGCATATCGACCCTTTTCAGGTCATTTAATGTTGAATCTGGTCATTTTGGTGAAGGTACTTATGCTTCAAGTTCTTTATATGTTTAAGTATTTATTCATTGTGTTTGGTTGAGTGAACGAGGGGAAGAAAGACAGGGGAGGGAGGGAAATTGTTTTTGGTTTTGGATTTTGCAGAACATGATTGAGTTTTGCAAAGAAACAAAAACAATAAAACATCAATATTTGGTGCATTTTTACTCAGGAAGTCAACTTTAGACAGCGCCAGTAGGTTATAGTTTACCCATAGATGGGACCCTTACAGGTACTACCACTCCAGGCCAGAGTGGACCTGGGAGCAATGGCAACTAAGGGGCAACTCCACATTCTCCACAGCTCCCAAATGGAGTCCTCACCACTGGATGTATTTTAAGGTCATACCCAGGACCACTCCGGGTCAAAGTGAACCAGAAAGTAATAGCAACTAAAAGGTGACTCCCCACACCCCAAATTGCGGTCCCACCGCCACAGGTAGTTTTAGATACCCAGGACCAGGTAGACATAGCTTTAGTAGTTGATGAGGTATGAAAGTAAAGTAGTGAGAAGAAGAAATGTAAAAAATAAACAGGTAGAAAAGAGTTGGAAAGAATCCATCGGGTGGTGGAATGGCGTAAGTGTGGGGGCGTGCACCTTGCCTAGAGATGACCGAGGCTGTTAATGTCGTGCCAGGAACAAATGCATCTCAAAAACTTTTTTACCTAGTATTTTGAGGAAATTCAAAACCAAACGTATATGACACTAATTACACTTTATCTTTTTCTGTCGTCGGACAATTAAGGATACATCTTTCTAGACTTAATCATTTTTACATATGTCCCAATGCAGACTGCCCCTGTCGATTTTTCACACATTAAACACCGACTTTATTTCTAACTGCGCCATCGTGAGGATGCAAATTAATAGGGATACCAACATACAAATTCTAGAAATTTGAAAAATAAAAGACCCTCGAATGATAGGTTAAGCTTGACAAAAGTACAACTTTGTTTAGCCCATGAATTAAACTGTGTTGGATCTATTTTCACATCGATTTTATTACAACAATATGCTAGACCAAGGCTCACATTGAAAACCTTGAATGATATACTAAAACAGACTTAACTCCGTAAACGTGCATAAACAGTTAATAAAGAAATACTGTGGAGCAGAAAGGGACGAAATTATCAAATTGCAATGAATTGGTTGTTGGGTTGGTGTCAGCCTCGTTGAGGTATCAAATGAGGCCTTTGCCACCCTAGAATTGAAAGTGGACGTGGTCTGAGTGAGAGAGAGGGGGGCATGTCTAGCTTTATTATTCAATACCTTTCATGCTCAGTATTGTTATGGGGTATTTTTAACAACTGGATTATTCCATTATTCTTTATGCCGGGTTGTTTTATGGTCTGCTTTCAGACCGTATTATGTTTAGAGCCATTCTTTTCTAATCGAAGGTGTTTAACGAAAGTAGTTCGGTGTTTTCATTGTTACTTACATATCGTTCTGTGTATTAAATCGACTAAAGCAGCTTCAGTTGCGGATTTGCTGCCATGGAAATTCTGAGCTGACGGTTGATTTTTGACTAAGTAATTAGTGTACAACTTGTTACTCCTACACGTTTTGCGAGTAAAATTAATTTAAGTGCTTCGTTGAACTACAGCATTGACTGGGATCTATGTTGTACTTTCAAGGTTTCCAAACCTAGGATGGATTTGGGGTTGCGAAAACAGCGACTGTTTTCGGAACCAATAACTTAACAGAACCAACTCTTATTTGTATAACTTTCTGTGAGGGAAAACGTCTTTTTTATGTGGGGGATATCCAGCTGCCCCAAAAGTTGCACTCTGGATTAAGACGAAAGATAAATTTGCCTAATTCTAGATTGAATATTCTTAACTGACCGAGGACAAAACAAATGCACTTTTCTCTTAGCGTGAGAGACAAGAAATACGTACCCAATAGTTCTTTTTACTTACCTCCACACCAGGGCAGAGTAAAACACATGGTCGGGTTTTAATGTGGAGAATATCCAGCTGCCCTTAAGGGGCATTCTGGATCAAGACAATGATAAATATTGCCTTAATCTAGAAAGAGTTCTCCTTCATAGAACGAAGGCAGAAAATATGAAGTGTAGTATAAAAACAAATACTACACTTTGTTCCTTGGTACATTTCTGACAATGCTTATTCTTTTTAAGAAACTATTTATACTCTGGGAATTAATGTGGTTATTCTGAAATAGTCAGAAAAAAAAAGACTCACTAGATGTGCGGGTATATTTGAGGGTAGGAACGCGTACCTGTTGGAACACGAATAAGCATCGATAAACGAATTCATAGGATCTCAGCGGAAGCGTTCCAAATCCCAAAGGTATGCAAAACACATTAATACTAAGCGTCGTAACAGCGACAAACATGGAAATGAACTCGATGAACCCAGATAAACCGGACTTAACTCGTTTGAAAGGCGAACAACGAAAAGCAAAAAAGAATCAGGGCCACAGCTGGTGAAAGAAAGGACAACGCTTCCTTGTCTGTGGAAAAAGGGGGTCCAGATTGTAAGCAGGGAACGCCGCTGGAAAGTCAAGAAGATCAATGAGGCGGCGTATATCAACATTTCGGCAAATTGTAAAAGTAATTCCAGTGCAGAGTTCAACTGATTGTCGGTTTTCAAACTTCCGAAATGAAAGGGAAGAGATTTAGAGTGTGATATGGTAACGCGCGTTGCCATAACAACTTGTTAGGAGTACGCGTTAACCTTACAAGTTATTATTTATGCAAATCAGATATGTATAGATACGAACGGCGAAATAATCTATCAATTGTCTTCAGCATATTACACTAAGGAGAGAAAGAGAGGGAGGGGGAAAGATAGTGGGGGAAGAGAGGGAGGGGGGAATATAGTGAGAGAAAGAGAGTTAGAAAGACAAGGAAGAGAGAGAGGGTGAGATATTATAAAGGGCGAGTGAGATATATAAAGGGGAGGGAATGATACAAAGGGGAGAGATGGATAGAAAAGGGAGGGAGGGATAGAAAGGAGAGGGATGGATAGAAAGGGGATGAGGGAAGAGAAAGAAGATGAGGGGGGAGAAAGAAGATGAGGGGAGAGAAGGAAGATGAGGGGAGAGAAGGAAGATGAGGAGAGATAGACATAGAGGGTGATATAGATGAGAGGGGAGATAGGGGAAAGTAGAAGAGAGAGGGGAAAGGAGAGAAAATGAAGTTAGCGTGGACGAGTGGGAGGGAGAGTCTGAAAAGGGGTGCCTGGGGAGAGGTGGAGAAGCGGAGCGAGAGAAAGAGGCAAAAGGTAGAAGAGAGAGAGCGAGAGACGCAAAGAGAGAGGGAGAGAGATAGAAAGGAAGAAATAGAAAAAGAAAGAAAGGAAAAAGAGGAAGAAGAGGGGAGAAGTGAGAGGTTAGAGAGAAAAGATGGGGTAAATAACGAAATTTGTTTGCCCTACGATTTTAAGGATATGTACGAGGAATGTTTTTACGCTGAAGAGCAGCCGTGATACTACTAAACGACTGTCTGTTGATGATTACTGTTGTTCCCCACTTGTGAGTTGAGCTCTATAGCAAGGAAGATCATGGCTGCTACTTAGTATAAAGCAATTCATATTCGTAAAAAAATTGAGCTCATTAGGTAGTCGGTTATGTAAACAAATATAAAACAATTTCCCTAACTTTCGAGGCTAGCCTGATAGCGTACGGATAAAATGTACGACTGTTGTCCAAATGGTAGTTTCGAATCTAAACTTGAAACACTCGTCATTTCTACACGCACTAAAGAACCATTATAGGACGCAACAACGGTGTACGTTACCATATAATATAATATATATTTCTACACATATATTACTGTTTATAAGGTTATATATTCGGATATGTTTTATTTTAGTATTTACTTTTACAGTGCTCAATACCTGAGTGGAGGTTAGTAGTTATAGAAAATATACTCATGGGAACTCAGCTACATGGAAACGTTTGTGTTTCATTCCATAGATGGTGATTTCATTCGATGGAACGAACCACATACCTTTCTGTGCGGCTCATTTGCCATATGTATATATATATATTAGTGGTATGAATATACTTAAGTAAGCTACACAAAGACGTGTGTGTGTCATTTCCATTAAAAACAAAGGGAATGATACGATTTAGTTACAGGAAATAAATAGATATGCGGTAATAGAACCAATAACTGATTGGTTAAAAAGCTGGAGAAAGAACTGGTTAGCTATGAAAAGAATCTTAAAATGTAAATTCATGCAATTAACGTAATGATTTTCCTGGTAATACACCACCAAGGTTTCTGTGTAGCTTACATTTATAAGTATATTTTCATATTAGTACTAAGCCTTACTTACGAATGTTAATTATATATATATATATATATATATATATATAAATAGATACAGATAGATAGATCGACAGATAAATAGATCGACAGATGAATAGATGGATAGATAGATCGACAAATAGATAGATGGACCGATAGATGGATAGATATATAGATAATAGAAAAAGCAGATTACAACGACGAATCTGTATATTCCGGTAAAAAAATTGATTTAAACAGTCCTTTTTTTATTTGTTTAGACACTCAGGGTTATCATGTATACCTTGAATCTTCTATGACAATTGTCTATCAGTAGAAAAAACAAGAAAAGTATGCACAAAATCAAAAACTTACTTTAGAAACCAAATTTAGTTGAATTTTTCCCACAACTTTATTCAAACTTTATTCTCTTTATTCAAAAAACACGAGGTCATATTTGATTTTACCAGAGCAAACCCAAACACACAAAAAACCTAAAAACAAACCTAAAAACAAAAAGTCTGAAAAAAGACAAACACAAAAAACAACGAAATTATATATATTATATATATATATATATATATTATATATATATATTTTATATATATATTTCATATATATATATATATATATATTTCATATATATATATATTTCATATATATATATATATATATTTCATATATATATATATTTCATATATATATATATATATATTTCATATATATATATATATATATTTTATATATATATATATATATTTCATATATATATATATATATATTTCATATATATATATATATATTTCATATATATATATATATATATTTCATATATATATATTTCATATATATATATTTCATATATATATATATATATATATTTTATATATATATATATATATAAATATAAATATATATATATATAGATGGATATATCATACACGCTGATCTGTAGACATCAATTTCACCATTTCCGTACTCACACACCCTCTGAAACGATAACAGTTTCGTCTTCATAGCACATCTCCTTAATAGGAATACTAATGCATACATCTAATTGACAGCTTCTGAAATACGTATTCCTTGGTAAAGTCACTTAAGGGGGAAGGGCATCTTCCCCAGAATTACCCTTATTCCTTCGAAAGTGGTTGCTTTATTGCCTGCCGCCTTTTTCGTTATAGACGATACTATACAGGTTATGTTTTTCAACCCAAAATTCCCTACTTTTTGGGGAGGGGATCCTCTGCATTATACCAACGTTGGGTCTACTGTAGTCCTTGCGAGGAGAAAAGTAAATAAATACATTAAATATAATCTCACACCGATTTTAGTGGCCAAATTTATCGCTTGTCCCCCCCCCCCCATGAAAACAAAACTAATACCAAAATATTTCCATTTCCTGTTGTAGGAGATATATTACATGATTCTCAATCAGCCGATCCGAACTACGCCCGAATCATGTCACATTCTATTAATGTTCTTATGAAAAATTTCCTTCTTTTCTAATATTAATTCAAGAAATTAATTTCTTACAAGACAGGAAAAAAAATTACTGAAAATTAACACAAATAAGTATGAAATTAGCGACGTATTATAATATTTTTTTCATTAACAGTGTTTAATATTTTTTCCCGATCCGTGGGACACATAATCACGGAACTGCTTTCCTGTAGATTAAACATGGCGTCTTCAAATTCGATGTTAACCGATTCTTTTCATGAACCGTCTCCATATGTATTCGAACTTGGTCCACTCCACAAATCATTCTCATTCTTCTCTAAGTTCTTTATCTCGTAACTGAAGATCTTTCAATCTTACAAACCCTTATCCCTAAGGGACTATGGTCTGTTATAAGTAATGACCGAATTAGTTAAGGAAAACGTTAAATATCGCGAAGCGTTGAATTCTAGCGTAGTTTAAGCACTGCCAGTTGTAGAATATAACACTATTTATTTATCTTCCTCCCACAAGGTAAGATGTGACACAAGGTCGG
>OY744521.1:121776852-121799352 GCA_963556195.1 Sepiola atlantica
GTTTCATTTCAACCTGTCCACCGGGAAAAAGGTAGCGGTTGGTGCAACGGTCCTGATGTGCAACAATTGTTGCACGATGTTATTTGTAATAGACTTACGCACTTCGCTACAATATATTTTTAAAAGTAGTTAATCGAGTACGCTAATATGTAGACATTCTTAAATAATTACCTTAAAAAAAAAATCACCTCAGAAGAATAAACCTTATTGTTTTAGTTAAAGGCAATGTTCATGACTTGTATTTGTATTTTGTTCAAGGTTTATTTAACATTATGGTTTTATTCTTTTCTTTTTAAACAAAAGTCAAGGTAAATGCATTCTTTTTGCTACGTCTTGTTTCGTTCTTATTAAATCAAAACCAAGTTCACTTTTAGCTTAGATAGTGAACATAACAGACACGCCGTGGTTATAGAACATAGAAATATTTACGAACGAAATTTGAACGCACTTGATCCCGGTCAACGCCGAGTGGATACAGGTAATGAATGACTAAATTGGATTCCTTCAGTGACTTTTGGTACAGCATATGTATTCAGTTAAAGTTTAAATACATTATCGACTCGGGAGGACTTTTCATTCTAGCGTCCATCCCAAGAAGTAGTAATAAGTATTTCTATTAATATAAAGTTATGTATATGTGTATACACTTTTATGTCTATGATTCACATCGAAGCTAATTAACCGATCATTATGAATTTAGAAAACAGCTCCGAGACATAAGGGGGAGTAATATATTTAGATTTATTTATTTTTATGCAAATGGGGGCAAAAAGATGGAAGCTCTTCGTGAAAATTCAGATACTTCCGATTTTTGTGAAATTTTAACAATAGGTATTGGACAACAATAATAAATATTCATAAATTGTAATTTTCCTTGCAGTATTTTGAGGGTTTTTTTTTTTTCGAGGGAATAATATAAGCACAATTTCCCATTTGAAAATTGAAATATATCATATTAGCATTGCATTTTATCCATAGTTATTGAATACCAATTAAGCAGGATTCCCTGATTTCCTATTTCTTTTTAAGACTGTTTAAGCTTTAGCCTTACATTTTAGACAGTATCTGAAATAAAAGTCATGTAACGGATTTCAATCAAAATTTAAAAAATGATTCTAGACATAAGGTTGAAATATATATATATATATATATATATATATATATATATATATATATATATATCATGATTTTAATCTTCGCAAAGTGGTGCAAAGCTTTTCTGTTCGGAGAATTCATTTTACCCGTCCTGGGACGAGTATGCTTCTAGTTTTTGTTATAAATCTATCAATACTTGATCTATTGGACAGTTCCCTGGATCATTATAATGCCACTCGCCCAAAATTTCGATAAAAGATCTAGTGAAATATCTAAATGCGTTGCCGGATTTGTGGTTTGTTGTTTCTGTTTCATAGTATTGGGGTATTTGATGCCGAAAACAATAGCTATAGAAAATAATTCATTGTATGTGACTAATTGAATACAAGTTGTTATTCTGTTATAGATGACGCGCCTGATTTCCGTGACTTCGCATCGACAACAATCGGGCATGTCGCGGAAGCGCCCGAGCGCTGACGGAATACTATCATTTTTTCTACTTCATTTATTTTTTAAAAACATTGACAAAATCCCCCCCCCCCTCCCTACAAAAAAAAAGAAAAGAAAAAAAAGAAGATTTTAATCTCTGTATTTTTTCTTTGAATTTATTCGTCTTATATTAGCGTCGGTCAGTCTTCCAGTTAGAGCTTGGCAGTTTGAATGCAGAGCTTGGCTACCGCTAAGAACGAGAGCCCTAAACCTAACGAAACCCTAAACTCTAACCCATTTTCTTTCTTTCTTTGTTTTATGTTAGCAAGAAGAAGAAAAAAAGAAAAACAGCGAAACAAATGAAAAAGAAAACATTGACAAAATCCCCACCACCAACAGTTTTTTTTTATTTCTACACATTTGATTGAAAATGGTTCAGTTGACCCACCCCATATAATATAACATAAGAGCGGATCGGGGCCATCAAGCAAGAAAGATACAATGGGAGAGAAAGAAAAAAACCCGCGCGTGCGTGGTCCCCCTCTGTATGTGACTCGATATGGCGAGTGTAAAATGCAATAAATTTGGGGCATTTTTGACCCCGCTTTGAGCCCGTGGGGGCGCGAACCAAAATTTTCTGAGGTCAAGGATGCTCATTTTATATCCAGAACAATTGCCTCTACATTTTGGCCAAGTTTCAGAAAAATTGAATTGATGGATCAAACGTTATGTGAGAAAAGGGTCATTTTTTGCCAGTTTGGGGGCTTTTGACCCCCTGGGGAGCGCGAACCAGATTTGTTCTATAGTCAGCGATACTTATTTTCTATTAGGAACAATTGCCTCCACATTTTGGCCAAGTTTCAGAGAAATTGAATGGATGGATGAAAAGTTATGGAGCAAAAAATGTCATTCTTTGCCATTTCAGGGCTTTTTGACCCCCTGGGGGGCTAACCAGATTTCTTTACAAAAATCGGAGAATGTCACTTTCTAACCAAGTTACAACTTCATGCAAAATTTCAGAGAAATTCAATGGATGGTTGCGGAGAAAAATCCGGACGGACGGACGGACGGACGGACAGACGGACATGCCTCAAAACACAAGTCCCCCGATTTATAAAATCGGGGGACCAATAATACAGTAAGAGATGGGTCATGTAGTACGGCTAATTTAGACCAATTAAAATTGATTTTTTAAAACATAATTCATGTTTTTAAATTAGGATTCTTTTTGCATGAATTTCGTGTAATTAAAATATATAGGAAAAAGCCTTCAGGAAACAAATTTTTATCAACTCAGCTCTAGCATAAAAATAGATACATTTAATGTTTAAATAAACTATCGATGCAAAAGGATTGTTTTTATTTTCTTCGTTTTCTCGCCGAGTTATGTCTATCGAAATTTCCTGCTCGTATGAATAGATATGGTCTTGCGTTTGCCATATTGGAATTCGGATTGCAGAGTTGGCGGGTTACGGAATTCTGTTTTTGTATTCTATTCTTTATCTGTGATGATGTTCAGGAACCGGTTTCTTATAAACGTTTCTGTCTATTTGGAAGGTTGCTTTCGAAAGAACACATTCTGCCAACGGAAGTATCTTATCTGGAACCGTTGGCGGACTCTGCCAGAAATACTACGTTCTTATATGCTGACCCTTCGGACAGGATAGATAAAACGAGCCGGGTGCGCTTTTTATAGAACTTTGATATCTACATTCCACGAAACAGGTGAATCTTTGGATCGCTTCACACACTCACATATATGCGCGTGTGTGTTTTGTGAGGTCAGGAATGACGTAATATCCTGTGACCTATGAGGAAATTTACATAAACCAGAATATCTTAGTAAATTGCTACGGCTTCAATAAATAAGTATTATTGCCTGCATAAAAATGTGTTTTCTTTTTAGTACGTTTAAGTAAAGGTTCCCATAAAATACACTCAATTAAAATGTTAATACGTATTTAAATACCTAGTGTACACACTCCGTCGAAAATCAACTAACACTCCGTCGAAAATGACGGAAAAATATGTTTCGCTAATGTTCGCACTAATATTCATATAAAATCATAGAATTACGCCATTAATTCTATGATTTTTCATTTGTTTTTCATACATAAATTATTATTATCATTTATGATAACCTTAAGATAAAAAAACAAAAATAAAACCACCGTTGGTCTTTTATTTAGAGTGGGAGATTTATTTCCGAATTCATTTCACGTGGCGGAATAAGTATGAGGTGGTTGCTTTATTTGTTATTCAATAGAGACGAATAGTTCGCACTCCAAACTGCTTGTTCCTTCCTTTACAAAAGTGATTATTTTAATGTCTCCGAGAGTTAGCATTGCATAAATGGAACATTCGCCATTCCTGAAAACGTTTAACGCGAGATTGAATATTCATACATGATTAGCAAGATCAGCGGACACGCTACGTAATTTGTAGATAAATATATAATCACTAGTATACACTTTCCATCAAAAATTGCGGAAATAAATTATGTTTCTCCAGTGTTCGTACTAATATTCACATTAAACTATCGAATTACGTCAATAATTTAATTTTTCATATATAAATTATTATCATTTATAGTGACCTAAAGATAAAAATAACATCTGTTTATTTTTAATTTAGAGAGAGGATTTTTGTTTTCGAATTAATTTTAGGCAGCGATGGTTGTAGGGCTCCCCGTCGGTTTCGTTCGGGGCTAGAAAAAGGCACGTATTTTACTCGCTACCTTTTGTGTGACAGGACAGATTTAAATTTATTTATATACAAATAAATACACATCGATTTCTACTATAGAGTGGATGATACACATTTTCGCATTTTCAGCTGTCGATCGTTTGTCTTTATTAGAGAGTAGATGATATTGTTAATATATTTAAGTAGTGTTCGTAACTGGTAAAAGTTGGCAAGTATTGATTGTATGTGGAAACTGCGATCCATCGTTCTTCGCCATTACTCCCCCCCCCCAATATTGTAAATAGTTATACTACAAGAGTGTCAGGATTGTCAGAGTTGCACAGTTAGACACAAGACTATTTTTTTCTGGTGATCCCGCTCCCCCAAATATGGGCACTCTCTTCCAGCTGAAATAAATATATATTGGTCGGCTTCATCGGCATTCCTACACGGATAGAGGCGACATCCTGCCTTTTAAAGAAGGAAATGTATGGGGTAATTCCTCGGTTTCTGCCCAAATAAGGAAGCAATGCCGAGGAAGATGGTCTTTAACATTTGATCGTAGCCTGAAGAAACAACAAGAATGTGTGTTCTGAAAATACACCTTCGCGTTTACCAATGAAAAAAAAAAACACCTACGGAATGGTAAACAAAATTAATATTTACTGTAATTCTACCATACATGGTAAAAAATAAACTGCAATCTATTCCTGACTTTTGTAAATTTTTACTGACGGGTCACTGTTTATCAAGGCCAGTGGGCACTCGGGGATAATGGTTAAATAGATTGTCAGTTGGACGTTAGGATTGCAAACAGTGGGTGGAATAGACAGAAGATTACTTAAGCGCACTTGATTATTCAAGAGGACCGCTCCACCAGTATTTGTTTACATTAGACTTGAAAACATCCATATTGTAGTGGACTAGGAGGCAGCTTCCACTGATAAGATGTTCTAGGAAAGAAACTTTGTTCATGGAAGTTCCGTACTGGATAGTGGTACAAAGAGAAAGAGAGAGGGGAATAATTTATTATTGTTTTCCACTATGTTTCAGTCATGAATTCTCAAAGTTTTTGTTATGATCTAACAACCTTCCACACGAGGTAGACTAACAGTCAGATTGTGTGTGACCTTTCAGTTCATATTGTTAGATAGTGGGGGCGCAGAGAGTAGGATAACGCCCTGAAAGTTAGGAGTAGCAGTGGAAATCGAAACTGACGTTTGCCCTTGTATCTGAACACTAAGAAAGGACGTGCGAATCAGCAGGGGCCAGCGCACAGTGTGGTCCAAAACGACCAAGCTGTTGGAGGATAAATTCTCTCCACGAAAAATTCCCCTGTTCTCTCCCCCACGTACAAACCACACAACCTGCGTCATCTGTTTTATATTTAAATAAAACTTTTTAAAACTATACCAGCGTCCAGTGTTATCGTCCAGAGCCCGAGACACACAGAACAGCAAGACGAAACCCGGGTACACAACCGTTAAAGTAAGCAGCAATATAACAATACATGTAAAAATAATAATAGCTGACTGAATAGAATTACTTTTCAGATGAGTAGTTGTTAATTTTCGATGAACATTTTTATCTGAGTGAGGAAAATGTCTCCTTTTCGCCCATTACTGTGTATTGCGTTACTTATGTTATATTCTACGCCTATGATCTCATTATCACTGCTGATTTAGTATTATTAGACGTAACTAGAATTCAGGAGAGATCGAGAAAATTATCGGTTATTTAGCACATCCGTAATCTTATAAGTCTTTATTTACATGCCTCTCTACGACTGACAAGTTAGACAGAAGATACGTTTTTTTTTTGTTTTTTTTTTTAAATTTATCTACTATGCACAAGGTAAGATGTGACACAAGGTCGGGAAAGCGGGATTAGATAAGCCAGCGCTCGAGAGGTGAGCACTCTGGCCATTTAAAAATTGCCTGGACAGCCCCGTCGGCATTCCCCGGTAGGGGCGCCTCAGGCAGTAAGCAATAAACTTACTCCTCCCCAAAGAGGGGACGCAAAGCCTGGGAGGGTGGACCTCCTAGAACTGCACAGGACAGTCCCATAGACAGGCGTAAATCAAGCCCCGCGGGCCGTGGGGAAAATTAAGCTCACTAAAAAGGGGGGAAAGATGAGAAAAAATTGCCTATGTCTAGATTGATTTCCACTTCACTGACAGAGGAGAGAAATGATTAAGTTTAGTATCAGAACAGATGCTACACTTTGCTCCTAGCCAAAAGGCTAAGCTATCAAGATTTCCTTCCTATCCTTCAGCACTCTTCTTCATCCTCATCCCTTCCCTCAACGCCCCTCGTTTCTTAGTTTTGCGATCTCTCATTCGCTTTCCCGCGTTCTACAGTAACAGAAATTCGGAAAACCGTACACGTCTCGGGTGCTGGTTGTGAACACCACGAGGGCGGTACGCACTGTCATCGTGTTCATTCTGCTTGACATTGATATAAGAAAACGTCTTAATGGGCGACATTGTTGACGATAGATTTTTCGACATGGCAGCTTCCACTTGTCAGACGTTATTTAGGGGAAGAAAGGAACGGAACGCCAGAACAACTACGACATTCGGTTATGTCAACCAGATTAATAGACACGGCCTTTTCCCCTTGAATTAACGTTTCACGTCGAAACAAATAACGAGTTATAAATTGCTAACGTTACCTGAAAGCACCTATCTATAGATGGAATTATATATAAAATAGAATAGAATAGATATATGTATTACAGAATTATGGATGCCCCAAATAACATAATTTTCTTCATATCTCCTGAACTCTAGTTAAGTCTAATGATACTGAAGCAAGATAAATAACGTAATGAGAGATATCAGCAAATGTGTCAGATAGAAATACGGAGTAAAAAACAGAAAGTATTGAGAAACTATCGTCAGAAATGAATGAACAGAAAACATTTCGAAAGAAATCGAGCGAAAAAGACGGGATAGTTTTTAGAAGTGGGGATATGTACATGGTTATAGGCTATTGACCATCTGTAACTAAAAAGAATGAATTAATTTCTTAAATAAATATCTGTAGATATATTAAGTCTGCACTGAAAATGGGTATATATATATATATATATATATATATAGTAAGCTATGAAAATATATTTATGGCAATTAAGCTACACAGAGGCTCCCGCGTTTCATGCCCAGGGAGAATCTTTAGGCTAAAATGCATGGAGTTATTTTTACCGGGTGTTTTTATATACACGGCTAGCTAGTTTACCAATTAGATTCTTTGTTCTCTCAGCCAATCGTTGGGCGTCCCGGAACAAAGGTCTTGTTGGTGTTACTTCCTATATCCTGTTCTGTTGTTCTGTTTTCTATGGATTAGCCTATATCATGTTTCCGTTGTTGTGTCAATATAATGGGTGAATTTATTTAAACACGTGGTTCCTTGTATTTCTATTTTAGGTTTTAATTTTTAACTCAGTAGCTTAATTGCCATAAATATATTTTCATAGCTTACTACCTAGCTCTACTTACATATCGAGCACTGTTGAAGTAAATACTGAAAATTGATACATAGAACATTATATCTCCGTATACAATTTTATGTGGATACATGAAATACTAATATATATATATATATATATATATATATATATATATATATATATATATATAAGAGAACATGAAAAAATAAACAAATATTAAGTTACATACTTTGCAAGTTTAAGAAGTTCAAGCAGTTCAACAAAGAATAGTATAACACAGAAAAGTTATTTAAACCTAGGTTTTCCAAAGAAACACATCTTCTCCTCAGAAGGAAATACATCAATTATTTAACACTAAAGCTTTGGTTTTAATTATTAATTTGGAAAAGTGAGAAGTAGTAAGACTACAGATAGCAAAAAAAAGGTTTCAATTTAGTTCTAAGTGATATTCATCTGAAGGTTGAAGGTTCAATCCTCGGTGCGGGCGATACGAAGAATTGAGAATTACTGAAGACTTCTCCCAGTCATGGCTGACGGAACAAGGGCATGCTACCTACGTGGATTAAATAAAGGGTTCGTTTCGAAATTCGGTCCAGATTCCTGAGTCTAACAGAAATATTCCCGAGTTCGAAGAGATACACCTGAAGAAGGCGGGAAGTTACAACGGTCGAAATGTTGTGACTGATAACACTCAAGATTAGAAATGTAGTCCGAATAACCAAAATTATACTAATTTGGAAAAGTTTATCAATCATGTATTAAATCTGAAAGAATACGAAATATAATTTAATCACTGCCATGAGAGATGTTGGGAGCTGAATAGCTTTACTTATATTGAATTCTGACTGTTTCACTTATTTTGCTGGAGTCTAATACATTCTTTTACGGCAAAGGGTAATATTCCGATGGAGGATACCTCTTGACACGTTATAATATATCTGAGGATTCACCATTGCAAAACACCTTTTATCCCTTATTGCACTATATTTCTTATATATATATATATATATATATATATGAATACGAAAATGTGCGTATTTAAAAATACGCAGTTTTATTAACAAGCACTTTTTGCCATATGCACATTTTGAATTTAAAAAACCTTTTGTAAATAAAACTGTTTGTACATAAGACCCCTATTTTACAGTAACACTTTCTTTAATAAAAATAGGTGGTGGAATAGTTATTAAAGTGTGTATTGTTTTGAATCATAGATTCAACCCGGTGTAAAAGATTTTTTTTTTAAATCAGTGTTAGGGAAAAATGTCTCCTTTTGGTCGTTGTTCATTTTGAGGCGCTTGAAATCAATTTGATCACTCGTTTTTCAATTTCTTATCGCTCAGTTAATGACAGTTCAATTCAGAAAGATTACATTTGGAAAAAAACATTTTATTTACTTTATCGCCACAGTGGTGTAAATTTTGAATGTTGGAAGTATGTAATACATAAATACATTAAATTAATGGTATGTATACCATTAATTGAGGAAAAAGTGTTTAATTTACTAACATTAGATATACAGCTAATGGCTATCTTATTTAATGATAACTGCCTGACTGCACAGAATTTATGTATGTAAGTGAAAAGTTCGAATACAAAACGCGGTAAACACGATTTTCAAAATTGCGAAGCTCTCACTAAAAAATGTTGCATTGCCATTGCAACACTCGACACACCCAATAATCATGTCTTACATATTGTGATATATGCATATTTCTTTTTTGTTTGCAATTAAACTTAGATTTTAATCGAAGTCTATATTTGATATGTTCGTCGTATTATTGGTTAATTTCGAAATTGTTATAGAAATCGATATGTTACAGTTAGAACATTCAAATAACTTTCACTAAGGGTTAATTTTTTCACAGAATCTAAAGACGCCATTAAATTTTTTCTTTGATTCTATCTGAGGTCACTCGAGGCAATTATCAGTTAGGTCCATAAAATAACTGAAATATATTAAAACTTAAAGAAAAAAATTGACTTTTTAAAAAATAGATTTTCTTCGGTTCATAAAATTTTAAAAAATTATACAATATCTCGGTGAAGAATCTATTTTCAAAAAAGAGGTGTAAACGTTTAAATAATTAATTTATTGTTATATTTTACAATAATTAAATAAACAGAGTCGTTTCGATTCGTGAAAGCAATGTGTTGTTTTACAGCTGTCTGTAAAAAACGCAGTGTAAACAACCACCGCGCTAACCGTTTTTTTAATTACTGGACTTTGTATTCAAATGCTATTTTAACATTTTATTTCTAGGCAAAAATTGTAAGCAAGACGATATTTTAAACAATTTTTGATCAGCAACATATCTCCACATTGGCAATATCGGGTGAATACCGCTAGTGATCGATAGAACTGAAATCGTCAATCAGCCGAGATGAACGAAATACACTCAGCAGGTATTGAACATTTATTCAAATACAGAGAATGAGTGAGCACGGTCTTGCTTGATTGAAAGAGCTAAGTAATGCTTGCCCTTGTCAACAAAATTGAGAGAAAAGTTGTGCATGTAGCTTGAATATTTTAGTTTGCAAAGAACGCTGATTTCTCACTGAGGCTTGTTGTTCGTTACCTATAGCATAATGTGTACTTGTCTGTATGCTATGATGTGTCAGTGGCGTTTTATCTTTCGACACTATATTATCGAAGATGTCACAGTCAAGATATTATAGAGTAAATATGAAATTAAAATTTCACACAAAGTGGAAAATAATTCAGTGAATAGTGAATAAACAAGTAACGTGCTAGTAAAAATAAGGACAAAAACATCATAAAAGCTGGGCCAAGATATTTCGGTCGATTCGTTCGACCATATTTATTATGGAAAATGAGCTTTATTAAACAGAACTCTACATTTTATACAGTGAGGCGTGAAATAGAAACTGAAAGGGGGTAAAGCGGTTGTAAAAGGGGGTAGATGCTGTATGTAGTGAGTTGGGCACGTGAGGATATAAGAAAGTTAGTATGTAAGGCACAGAAAAGGTGGGGGGCGAAAAGTGGAGTAGATGCATGAAGGGGGAGTGGGTGAAGGGGTAAGCAAAGAAGGGGAATGTGATTAGAAGTTTTAAGAAATAATAAAAAAACACATGGTACGAATAAAAATAAAAAATAAATAAAAGCACGTGGAGATAGAATAGGAAAACTAAAGGAAAATAAAATAGAATTAGTCAAGATAAACCAACTCAAAGTAACGTAAACAATTTTGGTGACAAAAATTACTATTAATGTAAAATAATTGAATACATTATTTTGATTCGTTTAACATTTGAGAATGTAGCGTCTAATGTTAAGTGGAACTTTTTATGTACTAATGGGGCATCGCTTATCAAGGCGAAAAGGCAACTCGAGGATAAGGCTTAATGAGTTTGTCATGTGTACGGTTATACAACACGTTTAGGATTAATAAAGATGATTGAAAATGAGCAGAAGTTGATTATTTCAAAATAACGGCTGAACTAGAATTTGTTAACATTGGAATTCAGAACGACTATGTTGTAGTCAGCTGAGAAGTAGCTTAGTGGTTTGTGTTCCACTAGAGGTAATTCTTGGAAATAAACTTTGTTCATTGAAGATTTGTTAAGTTTTAGGTACACAGAGGAAGAAAGGAAAATTATTTCTAGTGGTTATGGCTAGACGAGTTGTTCTTGTGATGTTTTACAGGGAAGGGATTAAATTTGAGCTCAGTCGAGCACCTAGCATTAAAATTAAGATAGAGTAGAGAAAGACGAGTGACGTCTCAACCTTGAGAATGAGCCCGAAGAGAAGAGGACACCCCCCACACTGGATTTCGAAGTCAATGTTGTACTGTCAAGGCAGGAAAGGATACTCTTATGACAAAATATTAGAAAAACAATTTGTTAGTTTGCGGGGGAAAATGTGAATCTGAATGGATATTCTCTTTGTCTCTATCTTTTTTTTCACTTGACTTAAGTGTAAAGTCTCAGAAATCAAGGGGCCCCTACCTGGGGCTAAGGCAAAATCTCTATATACGATACATAGATATTTGAGTGTTTTACTAAAGTTCTTCTTTACCTATACCTATAGTATATCTTTCTTGTGGTCTCTTGGTCTTACTATATTAGAATACAATAATTAATCTTGTATAACTTGGAGAAGGTGCACCATTCCTCGTATGAGCCAGCTTATAGCCATGTCGGGAAAATCTTCTTTGGGCATCGAATACTATGTTATTTTGTATATTCGGTCAGGGTTTACTTGTAGCGTAACGTATCTTTATATCAGGTTGTGGTGACAACCTTTTGTACAGAGAGACCGAAGACACTCAAGGTAATTCAAACTTTGCTCCACACATAAAAGTTCGCAACAGAGTAGACAATCACAAACTATAGTTAAGTATGAATGACAGTTTTAAAAGAGATAACCTCACTTCTTAAAAAAGTACCTAGATATAAATGCGACTCATAAAAAAGTCAAATATTAGCCCGAGGAGGAAAGCTTCTTGATCAATAAAAAACTAACTGATGTAAAATTAAAAAAAATAGTCTAACCAAAATGGCATATAAACCCTTTCTGGATTATTTAATTTCGAATAATAATATCTAATGTAAACAATTTATTGTTTACCATGAATTTATAATGGTTTCTATTTCTACCCATAACAGTTGCGGATCTGATGTATACATTTTATGTACTGATGAGTCATCACTGATTAAGGCCAAAGGCAACTCGAGGACAAGGGTTTATGAGATGAAATGATAGCTAGTTTTTAAGATGAAAAGACTCATTGGAAGATCAAGGGTGATTAATGGAATGAATTAAGTGTGGTTACTTGTGAGGACGATATATGACAGGAATCTGTTGCCATTGGATTTTAAGACGATCATGTTGCAGGGAAGCAGTCTCGCTGGAACGTGTTTTCTACAGATCGGAAACCCTTATGAAGAAGCTATGTTTGTGGACATTTCGCCTGATGCTAGGCACATAGAGGATATAAAATGTTATTTTCCATTGTGGTAGCAAAGCGAGTTCTTCTGTGAATGTTTTACAAGCGGAAACATAGATTGGAGCACAGTAGAGAAACTCCCATAACAGTAATGATAGAGATAGAGATAAACACTTTTAAGACGTAAGCGATCGCAATAGTGTGACAAGATTGGCTCGAGTGAAAGAAGGAAACTCTTCGTGCCCGGGCCTCTCACACAGGAATCCGTGTCTATAAGCATTGTGCTTACCAAAAACGTAATCCGTCTTGATTGATCCATTTTTCTGAAATATTCTTTTTCATATTCTTTGTTCACTCCTCATATTTCATCGGCTTAATCTGTTAATATGTGCTTTACATCTCGTGTATCAATGTTCTGTCTTATATTTATATCTACTATAGAATCATAGCCAGACTGGTAATAAACTATTCGAGTTTGCTGACCGCTTAATCTGCACAAGGAAAGAGAACTCGTTTGAATTGCAAAAGAAAAAAAAAAGATAAAATGACAGCTATCATAAACAATAGAAAGCAATCCATATCTTTTGAGCTGACCGTGCGAACACATTTCACAGAACGTTGCGCGGGATCAACCGGCTGTAATCTTCAAGTTGACAATTTCAATTTTTTTTGTCTCTTCTAAACGCGAACAAACCGACAACAGGATTTGAAGATAAATCCGATTTAATACGCGTTTTTACTCCAGGTTCCTATTTTTGTAAAAAGTCGTTTTAGTTCGGGCAAAGACTAATCCATTATAAATTAGTGTGAGAATACATTATGTCTATGTATATGTCTGTAACACGCAATATTCGCAATTTAGTCATAAGTATTACTGATGAGAACGAGAAGTAGAAAAATGTATTTTATTAAAGAATTTGTAAAACGCAATTGTGTTAGGAATTTTTATGACGTATGTCAACGGGCAACGGACTATGGTAAGTAGCTTATTAGGATATAGTAAAAAAAGAAATACCAAAGTAGATAGAATATGTTATTAGGATTTGGTAGACGAATACAAATTTAAAGTAGATCAGCACAAAAATGTCCTAATCTTGAACAGACTTTTTAAGGTTGGAATATATGTGAAGTAAGAGATAGAGATAAATAGACAGACAATGAGATAGACAAGGGAAGACCGAGAGACCGGCAAACGAACAAATCTCCACAGCCAGTCACACGACTATATTAGATCGCTGGTAACAGCATACGCACGCACTTATGCATGCTTACACAGTGATTCACGAAAAATTAGATCATCACAGTTGTAATATTATATAGACTTTCCATTATTATTTATAACGTGATTATGACAATCATTTATTTGCCATCGATCAGAAAATTCTGAATGTCTGGAATTTACATCGCTTGAACAATCGTCACCAAACTTGGTTATAATATCGGTCATGCTCTCACTTAGAACTGATTCTGAAATACTTGAAACATTAATTTAAAATGATAAACATTTCATTCAGAACTCCGTTGTAAACATGAAACAAAAGCTCTTTAATTTATTCATAAAGATAAACATCAACATTTTGGTAATTTCGATTTATCTTTTTAATGTGACCGTAAATAAAGGAACAAAGAAGAAATATATTTGTCTTTTCACTTGCAATTTAGAAATAGATCGCAACTTGTTGAGCATCAAGTCGATCGTTCTAAAGAAAAGAAGCATTTAAACACACATGCTAAATATTTGTCTAGGAATACAAAATAAATTGCGAGACTTACCTATTTGTTACATTAAAATCATTAAATTTATAGAAAACAATAACAAATAGTTGATTAATAAAATGTCTTTTTTCAAAACAAATATGTAAATTATTTAACCTTGCGGCTGATATAGCATAAACGTAAACAGTATATAAAAAAGACAGTGCGTCTATTTTGTAAAGTTAATTGACTTGAAATGGGGCGTTTTGACTTTACTGTTAGGGCGACAACTGGTTTCAACATCCGTATTTATTCATTTAGAAGTACGTTGAAATAGTAGATTTTTGTCGAAATATTTTTTATTATTCAGAATTATGTTCATTAAATCAATCTTAAAGGTCAAGAAAAGAGAACGAAATTGCAGACCTCTTTATTATTTATCCATGACTTTCACGCTTGAGCTAAAAACAACAAATAATATCACATCGTTTAAACTGTTCACATTAACAATTATTAGATATTCAAAGAGTTCTTTAAAAGCTCATAAATATTATTGCTGACAGAAAGCGATATTAATTGCGAACAACAGGTTGGTTCAAGCTAATCGCAGAATAACATCTAATACGGTAAAATGATCATGGACAAATAACCAGACACTGACATACGAGTCCAATATTTAAAGAGATACGAGATATGACATAGCGTTTGTGCTCCAGCCTTTCAGGGTGGATGATTTATTGATAAACACTTAAAGGGAGTCTGGTTTTGATTCGACCACCAGTACAATATATAGAGCCTGACGATTCCCTACGGGGATGAAACGCGGACGCCTTTGTGTAGCTTATTAGCCATAACTATATGTTTATACCTTATATATATATATATATATATATATATATATATATATATAAGAGAGAGAGAAAGAACTAGAAGACCACCCGTCGCAGGACAGATAAAATTAATTCCCCGACCAAAACAGTTTCGCAACACTTAAACGTAACCTTACTAAGATTAAAATCAAAATATAATGATAATAAACCTTATATCGAGAACCCTTATTCCAATTTTGATCAAAACCCCTTACATAATTTTGATTCTAGACAATGTCTCTAATTTCAGGCTCAAGGCGGTCTTAAGAAATTGTAATTTAGGGACTCTTGCTTAATTTGGGTTTGATTATCATGAATAGTATTCAATGAATATATTATATATTTTAATTTTCAAATGGAATGTTATGTCCGTATGATGCCCCATAAAACCCCCTAAATTGAAATTTGTGGAATATTATTAAGTGTTGTCTAATATCTATAATGAAAATTGCACAAAAATGGAGGTATCTTAATGTTCACGAAAGGCTTTAACCCACGTTTTATCACCTTTGCATAAAACTAAATGTAACTAAATGCCACCCACATTACGACCCCTTACACCTAGTAGCTGTATTTAAAAATTCATTATGAGTGGTTACTTAGTTTAGTAGTGAATGATATACGCACAAATATATAAACATATACGCATACCTGAGAGATAGATAAATAGATAGATTGTATGAAATAAATTTTACATAATTATAGTGAAATTCGCATAATATTCTGGACTATTCTATTATGGGCTTCCCTTTTATTTCTACTGCTTATTCTATCGCTAAATTATGTGCGTCTTTTCTGGATGCATATATATATATGTTTTGAAGTGGTTTTTAGACATGTTTTATTTCTCATGAAAGAGAGCCTTTTCTCTATCGATCCGGCAGCATTTTAAACCATTTCTATTGTTTTTCCATACTTTCTGTCGATCCTTTTAAAAACGATTTTTTCTGAAAACGTACGTGAAAATCATGTTTGTTAGAACGTTTTACATTTGATTTGAATGCACCTCTGAATCTTTGAAATATATATATATATATATATATATATATATATATATATACATACATACATACATACATATATATATATACATACATACGTACGTGTGTTGTCAAATCATACAGTACGACCACAAAAGATTTTGAAATTTAAAACTTTCAGTTAGCAATCTTTATTCATCAATATTATTTTTAAAGTTCATTTTAATGAAGTCGATAGAGAGTTTATTAAATGTATGAAGAAACAGCCTAAGTACTTCTGTTTGCTAAAAAAGGGCAGTAGAGACAATTAATAACTATTTTCAAGATGGCTGGAATATTTCATGCATAACATGGGTGGTGTCCATGATAACCGATTAAGATAAAACCAAAATGCCATATTCCGAAATTCCAATTAAAAACTATTTTAAAACGACATGTTTAACATTCTAGCGACAACATAACACCCAATCCAATCATCTTTTATATTTCTGAGTAGCACAAATAGCGTACAATTTCCTTCCTTAAAGTCTTCTGAATAATAACTCAGTCTAACAATATCAAACCAGCGGTGACAGTAGTACAATAGACGTAGAATATTGAATATAGATATAAATATGTAGCTAAATGTAATCCTCTGGAAACACCGCTATCGACGACAGGTGGTTAAATGATTATCTCAAGACGAACAAACGGACGGGATAACAAAACCCAAAAGTACTTGGAGGTACTGGCCAGCAACATGCCATACCACGCTTGAGTGGCATATCCATATTAATACATTTATGTGACTACTTCGATTGTCTTTGTTTTTCGAAACTACGTGACTAATATATTATTATTCTATTGGTTTCTATAAATCAATTATTTATTGAAATTAAAGAATGTTATAGCTTAAATTGATAAAACGAACTTTTAAAAATCCTATTTAAAAATAGTATGTTAACACCGTAAAATGAAAAGAGGTAAAAAGTTATCTATTCCGCAATGGAGATAGAATCATATTTAGGTATTCTCCGCCTAAATATGAGTCTATCTGTTCCCATTCTCGCGCATGGGATAAGTATGGGGACAATTTCCCCCTCCTTGCATTTGTCACATAATTAGCAACCATCCACTTTCTATCGGCCCGCTTACTGATTTGATACATGTGCGCTTAGCTGTTCATTATGTATGAATTTATCCGATTTATAAACAAAAATGTATGGTTAAAATTAAAGTAAAACTACACAACTGGAGAAAAGAAAGACTGGAGACTGGCTTCAAGGAAGAAACTACGACTAACTGTACAGAAAATAATTCGTTTTAGCTAACACAGTCATCTGTAGACACACGAAGCAAAAGAAGAAAGAGGGTTTTAAAGACTAATTCAGGCCTCCAATCAGGCACGAAAGACAATGGATAACCCCTCTGTGGGTAGTCTATTATGAACCAAAGATTGCGCAATCCCAACCAGACTTCCATTGAACAAGGATTGCTTGAATCAAGTGACAAAGAAAAGTTCAAATCAACTGGAAACGATCCCGAGACTAGCATACATCACTTGGTATTCCCAAAAGGTCACCCATTTAGCACTGGTCAGGCCTAACATTGCTTAACTTTGGTGAGCTAACGGGAACCGGTGTGTCAACGTTATTACGCCATATGAGCACGACTAATACCATAATAACATTACCGGGAGATAATTTCAACTAATATTCCCGTACCATCAACGACATACATATTATAATAAGTGACGCTTTGTCAATTGTTTATGAACACACATACAAAAGAGTGATTGTTAATAAATACGTCAATGTCAGAAGAACGAACGATAAGAAAGAAAACTGCGAAAAAGAACAAGTCAAAAGGATAGTAATTGTCTGTATTTCTTAGATGAGGTGTTTTCATTATGGATGTCAGTGTTCGGACTGACTACCCCCGTGACAATAAAGGGGTTGGTCCGTGAGTCCAGATAGATGGTTCCCAAGTTCGATAAAGACATCTGATGAAGGCCGGAGGAAAGAACGGCCGAAACGTTGTGAGCATGGCAGCCAAGATGAGGAAGTCAATCCGAACACTGAAATCCATAAGTCAAAAGGACTAAGGTACAATAGTGGGAGCAAATTATATATCAGTATCATTGCTGTACTGCATAATTACGTTAACACACCGGTTCTCGTGATGTCACCGAATTTAAGCGACATGAGGCTGGTCAGTATCAAATGGGTAACCATTTAGAAATACCAATCGTTGTATATGGGAGGACGGCGAAACCTCTATGCGATAAATTACAGCCCTGAAGATGCTTTCAGCAAGTACTTCAGTATAACTTGCTAATACAAACGTGTTCACACTACGAAACCACCGCCTTGGGTAAAAGTTCTGTTCTCAATCATGTGGTGAAATTTTTCAGAGAGAGTATGAAAATTCGTTTTTGTTTTATTGTTTATCACTGCTGTTTTCATATTTATAGACTGATAATATTCAGGGGGACCGTAAAAATGTAGAATATGATAGGTTATTAGATGCTCCCGTAACTAGAAAAATGATTGTCATTAATAAGTTGCTCTAGGGGAAAAGTATTATGAGTACGGAAAACGCATACATGAATAAAACAAACAAAAAACTTAAATCCTTCTGTACATGATTTTTTTGCTATTTTTTATTTATTTCACCATCCTTCAAATATTAGGAAATTTATTTAAATGAGGAATTTCGAGATAGAAAAAAAACTATGAAAAAAAATGATTAAAAAATGGGAAGTATTCGCATGTCTTTCGTCATGTATTCCGAAAACATCTGAAAGACATTATATAAGTTTCAAAATGGTAGTCCAAAATGGCTTTGAAATGAAGATAAGGATAAAAACATTAAGTGTTATTAATGGCTGATGTCCATACATTGTCATGTCGGGAGCGGGATAGGTTTATTACATCTTGTCTGAGGCACCCTTATCCGTGGTAGGAATACCAGATTATTTTTTGCATCCAGTCCAGAGTACATAATCATAAACAGCTGGGTTCTTCAACTTAAAGGACTGTGGCTAACCTCGTCTTTGTAGTGGACTAGTAAATTACATATTTTATGGTTTGGCTATGTTTATACTAAACTTCAGGGGTAATTATTGCATTGAACTCCATGTTCAAACTATAAAGTTTGAAACTATTCATTAATTTGCTATTTGATTCAGGGGAACATAACTGGTAACAGGAAGTGAGGAGCATAATTAGAAAATTATGAAATGAGAGCATGTCTACGCAACACATGCTGGTTATCAATGATTTAAGTTTCGTGTAGAACCCTAGTACAAGCCTAAAAGCGTCGAGGGCTTGAGATCAACCAAGTAGTTATAATGATATATAAAAAGAACTGAAAATCGATATAAAAGCTTTAACGTCTTACTGTACCACATGTGGCCCGTTTAGTCAGCATTTGTTATATAAATTATTCAACACGAGAGAAATAAATTTGCTAGACTGGAAAAACAGTATTATGGGCAAATAACATATACTACACTGCCCTACCAAAGCTGAAAGTAATATTTGTTAGGATATTCTCATGACAAACGAGTAGATAATACTCTACCTTTACAAAAAGGGGGCATATCTGGGATGATTTTCTCATGACAATGGAACAGATATTACATTACCCCACCTGCATTGAGCATTAAAAGTAGAATTAATAAAAGTAATAGTATACTTTCGTCTTCAGAAAGACAGATACCATATCTCTATTAGTTATAGTATTGGTAATGTAATTTCTTAATATTGACATAGTGTAGCCGTTGTAAAATGGATGACGACGCGGACTGATATCTGGGTTGTACAAAGTTTTAATCCAGTCGGTTCGATACCACCACTTTCATGCATGGGTGTTAACAACCGCCAAGTCGTTGATCCTCGACAGAGTTAGGGAAACCAATGCCAAGAACAGAAAAAAAACTGGTCAAAAAATCACACCAAGCTGATTCATAAAAAATACTTTTAGATTTGTCATTGGTTGATAATTATTTTTTTACCAGGATTACAACGTTAAAACATTGATTTACTAATAGAACTTCCCTTCTTTCTTATTTCGAGAGTTTTGTGTTAATCCTTTTTGTTACATATCCAAACAATCAAAGATGGTTTGGAAAGACGGTGGATTTGTCCCCATCATATGTTTTATGGAAGTCGCTCTAAACAAGGCATGAAGCCACTTGATTTAAGGAGCTTAAAAGAACGAAATATAATTAAGTTGCATAATAACAGAAAGAGAGAGGAAGGTAGAGGCAAAATAAATAATTGAACCTACAGCCGAAACATTAGCATGGTAGTGACAGACACAGTCACCCATGCGAGAAAAAATACCTCAAGGGACCCACATCCAGACATAACATGGCACTCGAGAATACCCGGATATTTAGCGAATGTTGATGGAGAGGCCATTCACGGAACCACCCCTTGATTCTGTCTCCTGGACTATCACCTGGGAATTTTCCGACTAGAAAAGCACCATGACCTTGCCCATAACCAATGATACTTTACCTTCCGCTAGTTGTCAGACAAACCAAGCCCGAAAGTGATCCTACCACTAGCGTTTAATCCCCTGGACTCAAAACAGTCTATGGCCCTAAATGCAAAACACAACACATCTTTTCTTAACCTAATTGAATACTCGATGTAATCTATATTTTCGAGACATAAAAAGTAATTCCTTAATTGAACATATCTTAATTTCTTCCTTTCGCTCGAAATATATTTCATTCACTTAATGGTTCGTCTGTTTTACGGCATATTCACACTTTTATTAGTTGTTTAATGTCAAAGCAATACTGACCTCAAACGACGAATTGCACGCACTTCGTTCAACAAGAGTCCCTATCTTTATCCGTCACTTACAGGGTAAGTGGGTGTGCAATGAGAAGGGAAAACAAATTTTTAAAGTACACACAAATTAGAAGTTGGGAAAAAATAAAAATTAATCTGGGAATCAAAGTAAACATTGTTAAGAAATATATGTAACTGTTAGGACACCTAATGAAACGGAATTATCTCCCTTAAACCATTTCGCGAGTTAAGAGTTATCGCCCTTGAAATTGTCGACTGCCCAGAGAGAAAGGTAAACAAAGATCACGGCATCAGACGGCGAATATAACAATCGCGTCCAGCGGCCAATTAACTCATTAATTCATTCTGTGTTCAGTTTTAATAAATCTGTTAAACGTTTCGCTTGATAGTTCATCCATTTATTTACAAGTTATTATTTATAAATAACCTAAATTACGAGGTTATGAAAGTAACATCAAAATAATATGAAATCTCTATTGAGATGAAGCTTGGTAAGTGAATATCTTTATATATTTTTATTACAGGATTCATTCCAAAACTAATTAAGGAATTAACCAATCATTATGACTGTTTAAACACAGCTGTTAGGCGTAAGGTACTTCATGCAAATGGCGTAGGAGACGATGGGATCCCTTCGAAAAATTCAAATACCTCAGAGTTTTGTACCGCTTGTCAGTTTTAATCCCGTTGGGAAATCTATGAACCCAAAATCCCAACCCAACAACCATTGATAACACAACAACTTTGGTTCAACAAATCTTACATCATGGACTGTTATTAATAGCCATTGCGCTTTGGCATGAAATAATCTCTCACGGATTTATCTCTATTTATATAAAGATAGGTATTTGTATATGTTTTTATATATATATATATATATATATATATATATATATATATATGTGTGTGTGTGTGTGTGTGTGTGTACAAGATACACTCATAAACTAATGAAAAGATA
Source organism: Sepiola atlantica (assembly GCA_963556195.1). Classification (NCBI taxonomy): domain Eukaryota; kingdom Metazoa; phylum Mollusca; class Cephalopoda; order Sepiida; family Sepiolidae; genus Sepiola; species Sepiola atlantica. The sequence continues at coordinate 121,798,732 of OY744521.1, forward strand.
ATTAGACATTTTGGAGCACAGCTGTTAGGCGTGAGATGTCAAAATGTGGGCTCTATTTAGTTTGATTTATTTTTTATGTGAAAGGGGTAAAAAGGAGGTAGCAATCCTTCGTGAAAATTCAGATACCTCAGATTTTGTAAAATTTCATCATAGCTATAAGACATAAATTAATAAATATTTCTCAAATTTCAGTATATTTGGAATATTTTAAGGGATTTTTAAGATTTCAATATGGTCACAACCTCCCATTTAAAAATTCAAATATATCAGATTTGCATTAGATTGGATGCATAGTTAAAGGACATCAACGAAGCAGGATTCCCTTAATTTCAATTTCTTATTAAGACCTCTTAAGCTTAAGCCTTAAATTTTAGACATCTGCAAAAACAAAATCAATTGATTTTGATGAAATTAGAATAAAGATTCTAGATATGATGTATAGTATCATTATATCTAGATTTGAATCTTCGTAATGAGATACAAAACTGTTTTGATCGACAGATTTTCTTCTAGTAATTTATAAATACATTTTAGTGATTTCATATATAGTTTTTAAAGAACAAATTGTACCTTAATTACTCTAGTAGGAGTAAAATTATTCGTAATTAAAACACACTTTTT
>OY744521.1:121806852-121851852 GCA_963556195.1 Sepiola atlantica
TAGCAACATCGCTTCTGTGTGAGAGGTGCTGCAAGGAAGGGAAGAGATACCCCTACTAAATTGCAAAGTCAGGTATGTACTCTGGTAAAGTAAGAAAGAGTGCTCCGCACCGAACCCTCCCAGATATGGCCACAATCCACCATCTTAGGGCGGATCTGGCTCTTCTACCGGTAAATAATTGCGTCAAGAGTGAGGTACCTTCTGGAACAATAGAATGATTTAACCATTTTTCCAGCGACCTCAGCAACAGCCTAGTGTGCGTATGGGTCGCACCGGTTCTGGACACGAGTTTACCTAGACATACATTTATTAACTGAAGAACAAGAATAATCTGTTTGGCGCATCAGGGAAAAAAAAAGTACACAATATTCGTTGTATATCGCAAGATTTCAAGAGTTTAAATCTTTCGGTGATTCTCAAGTGTCAGACGGTGACCTAAAACGAAAGAAACAATGTCCCGTCGAAGTCACTCTTCACAGCAGACCAAAGAACGCGTTAAAAACGAAAATAGAAAAGAACATTTGGTTTTCTATTTCTTTTCTTTATTTTTTCTCTATTTCTTTGATTCTTTTCGTTCTCTCTACTTGTCTTACTTGTACAAGGATCTTGTCGTAGGTTTGCCCTTCAAGCAAAATGCACGTCTTTTAGGAATGCATACGCACGAAAACGAAAACGAGCATATGCGTGTTTGTGCGCCCGCTCGTGTTTATAAACACGTATATGTAGATATATATAAGCAGATACGCGTGTATATATATATGCGCATATATTATTCTTGGGCCACTACTTGTCAAAGACGAGAGCCACTCGAGGATAGTTAAGAAGGAATGATTTATTAATGAATATATATATATATATATAAAATTGAATAAATGATCCGTATTCGTTGAAGAAAATCTTAAATTGTTCCTTCCCATTGTGAAACACATTTTTCTCCTTGATAATAAATTCGATGTTTTCAACATTTATTAATTATTATATTTTGAGCTCTAGTAATATATAGACTAGCTATTGACCCATTTTTGTGCGAATTTAACGGAATTATATATATATATATATATATATATATATACATATATATATATATAAATATATATATATACATACTTCGACATCTATATGACCCATAAGAACACTTCAATTTACGCATGCGCCTACATGATCTATCACATTCGCGTTTCCAGAACGCATTCACATACAGCGAAGACGATCACACACACACACAAATACAAAAGCCTTTCTTCCAGAAAAATGATAATGGGGTTATACAGGAGGGGGTAGAAATAAATAAAGAAAGAAAGTGAGATGGGGCGGGAAAAAGAGGGGTAAATGAAGTAAGAGAAGACAACGACAGGGAAGAAACGCAACATCCGATACTCTGTAGTTTGGGCTTTGAAAAAGAAAACATCCCACCCCGCCATCCCCAACTCTCCACGTACTCCGACTTTCTCCAGTAGGGTACCCGCTTCAAATAGAAGCAGCAGCAGCCGCCTCGCCACCCGTATCATTTCCTAGCATCTTAGTATATTATCGGGCCCTGCATCTCCGGTTACTGGTGAGAATAGACGCTGCACAGAAACTGCGTCAGATCTGATTTCACTTGCATCCCGATATGGCAGAAAGAGAGATCGTATCTATTTTACTTTCTTTTCTTTCTTGTTTTCTTATCCTCTGTCCTTTCTTTCTTTCTTTTAATGAATGTTTATTTCCTGTTGTCTTCCTTACATGTATTTCTCTTTATTTCTTTTAAAATTGTACGGATTTGTTTTTTGTTTTTTTATATGTGCCCAAGCATCTCCTGAGACGCGCTGTCCGTCACGTAAAAGTTTGAAATAGCATCTTCATCGTGAAGCGCGTAGATTGAATGGACGTATCTTAAGAATCCGCGTTCGTGTTTTTTTTTTTAAAGTCTTAAGTCTATTCTCCACCACGCCCATCTCCACATCACCCATCTTCTTTCAATCTTTGAAGACTACGTAACTTTTTCTTCTTTTATTTTGTGGTTTAGACATTCTTCGATTATTGGACTCTTGTATAAGAAATAAGCAAAACATATATAAGAATAAAAATAACTGAAAATCGCGGATACGTTGGTGCTACAAGTGTCGCATAAACGCGGCTAGTTATTTTTGGTTATAGGAGAGAGGGAGGAAGGGAGAGGGAGTAGAGAGAGGAGAGAGAGAGAAAAGGGGTAAGACTAACAGATAGGAAACGATGGAGGGGGAAAGCGATAGACGAGGAAAGGAAAGAAGAAGATAGGAGAAGAGAGAGAAGGGGGGGGGGAGAGAAGAAAGATCGAGGCGGAATTGAGATTGAAAAGGGATAGGGTTAGGGAGTAGGAAGGAGGAATTAAAGGGAAGAGGAATGCATATAAGAGAGGGGAGAAGAGAGACGCGAGAAGAAAGAGAGTGACACGAGGGAGGAGGAAGAGATAAAGAAAGAAGGAAAAGTCTATTATGCGTTTCAACATAATATGAAATCCTTTGATGGTGTAAACATGATTATCAAACAATGTCAAAGTTAAGAAATATATTTAATATATATAATACTGATCCAACGGGTAACAGGTGTCTAGTATATTAATGTAATCATGAAACAACGTAACATGTGTGCGTGTGTCTGTTTTTCTCGCCTCAGCAGAACGTCAATGATTATACATTGAATTATTATTTTTTATTTCCTATTAATCGAACATTTATTGAAATAAAATAATTGTTATGGCGTAAACTAAAATGCAATTTGTAAAAATCTTACTTCGAGCTTCATTAATATTCACTCCCTTCTCTACTTCGCTCGCCCACAAAGCTGACACAACGCTAACAGTTTCCCACTACCTGCATTCGTCCCGTAACCGGTACTCTCTCTATATCTGTTTCTGTTGGTTTGTCACCTTTGGATCTTAGCTTATTATTTATCAATTTAAGAGTGTAAACTAAACTCGAAAGAATTTATTCGATTTAAAAAAGAAAAACTAAATCGAAACAAAGTTTGTATATAAAGATATGAAAATTTACAAAGAGCAAACTGAGACTCGGAAAACGATTCGAATTTGTTCAAGAATAGGAACTTCCTTAAGCCAGCGTCATTTTATCCTCTTATGAGTGGCAATGGTCGAAATACTGTCACATTTGAACTCCCTATTTTATTAAATTAAAATAATTGTGTACGATGTAGATACAACATGAGGAAATATTGTAAATATAAACAAAAAAATAAGCATAAAATGGCCGCAAAGGGCAGGGAGATGATCTAAGTAGTGACCATTTCAACTTCCGCTGACGTAAGAATCTGGGTCGTCACGTATTAACGGCTCAGCCGGCTTAAAACTGTCTTTATTTTATCTCTCTCTCTATATATATACATATATATGTATATATATATATATATATATATATATACACACACAACGGGTGAAAGGGGGCATTGTTTCTATATATTTTAGGACATTATTATAATAGTGGCAGATTGTTTTAGGAATAATCTGAAACCCTATTGAAGTAAAAAAAATACTAGTTGCTCTACTAACGCTTGAGAGTGTTGTCTACCCTACTATTTCTCCCAGAGTTGACCGAAGAGAAGTGAATTTTACCTTTAATTTAGGTAGCATGCCAAGATCACGATCCGTATCGATAACCATTTAACTGCAGCCATTTCTAAGGGGGTGTATATTTGTGAACGACTATCACAGAGAATCAATATTAAATAGATTTTCTAGATTGAATTTTGTTTTTTGGAAATTAGTTTAGTTTTTTTTTTCAAACACTACTTGTTCAGAAGAAAACCTATCATTTTATTTATTATTCTTTCCGTTTTTTTGTAGGTACCTCCACGGATTTTGCTTCCCACTGAAAAATGCGTACATTTCCAACGGACTTTCAATTTAAAAAAAAAAATGAAAACGCTTCAAAAACGGTTATAGAAACCAGAATGAAGAACAATTAAAAATTCGTTTTCATCGTGTGTTAAAACCGAAGTTGAATTATTTCAAACCAAACATCAAGGAGTATTATTTCTTTCACAACAACATTTATTAAACTTTGGTAGATTTTCTAGGGGATTGTTCAGTATACAGGCCATGGCGGCTTGCCTCTTTCCGTAAACGAGTAACGGAATAAGCCGAAAAATAACGATAATGTAATTCGAAGAATACAGATCGAGAGCAACGATGTAAAAAATAGATTAAAAAACCTGTAACACTGGCCTTTTGGCTAAGATCAAAATGTAGTATATGTTCTGATACTACACTTCATTTTTTCTATCCTCGATCAGTGAAGACAAATCCTTCTAGACTCAGACACATTTAATTTTGATTCTAATCCACAGTTTACCTTTTGGGTGTGCTGGATCTTCCTCACACTAAAAGCATCCCTGGTCTAACTCTGCCCTCGTAGGGAGGTAAATAAATAGGGGCAGCTACTTTTCAAAATGCCGAATGAGTAATTATTTTTCATGTAGTAGCTGTTCGGTCTCAGAAATAAATCATCTTTCTTGGCCTCTTGGCTAGGAACAAAGTGTCGTATCCGTCCTGACGCTACACTTCATCTTTTTGTCCTAAGTCAGTGAAGGAGAATTCCTTCTTGACTGAGGTCATGTTATTTTTGTTCTAATCCAGAGTGCCCCTTTTTGGTTGAGCTAGATTTTTCACACATTAAACATTTAACTTGGGTCTAACTTTGCCTTCCTGGGGAGGCAAGTGAATAGGAACTCCTCATTTCAGATGTGATGAGTTCATGGCCCTTCGACTGAGGTGCTGTATTTTGTGCCTGTGTGCGTGAGTGGGGAGGGGTGACGGAACTATATATAAAAAGAGTTTTTGTGGGAAGCTGGATTTCCCCGACTTCAGAAACATAACCCGTGTTTAATTTTATCATCGTGGAGAGGCAAGTATATAGGAATAAACTTAATTACAGTTGTTGCTTCTACGACTATATTGTATTCATGTTTTTAAATACACTAATATTTATAATCGTTGTATCACATTACCTATCTACCCTTACTGACCATAAAAGAATGGCTGCGTTTTTCTATTAATTAACCGTCAGACAGACAGTGCGTCAGTATGTACCACGAATTTTATCCAGATACACAGATACCAATCGAGGATACGTGCTCGACGATTAGTCCGGCAGAGGGTAGGCCCTTGTGGCATCTTCTGGCCCTGCTCTGTCGGACTTGGGCAGACCTAAGATGTCCACTTTCCCAGGCCTTGCCTTTTCTCTTGGGGTAGAAGTTTGTTAATCGCTAAATACTAGAGGTGCCCCTACTGGCTCTACCACTTTGGCTCTGTTTTTTCTCTTTGCACCTTCCGGCCTTGTGCCACATTGTATGGAATACATAAATAGTACATGTATATGAATTGCTATTCATACATATTGATACCCGCCAAAGATACGTCCTTGACGATCAGTTCGCCAGAGGCTTCGCCGCTGTGGCTTCTTCTGGCCCTGCTCTATCGGCCTGGGGTATTTGTTCTGGGTAGTCCTAAGAGGTCCATTCCCCCAGTCTTCGCCTTTTCTCTTCAAGAAAGGGTAAATCGTCTGATACTGCTGACAGAGCTACCCAGGAATGCGCTACTTCTTGTGCGCTGGCCGACCATCTCTACCTTCATGCTTTGTACCACATCTTCCCACGGTGTGAGGGAGGTATACACTGTATATATACTGTATATATATATATATATATATATATATATGAAGTATACTATTATAAAAGTAGTTGACTTTTTTTACTACGCAATTATTACATGTTTTCCTACTTCTTTTTATGCGAGTAATTGGCCACCTTCACCGCGACATAAAAATAATGAATACTGAATTTGATTTTTAATCGGTATTTTTAGGTTATCTGTCGGTACATCTTAATAAATTAAAGAGCAACCTCAAAAACGTCACCCATGGACTCGTTAATAACATTAAAAATCCGTTCTGCATTTAAGCCATATTTGTTACATATACACTATGCCTGGCTTGTCCACCAAATTTAATTCATGAATGTCCAACAGTATTTGTTGAACTGTCGTTCAATTTTAAGCACACCTGGACACGACGTGCAATATTATCCATTACTCTGGCGCATTCCTCCTCCTGATATTCCCTGTGTTGGCCAACTTCAGTTCAGAAATAATTTTGCGAATATTTTGATGGATATTATTTTTGAGATAACGTCACAGATTTAAATCTGGAAGGTTAATGTGAGTTTGAAGCCTATTCAGGTCACATATCTTACTGATGATACGATAATACTAGTGCCCCTACATATTAAATATAGTTGTATTGTAGAAAAGATTAGTAAATTCTTTTAATGATTCCATATGTGGCATTTTGGGTGGTCACTTTGTCTGAGGTGAAGCCAAATTTATGGTCTCTATCTCGATTAAAGCATTTGTTATTACCATGCGAGACTAGCGTTTATGTCGAGGTGAATAAATGAGATATTTATCATTAAGAAAATTTAACAGCATCATCAATAGATAAATTAAAATGTAGCAACAGATAATTCACACTTATTCACAAATCTAATTCTTATATATAAATAACTAACAAAATAAAATGCTTAAAGATTCAAACAAAAGATTAAAATATGCCGTTTCGTTAACCCTAACACTAACCTTAGGTCCAGGGGTCGATATTGAGGTCCAGACCATCAATTCGGCTTCGTTTCATAATTTAAACCTTACCAATTGTCAAGACACAACATTCAGTTTCGCCTCTTAATTAAGAGCCTTAAAAGAATGTATATATATAACTACATTGTTTTAATAACAAAGACTTACTATTTAATTTTTTAAAAGCAAAAATAAAATGCAATCAATAAAAAACTTTATGCCTTTTTTGTTTTTTTTGTTTTTTTGTTTTACTTTCTTTCAGCAAAATTGTTAGTCTCAGCTATCGATGTTATCGTTGCTTTCCGGTTCTTTCCATAGCTCGTTTACGGAATTGGTCGAGGCGCCATAGACCATATAGTTAAAAGTACTATTATCTACTTTATAGCCATATACTACTGAAAGTTGATTAATTTCTTTAAATTTCTCATTTTTTTTTAGATATATCAATATGTAAAATGTACGCAATTACTGGTCACACTTCGAGGAATATAATTTCATTTGTTCTGCAAGATTTGTTCCAAATAAAATAATTGACCGTCAATAAAATAATTCTTGTGCTATGACACTTCTACATTTCCCGATTACTTAAATATATCTTTATTTAATTAGCAATGTTTTGCGTTGATTTATACAATACCCGGAACTGTTCTCAATCGAACTACAAGTTATAAGTGAATTAATTTAGTCAAAAAAACAATAGTTTCTCTATCTAAATACATAGTATAATATTACAAACAATGTCAACATACACACAAAGATGTGTTGTTTTTTATAACCATTTTTCAATTAATGTGTGTGTATTGAATATACACAAAATAAGAATGGTAATCAACTTATCAACTTTTAGAGATGAAACTGCCATTGCAATCAGATAATTCATTGATTTTGGTTGTTTTGTGAATCTGGTTATTTTGTTAATATTTTAAATAACCCATTCTCAGTTAAATTTGGAGGTACCTTCTTCATTGAGAAGATTGCTGTCAGCAAAATATACATTGGTGGACACTCATATATGGGATGAGGTTTCCAAGCAAAATTGCTTATTAGATACGCAAAAAAGTTCTGATGATTTAGACATGATCTTTCTACTGATAAATTTACCCCAGTTTAGAATTGACAAAATTAAGTAGGTAATGAAACGGATTCTAAGCGACATAAACAAATAGGGGTTCGGTTTTATCTGAAGACATACACGTATGAGAATAATTATGAAAATAAAAATAATTGACTTAACACTATATAGATAACATGATAAAAGAAAAAATCACATCTGTGAATATTGTCTGCATGTGAAACATGATGGCACGCAGTAACGGTACACTTCATATATTTGGAAAATAGCGTTTATTTTATCAGACTTAGTTTTGCAGAGAAATTTCAATTTGTATTAAAATTAAATAAGATTATTGGGAACCCCATAAAACTGAAGTAAATGGTAAATTAAATGCATTACTTATTATGAGGTTCTAACAAATACGAATATCGAGCCGTTTCCCTGTGCAAAGCCTGCTCTTTTGATTCGGTTCTTTTGAATATATATATATATATATATATATATATAATAACTTAAACAACGCTTTGCTGCTGTAAGATATAATACACTCTCTCCTCCGTAGTCATAACTAAACTAATAGGGTAGACCATAGATCCTAACTGTGGTAAGAGCAACTACTCAAGGTGATGTAAAACTCCAATACCACACCTACGATAAGGTAACTCTCTGACACGTTCCGCAGTGTAGACTTGTTTATACATTCATTGATTGGTAGAGAGAGTGGGTCCTGTTCTCCACAATGCATGGTTCACTATAATCAAATCATATTAAGCGGTCGTCTGATAATCAGACGTTAATTCGTAATTCCCGACGGGAGAGCACACACACACATATATATAGTCTAAAGAAGCTTTGAGTTATTTTAAACAAAAAGACAAAAACAAAAAGGAAAATGCAGTTTAAATTCCCAGAGAAACTAACTAAATCCAAAATAGTGTAGACTTAACATTTGTTGGAAAATTCATAAATAAATCATATATAATAGTATAGAAATAAATAAATACGGAAATTAAGTATCTAACAGTGAAACAAAAACAGGAGACCTTAACGTAAGTATCTAATATTAACATGGGGATCTTCAGCTGTTTACCATGTAACTGTTTCGGAGATTTAAAAACAGGACAGTTATATGCATGGCTCTCCAATGGTACAGATAAAACTACCATTTCCCCAATAATCAAGTGTCGAAATAATTCAGCTTAAAATGTTACTTATATATATATATATATATATATATATATATATATGTGTGTGTGTGTAGGGGGGTGCGTGTGTGTACCTTCATTAATGCGCTTTTCACATAATTGTTAACCTTTATTGTTAAACATAATAAAGCTTTGTATAGGACTAACTTTATAATACTTTACTACATATGTTATTCGTGACAATAATCATGTGTATTTTTGAGAATTACAACATATTCCATGAATAAAGAAATAAATGAAAATACAAAAAAAACACATTGCTTTCATAGTTAGGGGCCAATAACTTTTCTTGATTATATATATATATATATATATATATATATAAATAATTTAAGTCTTGCTTGCTTTTTTGTATCCATGCATCGTAGGAAGACTACCTCAGTTAAACTAAAAAGAGAAGAGGTAGATATTCTTAATTACGTAATATGATGAAAGGCGAATAAATTACGCTATGAGAAGCGGCGGAAAGAAAAGAGAAAATGAAAGAGGGGGAAATGTGAGAGCGAAGAAGTAGACGGAGAAAGAGAGGAAGACAGAGAAAGATTGGGGCGGGGGAATACGTCAAAACGGATGAATTGTAGGTAACTTTTCGTAACTTTATAGATAGACTACTGGATGGCCCGTTTTGCCGTCTAGACCTAACCGGTCACGGAAGAGAGTGGAAGACAGAGAATAAAGAAAAGGAGAAGAAAGACTAGGCGACGGGTCGTCTTCTATAGTGTAAATTATACATGACAAATGAGCTACGCAATAGCGTTTGCATTATATTCCACGAAGAAATTTGTAAGACTAACTGCCAATTAATATATATATATATATATATATATATATATATATATATTAAGTTCAAATGTATTGCTAAAATTGACTTGAAACTAATACGCATCATGTCTACAATCTATATTTCAATTTGGCTCAAAATCGACAACATGATTTCGATCATAAAAAATGTATTTAATCTAAGGTTTAAGATTAGGGGATCTGGAAAAGAAATTTCACCTCCCTTTATCCATTTGGCATGAAACAAAATATAGCCCATATTACGTCCCCTTACGCCTTGCACTTGTGTTCTAAAATTAATATGATTGGTTAACTGGCTTAAGAGTGAATTCTGTACATACAAATATATAAACATATACACATGCCTAACTTATTAATACTTGCCTACGAATTAATAAAATGTAACAGGTTATGTTAACAATGAACAAAATGTGTACATCGAGCCACTGAAAATGATTTCAAATGTATGCATGGCATTCAGGAGTGACAAATGCAGAAATAGAACCATATTGTATAGTTTTTGTTTATGGCAGTCGCTTCAGACAAGGCAAGAAGCCACTTAATGTAAGGAGCTAAAAAGAACGGAAGATTATTAACGCAAGAAAAGGAATTGCCTATTGACCTTAGTCTTGAACAAATAGTTAAGAGGAAAACCGTCAGCAGAGAGTTCAACAAGTAAACTAAGCTATTGGACTAGGAAGCTGCATTATAACGAGCTATCAAAACAGTGAATTGATGAAGACAACTAGACTAACGTTAGAACAAAGTAAGCATGGAATAGATCAGACAATTCTAATAACACATGCCATAATAGCTCTTATAGAAAAGACTGAGACTTGCAACATCAGGTCAGTGAGCGAAGGGGGTGTATGGAAGAAGAAAGGGCCAACCAAAATATGGATGGGAATAAAACATAATATATCATCTCTAATATCAATTGGGAAATCTTAAAATAAGATCCTTGTTTTAATATAAATAGTAGATACTGTATTTGATGATGAGAAAAAAATATCGCATCAAACTTGAAAAAGCAAATTGATTCGTCAAACAAAAAAAAAATTTATAGTTAAATGCAGACACATAAACAAATACCTTCTTTGAAATTTTAGCCTAGATTAAGTAAAAAATAATTATAAAATAAAAAAACAATTGTTCAAATTATTAACCATTAATTTTGAACAACAGAAAATAAATAATTGTCCGTTAACGTACAAATAATTAACTGAAGTAAATAAATACGAAAGGGAGAAAAATGGAAAATAATATTCTATTAGTGATCGAAAAAAAAAGTAAAAAATGTCAATAAATAGATATATAAATTTTAAAAAAAAGATAATTGATAAATAAATCAATGAATAAAGGTGGGTAGATTACGTTCATCGCTTCCGCTCTTCAATTGATACGAAAACATACCATGCTTCAACCGTCAAACTGCAGTAAATAGTTAAAGCTGAGCGCAATTTATTTCTTACTGGCTGGCTTCGCCGGCTCGTGATCACTACGAAATTTGATTGCTATTCACTACTCGAAATTATTCTAACGAAACTAATCGATAAGATGGCAAAACTAGACCATAAGAAAAAGACAAAACTAATTGATAAAAACAGTGAGTCAAGCTAGCGAAATGTTATTCTTATTTCATTCTATTTCCAACCATGTACATATTTGAAAACATTTTATTTACAAGAGAAAATTACTCAAGTTAAAAATTTCGTTTTGCATTAGTTACAGAAAACTTCGAACGGATTTTGTTTTTACCATTTTGAAGGTGGGTCAAAAATGTTCCAACTTAAATTAAATATCCTTTCTCTATATCTGAACATATCTAACTTTTAGTCGAGGTGGTGTTACATTTTTTAATAATGAAGGCAACCTTTGTTTTATTTATGATTGACATTTGAGCTAGCGTTTTACAAAGTTTCTTCACTCTCAACCTTCTGTTTTACTCTTTCTTCTTTCCGATTCTTATTCGTTTTCCCTCTGTTCGCACTATTCTCCATATTGCAATTACGCTGCACATACTATGTATATATATATATATATATATGAATTGTGTGTATTTAGGCAGCATTTTCTCATTTATGCAAAAATTGTTAAAAATAACAGAATTCGTCTGTTTGATTATACCTTTTTTAATTTTTTCAATTTTTCTGATTGTCAAAAATATTAATAAATGTTTCATAGGTTTCATGAACGTTTCAGATTCTTCGTCGAATCATAGACATACACCGCCAAAACGCAATCCTCATGGCATACTTTTGATCTATATCTAGCTTTGATTTGCTCTAGTCTTTTGGCCAAAGATAGTAAAAGTGTAAAGGATTGTAAATTTTTGAAGAGTAGAAATAATTCTCAAACTAATATCGTGTTTGATTTCTTGAGATGCTTATAATTGAATTGTTTTTGTTGGTATGAATTTCACTGGAAATATTTCGGAATTTACGATGAACGATGACGTCAGAACTGACGCTGCATAAATCACAAAATATCTTCTAAAAACAACAAAAAATGCCAGAAAAATAATGCATTACGTTTTTTGAACATTGCACTAACAGATTAGCATCAACAGTTTCCAAAATCATTCTAGTCGAAAGTCAGAAAAAAGTTGGAATTTGGACTGCACAAGAAAATTAAGCTATGTATGAACATGGCATCATAAAAATTATTGGCAGATGGAAAACTGATGATTACATTAAAGACCAACTTCATCTTTTTCTTTATTGTTTTATTAAGACGAAGAAACATATGTAAGTGTGTCTATATATATATATATATATAGCACTAGATAAAGTGAAAGAATAAAATCAGGTGAGAATCAAATTTTATTAGAATTCAATGTTCAAGCAAAGTACTTTAAAGTTCTTAACTTATGAGTTTTCAAAGAAAATTCTTCTCTTCAGAGGACCATTACCGCAATGAGATTACTGCAGGCAATGAAATTAAACTTTGAAAGTATATAAAAAAATATATATAAAAACATATAAAAGTATATAAAACATCAAATATATCGGCCCAAAACATACTTTTTTGTTAAACCTTTACAGTTCATCCAAGTCATAAATTTTAAAACATATTCAGGAAAGATATCAAAGATGTTGATTGAAAAATAATCCAGGTGGTGAATAGTAGTCCAAAAGCGAAAAAGTTATCCAGGCGGGAAATTTGTTTGCTATCGTTGCAGTAAATGACAGTTAAAAATGTATCCAAGGTGTATGCAAATTAATAGAACAATAAAAAAACCCAAATCATATGAAAAGTTTAGAAAACTCACTTGGTGTTGAATATTATAATGTCAAAAATGCAGGGTTCTCATGAGCTGATAGGAGTAATGCAAACCATAACTTTCTGGTTAGATGCAAGCTCCACTAACGCCAATTCGAATAAAATTAAACTGACCTGATGCATTCGGCCATTTTTTTTCTTCCGGGTCCGATAAAATTACTCCAATGAAGAAAATTACATTCGAAGGTAATCAAACTCCCGCGAGCCAAGTAGACAGCGTAACGAATCCAAAAAGAAACTATTTACCTCGATAAGACAGCCACACGAAAAAAGTTGAATATCTACTGATTCAAATAACGTGTACAAACGGATGTTAAATGTCTGCGTTAACAAGGAAAAACGCCATCATATAGTGACGGATATATATATATATATATATATATATATATATATATATATATATATATATATATATATATATAAATGAATAACTGCGAAATTTTTTTTCAATCATCGCACCTATATTATCATCAAAAAGCTCACTTATTTAGATAAATAATACAAGATAGTCTTTTGAAATACTATGTATATAGAAAATAGTACAGGCCAAAACACAGATATGTGTATGCATAATTTGCATATCTATTTTAAACAATTCATAATAATTCAATGATTGGTGCTATTAATTTGTATTTTTGGCCTATTTTACTTCATATATACAATAGTTTTGTCGATATTTAAAGTAATTAATTTAAGTGATTTAATAAAAGATGCATAAATTACCAAAACCTTAAAATATTATGTTTATTAATTTTTAATGAAGGTAATATAAATGAAAACTATTGGTGTTGGAAGTAGATTCATATTAAAGATATGTAATGAAAGTTGTTCATTTAAAAAGCATAGTTAGAGCTAGATTAATAGCCACTGTATGACGGGTAGGCTTTGCTTATATGTATGTATGTATGTATGTATGTATGTGTGTATATATATATGCGTGTATACACTGATGGTCGATATATTTCTCGGCATTTGTGATCGATACTTTCCGGACTAAAAATGTAATATTTTATTCCGAATGTTTACTTAGTTTTCTTTAAAGATGGTCGATGTTATCAAGAACAATAAATGTAATTCTATTTAATTCCTTTTCCAAAATACTTTATCCAACTAGGAATATTTTACATATGGATGCACTCTTTTTTATCGGCAGTAAATTTATTAATAATAGTTCAATAATATGATATATTAGTTTTTCATATATACGTATATTATAAGATAATATATCATGTATATACATAATGTACATATGATGTATTTATCTTTCAGGTTTTCCTTCCACAGTGTCCAATGCATGAGTGAACCTACGTATTCTTATACTACTATACTATAAGACTATGAAATAGAGAGATCAGATGAAAAATGGAAACGGAATTAAAACAAGACATCACCTTTGATGCGGCCGTCTTAAGATAATACAACTTTATTATATAAATAACCCCCAAATGTTGACAGGCATATTTCACGGGAAGAGAATTTTGAGACACAGCTGCGAGTAAATGCGTCGCGTTTGACTGAACACCCCCGCCCCACAATATGCGTACATACATATGAAAAGGAAACGAGATTTATTAGTAGCTATGCATGTTCGTAAACGAATATGGGGGTTAATTGAGCCTTTAAAAGTAATTAATGGGAATTCCAAATATGGAAAACACAGTTTCTTTTAAATATATCTCCTCGCACTGGAATTATATTTCGAGGAAATACTTCAAAAACTAAATCTACCATATACTTATTTTCGGGGAAATAAATTAGGTAACCAAGTTAAAATATTTTACTAAATTCAAATGTTTTAGAATAAACTGGATTATTTCAGAAATAATGTTAAAACATGAACTAAGATACGCGGTAAATAAGCAAGCAACATATTTCTCTTTGGCTAGTTTGGAGGTGTGGAGTCACTTCATATATACCATTGCTCAGAGGTCCATTTTAGCCCAGAATGGTAATACCTTCCAGGGTCCTATCTATGGGCTTAATAGAATCTACAATTTGCAGACTGTTTACGTAAAAGATATAGGCCTAGAAAGTCAACTAATTTCCTACTATTTTAAGATACTTGAAGTATAGAGTCATTTACAGAAATGACCGAGTTCGGTACTGCACGGCCGAAGAATTGTTGATATGACATAAATTTAAACAACCACTCAATTTATTTGCTCAAAAATGAATTACCAAAATGCCATTTACTTTACTACCAAGCAAACGACGTGAATGAACCGGATAATATATTAAACATCGTAAAAGAAACGAAAATTATTTGTAAACATCTGACACTACTAAAACCAAAGAAAATCAATTATATCTTATGTATAATATAAAATTTCACATTTAAAAAACACCTTCAGCAAAAGAAGTATCGTAAATATACACTTATTCCAAATGACCCAACAGTGGTTGATGAGCCGTAAAAAAATAAAATACATCTTCGCCTTTTGGTATTTGACACAAGCGGATGAATTTTCAGAGCACTTCTGACCGTCCATCTCTCTAAGGGATCGTGTGATCAATAACGCGTAGTTCTCTGCGTAGGAAATTAAACAGAAAATAAAGAAGCTCAAATCGAATTGTTGTTCTTCTACGACTTCAAGTACGAACAACAGCAAAAGAATCCTACTATTGTTATTACAGCGAGAGAATTAGACGGCTGCTATCAATATCACAAGAGGAGAGGCAGATCAACCCCACAGCGATGACCAGGACTACTAACAGGCTCAACACTGAGAATAGGTACTACAATACCCAGACGTAACAACTAATTGAGCTATCTAATGTGTGTCAGCAAAACTGTTTATGACTACCGACTTCCAGAGATATGCCGCGGTAAAAAAAAAAAGAATCCCACAACGGTACAGCTACAGGACTGCATATATTAAAGTATTTCCACATCTGGGTTTAATTTGCCTTTCATACGGCATATCAACTTTTGGGGTTATTTAATGCAGAAATGTGGTGCTTATCGAAAGCAATTTATTGTATACCATTACTTAAAGAACAGTCGTTATTTTACAAATAAAGGTAAAGGAGGCGAATGTTAATGACTTTCCCTAGAGTTTTATGGTGAAATTGACCACAATATATCCGATTACATTCGACCGAAACAGCCCCGCTAAAGTGTATTACATGCAGGTAAACATCACTTTTTGAAAGACATCTCCTATCTTAGAGTCTTTTTTGTTTTATTTACTTAAAAATGTATGGTATAAAATATCTCTTCATATTTATTACGAATGGAGATTGTGTATCTGTCTGAAGCCGGAACTATACTATTACTTCTATTAATGTATTATTGTAATATATTTCAATGCTCAAATCAGTGATATGGTAATGTAGTAACTGTTTTGATGTCATGAGATCATCCTCCCGTGCATTATCTCCTTCTTAGATGATATTACTTCCTTCTTTAAGGGTAGTGTAGTATGTGTTAAATTGTCATCAGACTATTCTCGAAGGCATTACCTCCTCATTTTGGGGGGAGGGGTGTAGGGCAGTATCGGTTCTGTGGTACTGATACCGTTCTCCCAGGCATTAGTTTTCTTTTTAGGAAGTAGTGTAGTATATGTTCTGTGGTCATGAGATCATCCTCACAGACATTATTTCTTTCTTTGGGAAATTGTCACAATCAGCTGTTCATTAGCAAGCTCAAAACTTATGTCTTTTTGGATTAAGCAACACAAATTCAGATAAGGAATGCACATTCTAAAATCTTCCTGGAAATTTATTTTACTTTTTATGTGAACCACCTTTGTCCAATCATAATTATTTGTGAATTTTTTAGACATCGTTCGAGAACTTTAACGATGAACCAATAGGTTTGATTTAATTTTCTATTTTTATTTTCACATTTCACTATTTGCGTTTCACATTTTGAATATTATCAATTAAAAAGTGAATGCTAATGTTACGTTGCAAGGATACGTTGTAGATAGTCTGCAAAAAACGTAAATTAAACTTGATCGTAACGTTGAAAAAAAAAACGGTACTTTATTAGATGCGATTGATTGCGACAATTTACCTTATTGTGTGTATTCTGTCCAAAGGACACTCGAGGGTAATAGTTAATGAGTTTGTCAGTTTGGCGATTAGACAATACTTTCAATATTGAAGACGATGGTGGGAAATAGGGTAGAATTTAATTATTCAAGAGAACGGCTCGACAGAATTTGCTAAATTTTGACTTGAAAACGACCATGATGTAATCAGCTTAGAGCAGCCCATTTGTATTGTGTTCCACAGACTGGTAGTTCTTGGAAATAAACTGCGGACATGGAAGTTCCGCTAAGCTCCAGGTACACAGAGGAAAAAAGGAAAATTATTGACAGTGGTTGAAGATAGACGAGTAGTTGCTGTGAATGTTTTACAGGGATATGAGAGCTCAATGAAGCATCTACCATGAAATAACGATGGAGTAGAGAAAAACTTTAGGAAAGAGACTGTAAAGAATATAAGAGGACATCCCTCACTAGATTTCGAAGTCGATGTTGTACTGTGTCAAGGCAGGAAACAGTGTGCTGTTTCGCAGTTGCAGATGTGACAACAGTACTCGATTTCAAGACATATCTGCCTCTTATACAGGTAGAGTACTGCTTCATGAGTTCGATACTTTTTGGAGCGGTAGCATGATCTATCGATTTTACTAGCGACCTTAGAAAGAGTGCGTGAGTTTTGCTAAGCGTGAGAAAACATTCATAAACAAAATTATTGATTTCGTAATTTTCTGGGCATTGATAAGTTGAATTCTTAAGAAATAAGGGGGTAAAGATACGATAAGAACGAACGTAAAAAGTACTAGTTTGTATACGCTACTCTCTTTCTTTCTCCGTTCGTTTAATTTACTCCTTCGTTTTAATTTACTTCTTTTTGTATCGAATTGAAACTAGATGCAGTCAAGTCAATAGCTTTGTACTACATCCACCGTCTCCAAAATAAACAAAGACTATTTCACATGTGTGAACGCTACAATTGTTACCCAATGGAAATGATTCCCGCACGTTTGAAATGAGTCTCTTCGCGAACCTGTGCGAAATACAACTTTCTAATAAAAACAGCAACTTAACAAAAAATCATGGTGAGTCCACCAGAGTTAGAAACAAGACACCAACGAACACAACATTACGCTTAGTTCACTGGTCCGTTGAGACCCGGAGAACAAATAACTACTGAACTCATGCACACAGACATTTAACACATAACACACTGACAAAGGTCGCATACGCAAAATGTGTCCTGAACTCACACACGCATATGCACAAGGGAACAGCCAGAATCCTGAAAAGAGCTCTCGGTTGGAGTCTGTAAATAACTGGTGATCCTATGGCATTTGGAAGAATGCCCCGTCCCCAGCAAAAGAAAGAAAATGAAAATATTTTTTTAAAAAAAGCAGAACACAAAACATACTTTGCTTTCTGATTTTACGTCAACATTAAAATAAAACTAAGAAAACAGGAATAATATAGATTATATATATATATATATATATATATATATATATATATATATATGAGAGAGAGAGAGAGAGAGAGAGAGAGAGAAAGAGATGGAGGGTAGTACAGTATCAGTGCAGTTCCAACGAGAGAAAAGTATATATGTAAAGGAGTAAGGCTACCAACATTTGTAAAAAGTTTTTTTTCAACACTTATTTATTATTTTGTTATTTTATCATTTTTTAATTTTATATAACGCGTTTCAAGCGGTGGTCTGCTTTCATCAGATATGTAAATCCATTTGAAGAAATGTCTTTCGATTTGAAAGAGTGTTGTTTCATTTGAGGATATGTCTTATTGTTTGGCGTTTCTGCGCATGTGTGGGTGTGCGGGGGGGGGGGGTATGTGTTTTGATATATTTATATTTTTTTAATTTTATTTTATTGTTCTGCTTCTCTTGGTTAAAGAATGAACTGAAATGAAATAAAACCATTTGTTATCTGAGAAGATGTCAGTAAAAAAAGAGTATTTAAAAATTGTGACAGGTGATCCTAGAAAATGCATAATAAACTTAACAAACTACCTGGCGAATATACCCGGTGACCCAAGTGCAAGAAGGATCTAAACAATTACACTTAAAGGGAATGTTAGAATCTTAAATAGTTATCGGTTGGTGTCTTTTAAATAGGGGGTGAATGTTTGGTATCTAGTAGGATGCCCCACCCCTAGCAAAAAAAGACAAATAAGCAAAAAGAAACAGAAACCAAATATAGCCATGCACATTGCTAACACTCGTGTACGTTTCAACACTGCCAACAATCTACAAACACGAGAACTTTTACTAACTAAACTATCTTTCACACGACTGTAAATTTGTCAATATATAATGGTTTTTTTGCATTCATTCAAAACAATCATTTATTTCCATCTTTTGTACTTCAATACATGTGCTTGTTTTAATTGTTAACGTAAATATTGGTACATTTGCAAAGACGCGATCGTCGTCTACATTCTACCAAAGCCAGGATCTACGCTACAAAAATATTATAATTCTTAACTATGTACATTTTATTGGAAGTATTGTTCTCATGCAAAGGGTGTTAATTTGATGATAATGGAAATCTATCCGTGTTATTGCGTTCAGTAAAATCACGTGCTCGAACAAATGAGTTTTAATATTGGAAAAGTTTCAACTCGCCGTAATATGCGAATCCTATCTTTCGCCTCGTTTTTACTGTTTATCATAATCACGTATTTAATACTATTTACAGCTCGAACATTAGAATATAACACTTTCAGGAAGTGAAAGGTGTGAAATTGAATCGTGTGTGTAATGGGGCTATTATTTCCCGGCCTTCCTGTCATTTCTGACACTTACATGATCGTTGCGTGAAGGAAAAATAAAAATAAAATTCCATTTTAACCACCAAGAAAATTTAATTGAGAAGTATTAAGGTCTTTGGGGAAACTAGCGATGGTTCAAACCGAGATAATTCCGAACCTTATTTGAGTGCGTTACGGGGATAAATTGAGAAGATTGCGTTGGAACTACCCAAGTGAATAGTGTTTGGCTAGAAAATCAGCGTTTTAATTCGGGGCATTTGACATGAGTTCAAATATCAGATTGGAAATATGATACTTTCAGCCACGTAGCAAATCTAAGATCAAACGAAATGAAGTTGTTACGACGTTCGTTTGCTTTTAAGTTTTTATAGACTTTCCAGAGCATGCATGAAGAGTTGAGTCGCAACGCTAAAAAAGTGTTTTTTTTTATGTTAAAAATGTGCAGCAAATCTAAGTAAACGGGAGAAATATACAGAAACAAGGACGGATAAAATTTCCCGAACAGAACATTTTACCACCATTTTTATGTCTCCTTACGAAGATTAAAATCAATATATGATGATACTAAACCTTTTGTCTAGAAACTTTATTCCAATTTTGACTAAGATAAATTAAAGATGTTAAATTTAGATGTCTAAAATTTAAGGCATAAGTTTAATAGGTTGTAAAAATATTGAAATTCAGCTTTGTTGGTGTTTAATGACTTTGGATCAAATTCAATGCCAATCTGAAATATTTGAAAAATTCAAAATGGAGGTCGTGTTTATTAAACTCCTCTAAAAGCATTTTTAAAATCGCCTGTAAAAACTGAAATTGAGAGAATACATATAAGTTGATGTTTAATACATATTTTTAAAATTACAGAAAAATCAGAAGTATCTGAATTTTCACGAAGGGCTTCCACTCTCTTTACCTCCTTTGCATGAAACTAAATTAAACGAAATGCATCTCATATTACTACCCTATAAGCCGTGTTCCAAATTCATAATGATTGATTAATTATTTTAGTAGTGAATGCTGTACATACAAATATATCGACATAAATTCACTCCATCAACCCAACACTCAGCTAAATTCCATCCATTACCAAAGAGTGTTCTACTCCAATAGCTTCTTTCCTCAAGCTGCCGGTCTTTAGAACTCTCTCCCTACTCCCTGTTTCACTGACTGTAGCGACATGCAGAAATTTAAAACTAATGTGAGCAAGCATCTCGCTGCACAGCTCCCAATTTAACATGACGCCCTCCCCAATACATTCACCCTAATTCTCAATAGCCCCTAACATCTACAGTGGCAGCATGTCTAGTTTGGGGTGAACTTTGTTAAAAAATATATACATAAAAATACACATACCTAACTTTATATAGACAGAGACTAGAAGACTTTTCTAATGACGGGTATATGTATGCCATTTCGAGCAACGCATTTGATACTTAGAGACATATAAGTGACGAAACGTATATTATTGTTGACAGTTTAATTGACTCAACGTTATTTGTTTGAAAATCGTATCTCACTTATTTTAAGTATTTTTAAATGGTAAAGTTTACAATAATAATAATAATGTGTCTACGTTACTCACCGTGTTTCCTAGAATACGTAGCCATAATTAATAATGTTAAGTTCATTAGTTTAGTTTACCTTGCACATATATTATATTGACGCTCACACGTTCCACATTAAAATGTGTTTACATAATATAACTTAATCTTTTATGGACAGAATTATTTTCTTAATTATATTTATTTTTGTATCTCACTAATTTCAAAAGTTTTCGAAGGGGTTGCCAGTTTGGAGAACACGCCCCGTAAATAGTAAAGGTCTACAAAAATAAATAATGCACGTACCTTACTCACCGTGTTGCCTAGAATATATTATTCATAATGATCGGTTCATTAGTTTAGAATTATATCCTATACATTAAAATACATATACATATGAACATATACACTTACCTAACCTTATATGTCTTCTCTATTCATATCAAGTTAGGCATGTGTATATGTTTGGATATTCATAAGTACATGGTTCCCCTTAAACTAGTTAAACGATCATTATGAATTTTGAAACATAGTCCCTAGATGTAAGGTTTTGAATGAGGGTTTATTTTGTTTAATTTAGTTTGATGCAAAGAAGGTAAAAAGAGATGGAAATCCTTCACGAAAATTTAGATATCTCTGATTTGTGTGATTTTTTTACAACAGAGATAAGACATCAACTAATAAATATTCTACAAATTTCAGTTCCTTTAGAGTACTTTTAAGGGTTTTTTAGAGGGCATAATATAGGCACACCCTCTAATTTCAAAATTCAAATATTTCACATTTGCATTGAATTTGGTCCATGATCATTAGACACGAATTAAGCTAAATCTCAGGAATTTCAATTTCTTTTTAAGCCCTCTTAATTTTAAGCATCACATTTTAGACATTTTCTCGAATAATTCTAGAAAATGTCTAAAATTTAGGGCTTAAACTTAAGAGATCTTACAAAATTTAAATTCAGGAGAAACTATGTAATTGATTTTTATCTACATTGGAATAAGTATTCTAGACATAAGGTTTAGTAGGATTTTATCTTGATTTTAATATTTGTAAGGGACATACAAGTGGTTCAAAACTTCTGTTCAGAGAATATTACCCGTCTTATGGCGGGTATTGATCTAATATATACTAGCCAAAATAGCCTCCCTACGGTCGTCTATTTTTGATAGGCTACCGCGTAAGAAATGAACGCTCACCCGTAAACCGATGGAGCCCCAGTCTTATTGGGTGGGTGGGTAGACATTGATTTTCTTTGTTTCTAACCATGAATACTTTTAGTTAAAAAAAGAAAAAAAAACAACAAAAATTTATCAGCCCCCCCCCCGACGAATTTTTTTTTTAACCCTCCTCATGAATAATATTTTCAGTAAAAAAGATTTAAAAAAAAAAAATTTTTTACTCCAAGTTTTTTTACCCATGAATACTAATATTTGCAGTTAAAAAAGAAAGATAAAAAAATAAAATTTTTATCGCTTTCCCCCCACACAATTTTTTTTTACCATGAATACTAATATTTTCAGTTAAAAATGGAGAAAAAAAATTGTTACCCCCCACCAAAAGAATTTTTTTTGTACCCTTCCCCATGAATAGTAATATTTTCAGTTAAAAAAAAAAATTTCCCCTCCCCCCCCCCATGAATAGTTAAAAAAAAAATTAAATTAGGAGGTGCCTCGGTCATATCAAAGAACTCATGTTTAAATATGCTATTGAAGGCGCCTGCGTCATATCAAAGAACCAGTTTTGTTATTTTTCAAAAATGGTCACCAATTTACTAATGGCTGGGATATGCCTTGATTAACTTCAATTTACAGGAAGGCATTGTCTTAACAACGAATGAAAACTGAAAAAATCCTCTCACGATGACGTCACTTCCGGAAAGAACCGGAAGGATGAGACAGAAATTTAGTTTTCCAAAATGGTCATCTATTTACTAATGGCTGGAATATGCCTTGTTTAATTTTAATTTACAGCAATCTTGACAACGTAATGAAAATGAAGAATTATAATGTGAAAAGAAATCCTCTCAAAATTACGTCACTTTCGAAACGATGACTTTGTAATTTTAACAGTATTCGCCATTGAAAGTATGGTTTTGAAAACTGGCTGGTTCATGAAGAGAATGGCTTTAATTAATTGTATGAATAATGTTTATTAATATCACCTTATTGGAAAATATTGTAAATACATATGTAAATTTGATAATAGCAGTTATAAGTGTATATTTGTAAATATGAATTTAATTGAAGGTTAAAAGGAATGAATTATGCAAATGGCACAACCCGTCTAGTGTCTGAACGACTTTTTCTAACAGTATATAAGGAAGTTGAACGGACTTAGTAAATAGTCATACTACTTTGATGGAGTTTCGGCTTCAGACAGACAGATACATAAACTCCATTATTAATAGATACATATATATATATATAGTTTTCAGGTTCGATTATTTTCGAGAGGATTTCGAATCAGAGAGCTCTATGTCCGTTCAAACAGAGCATGAATAAGTTATGAGGTTTAAAAAGACTAAATATACATTCGGATTGTACACATTATAGGTTATTTCGACCTTAACTAGGTCTCCTCGGATGTGTTTCCAACCACAATTCAAAAACGTTTTTGAATTGTGGTTGGAAACACATCCGAGGAGACCTAGGTACGGTCGAAATAACTTATAATGTGTACAATCCAAATGTATATTTAGTCTTTTTAAACCTCATAACTATATATATATATATATATATATATATATATATAGAGAGAGAGAGAGAGAGAGAGAGAGAGAGATAGATAGAAGAAAAAAGAGTGATAAATATGCGACGATTGTCCAAATTTATTTCAAATTTCAATTGTTCAATGCAAGGTGCATTCAGTAATAAACTAGTGTTTATTATTCTTTCCTTAAGCCATATATATATATTATACGTATACACTAACTTTATGTAGGATTGCACGGAAAGGATTGGGAGCTTTCAGATGAATTTTTTACAAGAATCTTAATATACTTGAAGTTATATTGAGGTGATTAAGGAAATAAAACATTTAAACTGTTATATGTCTTGAAATTGGATTGTGTGCGTTTTGTGTAGTGTTTTTGCGCAATTGTGCATTAAACTACTAAAAATTACGGTGAAATATATTGTTTCCCAAGTCTTTGACCTTGTACAGGTTTCTCACATATGACGTATATATACGCAGCGTATCACATGCTGCGGATTTCAGCATTGGTTCTCGGAAGCGCAGACAGTTTACAGCATTACTTGAAATAACATTTTATATACTTTTTATACATCTTGGCAATACACAGAAAAAGTTTTTTGGTAAAGAGCAAATTAGTTTTAAATATTAGGTCATTAAGAAAATGTTCGCCGAGGTTTTTATAGTTAGATAGACAGAAATTTACTGCAGGCTTAGTTTGTTCAATGCGTTCTTTGTGGTTAATTTATTATCTGATCCAGCCCGTTCAATAGACATATATATGCTAGAGATACTTTGCAATCTAGTGGGAGACGATTTCTTCTCCTCACTGCAACCTCTTTCACACAAACGATGTCGCTCGCCTCTTTCTACTCTATTTTTATGTTCATGGTAGATTCCCAACTGAGATCCAATCCCTTCCCCTGTAAAACATTCACAGCAAGGACTCTCCTCGCTACAACCAGAGCAAATAACTTTCGTTTCTCTTATTTTACTAAAAAACAAAACGGAAGTTCTATGAATAAAGTTTTTTTCCTAGAACATCCCATTTGTGGAACGAGTTACCACGACTCTGCATCCCAACCGCCCACAACATGATCACCTTCAAGTCTAATGTAAACAAATACTTGTTGAGCAGTCTTCTTAAACAATCTATTCCTTGTAATTAATCTTTTGTCCATTCCACCCATAGTTTACGCCTTCTCGTTGTGGCGATCATCGTCTAAATGACAATCTTTTTAATTCTTATCCTATATTGGCCCCAGGCCCTTGATAAGCTGTGACCCACCAGTAAAAAGAAAGTTGCAACCTTGAAAACGGATCATAGTGAAATCGGTTAAAACGAGGCTTTGACCCCCCCCCCTGAATATATTATCCAGGACAAGTTATCAACCTATGAAGATAGATTATATTCATCTATGTATGGATGAATGAGAAAAAGAATAGGATTAACGCTCCCCATATTAATATTAGAATTGTAAAAAGAAAGACAATCGATATTAACTTAGAATAAAATAAAAGTGAATACTTCTACCCGGTCCTAGCTGACGGAACTAGAACAGTCTACCCCCCTTGGATTAAATAAAGAGTTAAGTTCAAATGTCGGCATTGATTCTAACAAGATACACCCGAAGAAGGTCGGGCGCTATATCGGCCGAAAGGTTGTGAGAATAGCATCCAAGGTTAAAACAGTAGTTCGAATAATCCAAACAAGAGTTATTTTACAATATCAAAATCGACGTTAAAGTTTATTTATCTTTTGAAAATGTAAACATATGTAGAAATAAAAATAGGAATACAAATCGTAATATGGTTTTCAGGGCTGGGAGCAGAAGTACACAGGCGATCTTCGGGGTGCCTATTAGTATATGTCGAGACGGGAAAATAGGTCTCCATGTGGGATGCTTTCTTTCTGCTTCTTTCAGACGAAACATTCTTTCAAATAACAGAACATATAGTATCTATCTATCTATCTATCATATATATATATATATATATATATATATATATATATATACACACACACACACACACACACCTCGCCATCTCAGTTTCTTGAGAAAGTTATTTACCTGAGATTAGTAACAGGAGAAGTGTGAAAGCTGTGGAAAAGGAAAGCTAAAAGAGAAACTTCGAAGACTGGGTTACTGAGGTCCCAAAATATGTCCGAACTGTGTCGTGTTTCTGGAAGGGGAAAATTGCGAGTATTCCAGCCAGAATGCCGAATGGTAAAGGGGCAGATGGGGAAGCAAGGAATTAGGTAATGTTAAAAGCTCTGTAAGACGAGAAAAATACAGATTGGGAAGAAGGAAGGGGAACAGATAGTGAAAAAGAAATACAAAGTGGCAATAAAAACCGAAATGAAAGAAAGGAAAAAAGAAAGAAAAAATGGTGCGGAATCGAAAAGAAAAAAAATAACAAAAATACAAATGTGAATCGCAGAAGTTTTGCGGTAAAATTCCGTAACGAGAGAAAAAGACTTATTCTCTGGATTTACTATCAGAAAATAAAAGCTTACGCTGCGGTCGACACAGCGTAGATTGCAGTGCTATCTCCGGGCTCCAAATACTTAATGAGGTTGAAGGAAAACTATGACGATTATGAGAATTGACAAAGATGCTTAAATACACAACAAAAAACATTGTACAACTATGATATAAAAAAGTTTTTAAAAAAACAGTATAATCCAGCAAAAACGCAAAACCACCACCACCACCACCAACGGAGCTCAAATACGAAACTATCACAAACACTATCTACAACAAAAAATAAATATAAAAACACTAAGACAGAACAACTGACAACACGAAACCAACACCAATAACATAAAAACGAAACGAAAAGAAACAGAAAACGGACATGAAAAACAGAAAGCAAACACTAAAAACAGAAAACGAACGTAGAAAAACAAACATGAAAAAATAACGAACATCAAAAACAGAAAACGGACATAAAAACAAAAAAAACGGACATAAAAACAGAAAACGGACATAAAAAATGAAAAACGGACATAAAAAATAAAAAACAAACATAAAAAATAA
Source organism: Sepiola atlantica (assembly GCA_963556195.1). NCBI lineage: Eukaryota > Metazoa > Mollusca > Cephalopoda > Sepiida > Sepiolidae > Sepiola > Sepiola atlantica. The sequence goes on from OY744521.1 coordinate 121,833,824, forward strand.
AAAACGGACATCAAAAACAAAAAAACGGACATCAAAAAAAAAAAAAACGGACATCAAAAACAAATAAAATGGACATAAAAATCAGAAAACGGACATAAAAAGCAGAACACAAACTACAAAAAACAGAAAACAGAAAAACGAACAACATAAAAAGCTAACACCAAAAACAGAAAACGAATATTACTGATCGAGAAAACTTCTCACACCGGCCAGTATCCTATATCTCTATAAAGCCATTATTCGCCTATGCATGAAGTATTGTTGCCACGTCTGTGCCAGTGCACCAAAATCTGGTCTCTCCCACTTAGACTAGGTGCAATAAAGAGTATCTAACCTAATAGGTCCAGCACTGTCTACCATATCCTATCCCATGTCCCATTGCTGCAACGTTGCATTCCTGTGCTTGTTTTAGAAGTACTTTCACTGAATGTGCTCTGAGAAAATTACCGAACTTGTACACCCCCTAACGTTAATACCTTTGACCAGCAACAAAATCCTACCCTTTACTTTAGAGGTCTTCAGGTGCCAGAATATGTTCTACTCTGATAGCTACTTTGCTTGGATCGCTTGCCTTTAGAACTCCCTCCCTGATCCATGAATGTACCAACCTGCAATAATTTAAATGTAATGTGAACAAACATCACGCTGCACTACTTCCCACTGAGGATGCATTTATAGATATTGCCTCAAATACACAGTAGCCCTTGACGTCTTAGTGGCAATATGCCTTTTTAAGCGAGGGGTGAATCAAACTAATATATATATATATATATATATTTATTCTGGTACAGAAAAATTAGTACAACATTCGTACCGTCGGTTTCAAGCACGGAAGGTCTTACCCATCCGGCTCTCTTCAGCTTCTGTTGTCATCTGATGACAACAGAAGCTGAAGAGAGCCGGATGGGTAAGACCTTCCGTGCTTGAAACCGACGGTACGAATGTTGTACTAATTTTTCTGTACCAGAATAAATAAATATTATGCTCTTAATTTTTAACTTTAATTCTTAATTAATCGAGCACTCTGCTGGGATTTTTCCTACCATTTTACAAAGAAGTTATATATATATATATATATATATATATATATATATATATATATATATAAAGAATGTTTCTTTTGGATTTTTATTAATGTTTTTGTAGTTAATTAATTAAAATATCCATATTAAAATATCAATAATCTTAATGGATGTTTCAGACGCTTTTCTCTCGCTGTGTATTTCATATTTATTTTGTAATGTTTAAAACAATTTCGCATATAGAATCAAGGTCATAACGGTAAATGGATGCCTCCTGATTTAAACTTATTGAAATAGTTTTTAGAGTTCGAATGCAAACAGCGATACACGCCATTTACAAGTTACAAAATTATCACAACAAAAAGTGTTGCATCAAAATTATCGACCACTCCCCCAATGTTTTATATAATATGCTACCGGCATAATTCATTTTTGCTGTAAATTAAAATAAATTTTTAGTCGAAATATAAATTTAATATATTCGCCATTTTATTGTTTGATATCTAAATTAAAACAAATTGGAGTTATCGCGTTTTGCATTCAAACTCTTCATTTAATTAAGACCAATTCTTAGGAATAGTAGTATTTTCTTCTCGTATGAAAATGAATTCCGACCATTAAAGCGACGAATCGGATAGTAAGCGTGTCTGTCCTAATATTGTGTCTATAAAGAAAGATTTAAATTAGTCGGTACTTCCACAAATTGTATCTGAAGAAAAAATCAAAACTGCGAAAATATTGAAAATATGTCACCCACGATTTTGGTAATATATTGACTGAAAATAATAAATATATTATTTTTTAAATGTTCCCAAATACTACAACTTTCTAAATATATTCTTGTTAAAAAAAATTATTTTCAATTTCAAGTCATATTTTCTAGATGATTTTTAAAAAAATTATACGCAAACTAAAGAGTCTGTATATACTTTTCCGACCACTTTTAAGGGGACAACAAATGTAAGAACAGACCTCCAGAGCACTGCTGAAACTATCACTATCGCCTTCCGCCGAACAAATTGGACGACACTCAGTATGTTTAGACAGTTCGATTGTGTATGTGTGTAGAGCTTAGTTTATATACAAGTAAAATATAGGAAAAAACTAATTTAAATATGTTTGTATAGGAGACAGTTCGTGGTTCCGTTGGAGAATATATTCTAATCAGGTTTGTTTCATTGTCTGTTTTAAATACAGCTCCTTTAAATTATGCTTCACCTGTCTTGAGTTTTATTTTGAATATGGAGTTGACTGGGTTAAAACCTATTGTCGATCCTAGAAGCGTCCTACCGATTGGTAGCATTCCAGTGTTATGATTGCCTAACCAAATGTGAATAGCTGTCAATGATTAGTAGTCAGACTTCATTGAGACGTTTAGTTTGATTGCAATCCGGAATTCCTAATGTAGACGACAGAGATGCGGTCTCACAGATCTGATAAATAAGATTAAAAAATAAACGACAGGAAGTAGGTATCTCAAAATTGAATTGGGGACATGTAATTTAAAATATGAATAATTATCAGATTTAAAACAAAAATAGACCTCCACGTGACCGGTTAGATCATGATCACTTACAATATGTATTTCCCTTTGATTTCATTATGAAGAAGGTAATAAGTATTATTATTATTAATAATAATAATATTATTATCATCTCTATTAATATAACGTTAAGAATGTGTATATGTTTTTATACATGTATGCACATATTCAATCAAACTAATTAACTGATCATTATGACTTTTAAAACTGAGCTGTTACGCATTAGGGGTTGTAATGTGGGCTATATAATGTTTAATTTAGTTTAATGCAAATAAAATTCAAAAGAGTCGGAACCCTTCGTGAAAATTCAGATACTTCTGATTTTTGTGAGATTTTAAAAATACCTTCTAAAAAACATTTTAACATATTCAAAAGAAACTGAAATTTGGGGAATATTTATTAATACATCAATTAATAAATATTCCTCAATTTTCACTTCATTTGGACTAATTTACATGGATTTTAAGAGGCAAAATATGGGCAAAACCTCCCATTTTAAATTTCAAATATTTCAGATTTGCATTGAATCTGATTAAGGAAGATTCCCTGAATTTAAATCTCTCCTGAAGACCTCTTAAACTTGAAACTAACTTCTTAGAAATGTTATAGGATCAAATTCATGCAATGGATTTTGATCAAAATCGTAGTATTAGTAAGATAAGTTTAATAGCATGATATATTGTTTTCATTTTTGTAAGGGGACAGAAAAGTGGTGCAAAACTTATGTTTGAGAAATCAATTTTAACCGTCCGTGGACCGGTATTCTTCGAGTTTTCATATAAAATTATTATTATGCTTTTTTATCCTCATAAATTAAATAGACTTATTATTATGTTGCTATCTTATTTACACGTATATAAATTTGATAGCGACGCTGAAAAACGATTCACTCTTTCTCTATATGTTTACCGATACATTATTGAATATTACAGAGTGGGTGAATCAACATAAGAGTTAGTCGAGCGATAGAAAATGATAGATAGCTAAGAAAGAGAGAAGGGGGCGACTTGTTCATACAATTATAAATTACGGCTTATTAGAACAATTAAAAAAGAATATTTTAAAAATCTAACCTAATCTCAAAACTAAGTATATCTGTATGTATTTTGTGTTATCAATGAATATAGCGAAAAGTCCTAAGGTAACAGACGTTGATTAACACACATTTAGTAGAATAATAGATACCAGAAATCAGTGATTGATTTCAATGAAATTTTAAATACTCATCATTAATGTTATCATGAGTAAATTATCTTTGATTAAGGACTAGCGGGAAGACCAGACGTTTCCTGGGATTGAATGGGTATCACGAGTATGTACTTTTTCACTATGCTTATACCACAATATTACTTTCTTGGTTTCTAATGACCCCCTCCCCCTTTCGTCCCTAATATCGATGGAAGAAGCTGAAACATTGGAAAACTCTCTGAATTATACATATGGTTTAAATTTCATTAAAATCGGATACACGTATTTGAAGTTTTAAGGGGATTCTGTCCCCATGGGTCACTTAAGGTGGGGATACGTAGATATTCGGCGCATAGAAGGTGACGTAGATATATAGTTACGAAGATTGGCGTCGTCGTCTCTACTCCTTTTATTAGGTGCCACCAGATCAGGCTTTCTGAAGATACTGGCTTCTTGACTAAAAATGCACCAAACATTGATGTTATTGCTTTTTTTCCTTTCCCTTTGCAAAACTGAATCATGTTCTGCAAAGCAAAAATAACAATTATCCTCTACAAAATAAGCAAACGAAACACGATGAATGAATATTTGAAAATATAAAGAACTTGAAGCATAAAAACCTTTACCAAAATCACCGTATTCGGCACTAAATTATCCGAGGAGGGTTGATATGCCGTAAAACAAAACAACCAACCACTCCTTTTGCGTGTGATATTCGTCGCAATTATCGTTACTACACGACCAACTTTGGGAAATGACGAGGCCAGACGAGCAACCATCGAACGTTAACCGATTATATTTAAGAAGTAGGATCTTATCTTTTTTTACCGAACCGGAGATCAGAAGAAAATGCTGATAACGGCGACATCTTTTTTTGAATTGTATTTCAATTTATTAATGGTTTGTTTATTTTAATTTACATTTACTACCTGTCCAGGTTGTTTAATACAAGAACGTGAACAATATTTCACTGTATAAAATATATGTAAATATCCAAACACAATGAAATAAAAGCAGATAAATAAAATAATCTATGAAAACTGAGATCAGATCAACTACGCCTCAATCTAAACTACACTTGCTGACTCCGACAGTCAGTGTCATGAGACCCATTCTTACTCCGTCTGCAATCATCGCAAAAAAATAAATAAATAAATAAAGTAAAACATACATCAAATCAATAAAAAAAGGCAAGCCTCCTAATAAAATAAAAGAAAAGTATTTTGTACGGCTTTGGGTACTCACGCCTCTGAAAGAGTGCTTTGTTTGGGTCTCGTGGGTATCATAGATATTACAAGTCATGTAACAGGTGTAATGGGTGTGGATCTATACACACACACATATATATATATATATATATATATATACACGAGGTTCACTACTATAGCTCTTGGGATTGAACACGCTCCAGGTGATTAAACAAAATTGTCTGCCCGGGTGAATTATTGCCTCTGCCTTCAGTTTCCTGACCTTTATTTGTGTAACTGATTTCCCAAAGAGTGGATTTCCGTTCGTTGTGAAAATCACAAGAGACAAGAAGGGGGGGATTCTTACCTACTTATTGAATTTATTGTACCTGCCAGACTTGTTCGTGGCGTAGAGAAACTGACGAATTAAACACAAACACACAATGATTCATGACGTAGTCGCGTGATCGAACATTTCAATGGAAGCTGACAAGACAAAAGGCACCCCTGTTTGTAATCGGACCCTAAAGTCACCGAGTAGAAATATCGAATTCAAGTGCCTACCACTGCATCCCCAGATACCCCTAATCAATCCGCCCCTCCGCGTTCTCCTCCTTTCTATCTATCGATCTTCTCCAATATATCTATCTTTCAATCCACTCATTCAAAAGCCTCGTTTTATCTGTGCGTCCATTCACTGTTCCGAATTCACTCTTTATCTATCTAGCCACTGACCGGTCCCTCTAACTGCCATAGGAATAATTGCTCTAAATAGACATCTTATGAAAATCAGACATTCATTGTTACCGGTGTTTTAACTAACCTAGAATATTTTACTGAAACACTAGTCGCGCATAATAATAAAAAAATCAGCAGGGGCAATGGTGGAATAGTCGTACAGTATTAAATATATATTTACATAAGCGACGTTTACAGAGGCGCCTGTAAATGCTTTAGATAGAAAAAAATGGAAAAACGGTGACTCGAGAATAAGCCACCAGAAGAAGGAACGTAGAGGAAAACATGAAAAGGGATGATTAAAATACGAGGGTAGGAGATTGAGCGTATACGCGCATGTGAGTTCGTATTATTAGATTGTCGCTGTTGCTTTAGCATCATTAGAGTGTGCTAGCATTACAAAGAACTGTTCATTTTCTTATGAATCGCCACTTATTAAGGCTAAAAGCCACTCAAGGCTAAGGGTTAATGAGTAGATAGATTGGCAGTTGAATGAGGATGAATATTATGAGAGGATTTAAAATAATGAATAGAATGAATAAACTGTTATTACTTATAACTTTAAATTAGATTTCAAGATGACCATATCGTAGCCGTCAGGGAAGCAATCATGTGGAAACATGTATAAACCATAAGCTTATAGTTTATGAAGGCATTCTGCAACTAAAAAGTCTGATTTGTATTAATAAATACTTGTAGGTACATTTGCTATGAACTCGTACACTTCTACAGATTCGGAAAACACTGGTATCGTGAGTCTTCGGTGAACAGCATCGGCTATTTCCGAAAATTCACTAACCCACTACTGAACGCCGACGTGTATTGACAGACGTGAACCATACCAAAAAAAAGCAGAACTGTTAATATTAACTTTGAACACTACAAAGTTAAACAAATAGAATGAATAAAATAAAGAAAATCAAACAATCAGTTTAATTAAACAAATGAACATTAATTACAGTCGTATTTTAACACACTAATACTTCAATTTATACTGTAACTAGCGGGGCCTTTGTCTCGGCGTTACCCGGGAAAATTGAGGAAACAAAAAATCTCAACTCTGGCAAAACAAACCGGAAAGACTTGTTTAGAAATGAACCGATATCATTTATGGTGGAATTTTCATCAAATAGGCTAAACTTTTATCCATGACAAATATAATTTTAAAGAAAACTATATCTTATAAAAACATGAACACAATCCTTGAATAAGAAAACAATGTATGAATAGTGAATTAACGAGATGCCCTATTGCAAAGCAATGGGAAAATTAGTTAATCTTACGACGTTGATCGCATATACACAATGAATATATAAAGAATCTGTTTCTTTTATTTTAATATGAATTTGCTGTTTAAATCTCACTGTTAGTACGATAAATAATTAAACAGCATGAATATACTGATTAATCACTTGGTTGTCTGTTGGTCATTTATAGTTCGTAAACAACTGCTTAGAACTGCACCAACATTAGAATGTTAAATTCTTGAGAGAACATGTGTACTATAGGGTTTAAGATTCAGTTCAATTGGGCCCCTCCTACAGCGAGAGACAATGGATATCCCCCGAAAACATGCCTGCATGACGAGGGTTTTACATAGATGCAAGTGTTGCGCATCATTCAAACGATCTTTCCCTTACCCGGCATTGCTTACGTCCAATGGCAAAGAGAAATCAAAGACATCCGGAAACAATGCCAGGATCAATGGAGAAGGATATGACTGGTGTTATTTCGGTGTTTTTTGTTAACTACAACTTGTTTTCTTTAAGCATACAAGTTGCGTATCCTATTATTTGATTCAGAGTTACTATCAATATATAGGCTCCGAAACTATTGGGTAGAATTCTAAGAAGTTGAGTATAAAAAACAGCTCGAATGCCGACTGGGACATAACGCAGGGTCCAAATAAGAACTCTACGAATTATGTGTATAACCACTTATAAGCTCCACATATACTAGTTATTCCACATTTCGCATGAAGAGCCGTTGGCATAACGCATGTAATGCGATTAAGAATACTAATTACGATGCTCGACAGCGCCAAACTAAAAACCGCCATTTTGGGTATTTTCTGACTAATTCAAAACAGAATAGCACTTAACCTAATGCAAACTTAATTGTTTTGTTTTTACAGCAAATCAACTGTGTTATTGTATAATATCAACCGGGTTATGTTTTACAGCACACACACACAGGGAGAGTTTGGATTACCTACCATCCTCGAGTATTTTCGGTATCTCTGTAGAAGAGTTTGTTAGGACAACCTGGCATGAGGATACTTCGCCTACAAGTAAATCCTGACCAAATATTTCAAATAACATAGTATATGAAGCCCAAATAAGATCCCCCTCAAGACGGCTATACCCTGGCTAATACGATGAATAGTGCATCTTCTTCAAGTAATGTTATCTCTAGTAGCAGCACTAAGCTGGATTCTCCACTAGACGAGATGAATAAGTGTCCTGGAATCCGGTAGGAACAAGAGACTAAATAAATAATAGACTATAAAAAAGATAACTGGTTAATTAGAGAGAGAAACATTGATGTTTCTAACTTCTTTACAAGCTCAATTTGACAGGTAAATAAAAACTTTAATGGGATATTTGAATATATATGTATCTCATATAGAGATCAAGTGTTAGTCCCAGGAACGAACCCCTTGATTTCTGACAACTTTGACTGAAGTAAAAGTAAACAAAAAATATATTATAATGTTCGAAGCCCAAATAACCCCACTAGCTCATACGAGGAATGGCACACTGTCTCCAAGTATTATTACCTCAAGTAACAATCAGGTAACAATCCACTAGACTAGATGAATTAGTATCCTAGAATCCTGTAAACCAAGAAACTACAAGAAACATATATTATAACATAGTTAACTGGTCAATTGGGGGAAGGAAAATTAATATTCTTAACTTCTTTACAAACTCAACATTTTACAGGTACAGTGAACTTCAATGGAATATTCGAATATCTATGTATCTCATGCAGAGATCAAGTGGTAGCCCCGATTGATTATGAGAACGTTGAAGTAAACTGAAACAAAAAGATATATATATATATCTTTTTGTTTTGTTTTGTTTTTCTTTTTAGAAATAAAGAAAAATGAACGAATTAAATTATCTACGGTGAAGCATTTTCCTAAATGCTAGGTAGAGTCACCGCACCAAAACTCAGCCACGCTGAGGAGCTGTATAGACGGCGAAACCCGGGTCCGTGGATATATATATATATATATATATATATATATATATATATACACATACACACACACCCACACACACACACCCACACTTGTTTTGTAACCGTAAGCGTATATTTTGTAAATAAATAGTCCCTAAACGATAGATTCTACTTAACTCATGGATGGAACACGGACAGATAATAACGCTCCCAGTCAGAATCAACCTGGAAGTAATTACATTAAGGGGCGAATACCCAAAACGAAAAAATTGAGGACTCCCCGTTGAATGCAGATTTGTGTCACAACCCAGGACAGTTCAAGATAGAAAGCACTTTGGTAGTTGATAGACTTGAGGAGGCAAACCTTAGTAAAATGGGATGTAAAGATAGATTGAGGGGCGTCCTAGGTAGTTCCGTATCTTAACTAAGACAGATTCTATTAAACTCCTAGATGGAACTCTGAAAGGTACTACCACTCCGAGTACAAGTGGACTGGGAATGTGACTCCACACTCCTCAAATCTCCAAAGTCGGAGGCATTTCAGATAATATCCAGGATCTAATCAAACCTGGATTTATTTCACTTCAATTAATCAACCAATTTTTTTCAAATCGTATTTTCGTTTATTTCCAGAAAGGCGGGTGCAGGCGCAGGAGATTCCCGATTCAGGCGTGTTCCTGTCACGAACGAGCACCTAAACAAAAATACACTCTGATCTTTTATATTTACTTCTTGTCTGCGGTGATTAATACAACTCCCAATTGCGCACAGCTCCAATTCTGATATTCAGTGCTCGAAGTTTTCCCACTTGGAAATCCGTTTACTACTTTGTCGATTCTTCCGTCTATTATTTTCATAGAAATATCTCTACGGATGGGCGATGCCCTAAAATTGCCTTTTTTCTAATAATATTTAACTCATATAAATACACAGAGGTTGGTTTATTTTGAATGCACTTATAATATCAAATATCGAGAGAGAGAGAGAGAGTAATCTTACAGGACTGGGTGTGGTTTATGGTTGGTCCAGACTATTATATTATAATGTAGATGCGGTGTTTGTAGACGAAAATATATGGCATAATCACGTTGAAACCGGTTCCCGTTAGATAACCAGAGGTAAGCGACTTTCAATCTGGTGAATACCAACTGGGTCACTATTTGGTAATACCAGGTGCTGTATGTGTGAGGGCCATCTGCTTATCCCGGAATTGTTTCTTGGACTTCTCCTTGCCACTGGACTTAAGATATACTGGTTCAGGAGAGGTGTGGTTGGATTGTTTCACTATAGATGCTCCGTCCAGCTACTTTTACAGGAGGTATCCATTTTCTCGCGATACTGAACGGAGGCTTCCAGGTGAAACTGCTTCACGTTTCCCAAATATATTATCTCATATTTTCATATAGCTATTTTATTGTGAAACAAAACCGCTTTTATCCATTTGCTCGTGTGTCTAAAACGGGGGTTTATGAACCTTATATCTAGTATAATTAGTTGCTTATACTTGAAATGCATAACTAGTACCTGCTGGTTGAGCCCGCTTCTTCCAAAGGATATAGATTCTCGTGAATATTAAGTTCACAAGCGGACCCCAGTAACATGTATATCTCGGTCAGGAGAGATGACGTGCTATTTTTGGAATGTTTTTTTTTTTTTGTAACGAGGGGTTGCCGTCGTTCTAGATACAGTGACTGTTATTCCTAAATAGTAACCCATCTGCTATTGACCAGGCTGATATGTCGCTTAACTACGATGATCTAACGAGAACCGGTGTGTCAACGTGGTCATGTCGTATCCCGTATATTGCATGTTCTACTATACTGTAATTAAGAACTCGTTTTTTTATTGAATTATCTACACATTATTTTTGTTTCAAATATGACACATTCCAACAAAAACTTATTTAATATAATATTCAACGAAAATGTGTCAACCTGCAACTTGTTTCACATCTGCAACGAGACTGTTGGCAACTGTGAGTAGGTATAAGTATGATGTTGCATCAGCATACCAGCTAAATAGATCATCAGTATCTTCGAGGTCACGGTGTGTCATCTGCCAAATTCAAGAGCCGAAACTTTTTAATCTGGTCATTATAATGGTAAGTAAAGTGTATTATGATTATTTAGATGCAGATATTGTAGTATTTTGTTATACATGTACAATTTTATTCCATTTGTTGAACATTTGCAACATCATTTATTTTTGTTCAATAATCTCTTCTTTTTTTCAAAACATTATTTATACTATTTTATATTACCCTATGAAACGTTTTTCACTTTTTTCAAACCAATATGAAAAAATATAGCATTTAAGGGTTTATTATTGGTTCACGTGTGTTTATATCTATATTCCGTCCGATTAAGAAGTCACTGTATTCATGCATATGCGCTGAGTTTCCCTATATTTTAACGTTTCTCTCTGAATTATGTTAAGCTTGTTCCATTGTGCAAGATTTATCGAACGTTGCTTTTTTACCTAAAGACGAAAAAAATTGCGCGTTCACTCCTTTCCGAATATAAAAAGATCGGCTTGGATTTAAAGCTGGCATTATCCAGTTGGTCAATCACGCCAATCTACTTGTAGAAGGCCGGAGAGTAAAACTACCGAATTTTTGTTTCGGTTGAAATTTAACACTTTTTCTTAATATTATTAGCCCTGCAAGATATTTATTATTTGAATGAAAATATTATGAATTATATAGATAGATGACGAAAGCAAGTGTGGAATTTCTACAGGGTCATGCGCTAGTAAAATATCACACACACACACACACATATATGTTAAAATGCTCGTTTAATTCACTTTTTACCATTATTTCTGAATTCATCTTACCCTATCTTCAAATATGCTATGCTATGTCACAAACAAAATTCAATTATCTTTACTCATGTACATAATCGAGTGAAGTGTTTTTATGAATATTAAGAATAGAGGTTAAAATGACAATTCAAATAACGTTTTGAATATCGATGTGGGTGAAATCTTTTATATCCTGAAGACTATGTTTCAGAATATACCGTTGATAAAATCCCTGACGGTTTGTAGGTAGTTGGATAAATGCGATCGATCGCCCTCCTTGGTTTCTTTGTTTGACCCGGTCTCCTGACAAATCGCTCTGATAATCGGAACGTCTGTAATGTCTGCTTACCAAGATGGAGGCTTTTTGTTTTTGTTCTATTTTTTAATTTTATTTTCTCTTGTGTTGCGGTCTATTCTTGGACAACAAGCGCATATTTGTGTCTGGTGAAATTCTTCGTTATCTCAAAGCAGTATTTGTTGTTGGTGTTGCCGTCGGTCAGACTCGATCTGATATAACAGAATATAAGAGGCGGGAAAAATAAAAGCAAAAAAGATAGATTTGAAGGAAGGAAGAGAAGGGAAATAGAGAAAAAGAGAGCGCGCATGAGAGAGAGAGAGAGCGCGAAGGAGAGAGAGAGAGAGAGGGTGAGCAAGAGAGAGAAAGAATGAGAGAAAGCAAGCGAGGGAGATAAAGAACGAGAGAGAGAGAGAGAGATCATGCGAGAGAGTAAAAAAAACGAGAGAAGGCGAGCAAGAGAGAGAGAGCGAAAGATGACGGGAGAGAGGGAGAGAGAGCGAGAGAGAGAGAAAGAGAGAGAACAAAAAATCTGAAAGGTTAATATAAAGAAATGTGCAAAAAAGTTGGTTTGAGGATCGAGGATAAAGATCTGGCTAGGAAAACAAATATATTATGGTCTTATGTTTTGTTCAGCTAATTTTGAGGCAGCTGAAGTTAAATTCCTCAGTTGCATGATTGACACGGAAACATAGATGTTTCGGAGAGAGAGAGACAGAGAGAGAGAGAGAGAGAGAGACAAAGAGAGAGAGACAGAGAGAGAGAGACAGAGAGAGAGACAGAGAGAGAGAGAGACAGAGAGAGAGAGAGACAGGGAGAGAGAGAAACAGAGAGAGCGAGACAGAGAGAGAGACAGAAAGAGAGAGAGACAGAAAGAGAGAGAGACAGAAAGAGAGAGAGACAGAAAGAGAGAGAGACAGAAAGAGAGAGAGAAGGAGAGAAAGAGAGAAGAAGATAGGAGAGAAAAAGAAAGAGAGAAAGAGAAAGAGAAGAGAGAAAGAGAAGGGGAGAAAGAGAAGGAGAGAAAGAGAAGGAGAGAGAGAGAAGGAGAGAAATAGAAGGAAAGAAAGAGAAAGAGACAAAGAGAAAGAGAGAGAGAGGAGAAACAAAGAGAAAGAGAGAGAGAGGAGAAACAAAGAGAAAGCGAGAGAGGAGAGATAGAGAAAGAGAAAGAGAGGGAGAAAGAGAGAGGGAGAAAGAGAGAGAGAAAGAGAGAGATAGAACGAAAGACAGAGAGAACGAAAGAGAGTGAGAGAGAAGGAGAGAGAGAGAAGGAGAGAGAGAGAAGGAGAGAGAGAGAAGGAGAGAGAGAGAAAGATAGAAAGAGAGAAAAAGAGAAAAAGAGAGAGAAAGAGAAAAAGAGAGAGAAAGAGAAAAAGAGAGAGAAAGACTTTGCTGCAGAATCATTTTATTTTTCGGAGATTTTTAGATGAGGATTGATGATTTGTATTATTTGGATTATTCGGACTACTGCTCTCACTTACGTTGTAATTTTAACTTTTCGGCCGATGTAACCTCCGCACATAAACCAGACGCGGAACGGATAATGGCATAGAGTGACAATCAGTCCTAAATGAGAGTCTTCTCGAGGTAAACGGTTCAATCCTTACTACAAGCGATAATAACTAAGACTAACATAAAGATAACATTTCTACCTGGTCATGATTGATGAAGTGTGAACAATCTCGTTGGTAGTTAAGTTCGAAATTCCATACAGATTTCCAAGTTCGGAAAGATGTACATGAGGAAGACCGGAGGTTATATCGGCCGAAACGTTGTGAAAATAACAAATAATGTAAGAATAGTAGTCCGAACAAACCAAGTATTATTTAATGTGAAGATATTAGCCAGAATAGAAACTCTTAGTGGAGTAAGATGCATCCATATATATATATATAGTTAAGAAGATTGGTGTCTTGTCTATATTCTTTTCATGTGTGATATTTGTCACAATGATCAAGACTACAGCGTCAACCCCAGGCAATGGCGGGGCCAGACGAACGTTAACCGATTATGTTAGAAAAGTAGAGGCGAATTCAATGCAGACAGGAAAGAAGAGAATCCTTACGCAAGATTCGCCCCAGACCTTAAATGGTGAATTCCCATCAAAACTGTTGCTAGAGTCGCTGAAAAATAGTTGGATCATCATACCGCTCCAGTAAGTACCTCACTCCCGAATCATCTACATGTACAAGGATCAGATACGTCAAAGTTGTAGTATTGCTGCCACATCTGGGTAGGTACCGTTCAGTGCACCCTTTCCTGTTTCCACAGAGTACAAACTCGACTTCGCAATCTAGTGGTTGATGATCTGTTCCTTTCACCACAGCCCATTCCTCACAGAAGAGGCGTTGCTAGTCTTTCTCTAATACATCGATATTTCCATGGTAGGTGCTCGACTGAGCTTCAAATCTTGCTACTCTCGTAAAACTTTTTGACTAAGAACTTGTCTTTACAAACACTGTAAATATCTCTTTTCTGTGTACTTAAAATCAAGAACTTCTAACTTGTGAAACGCTTACCCTACAAATTACAACATAGTCTTCATCAAGCCTTATATCAACAAATATCTATCGATTCGTCCTCTAAATGAATCACTTCTTAATCCTTTCATAGTATTGTTCTATAATACAACTGACAATCTCAGTAATCCCTACAAAGGCCAAAAGCTGCTCGAGCGTAAGTAGGGAACCACTAATATAAAAAATACAAAAGGGATATTAATTTTAAACCAGTAGTTTTCAAACTGTATACGATCTATCTAAATGAATCTAAGAGTAAGAAGATACTGCCCAAGTTAGTTAGGAACTACCCCACCCTGAAAATCTTGGGGTGTATTTCCGGCATATAATAAAGCCATTAAAATACCCTTCCTTAACTAGTAAACTCGCCTGAGATTGAAACGTGAGGCAACAGTAAGGGTCTTCAGTAATTTAAAATACTATATACTTTATTTAGGATAAGTGTTCACAGGTAAATTAAAAATAAGAGCTACACAATTAACATATTTTTATATTCAGCTACGAATTAACTTGTAAATTAGTTGATTGTCTAGTTTCATGCTATAAGCGACTTTTGGGGGTTATTTACGACTCATCAACTATTAGCAAATTCATTCGTTTCAGAAGAACATGTTTGACTTCAAATCTTAAGTAATAGTCTGTCATGATTTTAATTAAAGTGTACTAGAATTATAAGGCCTCCGGGTGTAACTCTACACCCTTCTGTTATTTTGTTAATCAAAAACAAGTTATTTTGCTTTAACTCGGTTGTGCCGTTAAACAATTTAATATTTAATATAAACTAGCAATAAGGAGTTAAAGCGAAATAATTTGTTTTTGATTAACAAAATAATTTCGACGCTATTGATTTATTCATTTAGTTATTTTATCGGTTATGTTTGAATTAATGTTTGTAAACATGAGGTATAATTATTTTGTTACGGTAATGCTTTAAGCTTTATTTATAACAAAGTCCAAATAGGTATATTGCTAGAATCTTAGCCTCAAGATCTCAAGGTTTCGGTTTCGATTTCCGGCAATGTCATCCGCTTTATTTGTTGGGAATTTATTATTTACTATTAATGCAATATTTTTAATTTCTAAAAGTAGTTAAGATCTGATATTTCAAAATGAGATAATTTATGCAAAGTATTAATTACGTTTAAAAACATTGTGACTGACATAAGAAATGTTTACTGATGGACGACAGACGCACAAAATCTCCATTTATATAAGATATTATACATGGGGGTTACGCAGATTTCTAATACGAACGAAGACATATCGACTCGGAGTCGCGTATGAAAATAATTTAAGTCAAAAGATAAATAATAACACAAGAAAAAGAGAAAGAATTATTTGGGATAGATATTTAAAAGTAGAACATTCCTTTTTCTGTGACACCAATAGGGCGAAGCACTGGACAATTTTACTGTTTTGAAAAAAAATGTTAGAAAAAAGACAACGACAAACCTGATGTAAATGTACGTAAGCTATTATTATTTTAACGAGGAGACTACGGTTCTCGGGGGAAAAGGAGGCTAACAGATAAAACATACATGATGGATATCAGAGTTTATGCTAAGGTCGGGGAGAGCTTTTTTCGGAGTAAAAAGATAAAACCCAAACATAAAATTACGATTTTGATACAAACAAATAATTGTCTGTGTTAATAATAACTCTCCTGGACATAAATGAAAAAATGTAAATTGAATTAGGGCCCTTATTTCAAGAACATCAGGCTAACGATGAAATTCAATCTGCGTTACAGGTATTTTATGTAACCCACAAAAAAGACCCTAGCAGGTACATAAAGCCCAGGTCTAAGCTGACCTGGGATTAGTAGTAAGTATGGTGTGATGCCACACATCCCATAGTTCTTGAATTAGGGACCTCATAATTTGGTATAGTGTTATACTAAGAAGCAACTTTAAATGTATTCGTCTTTTCTGTCTAAGTGTTCCGTACTACTTTCCTCCCCACGAAGGCAACGTTAGACATAATGTCGGTGTGGGGAAAATCAGGCAGTCTGGGTTAGGAAGATATAGCGTTAGAGCGTTGCATAGCGTGATGTGTTCGACGATCTCTTTTAGAAAGAACTGGCAGGTGTTGTGTTGTTGACAGAACGCAGTTGTTCGTCCCATACTTTTTTTCTGTGTTGTTCTTTTAAACGTGACGTGAGAATCACCACACCCCCACCGCTTCCCTGGGGGAAGAAGGCGAATGGGACAGTGTCCGAACATAATCAATTTACAGCCAAAAGAGAGCAGATACTTTTCTTTTGCGCCACCTCTCAGTTAAAGATGTCTCTCCGTGACGTCATATCCAGACACGTACTCTTAACATCTATCTTGACTTTTGGTGGAATTTACAATTCTCTGCTTATGTTTTACGTAGAAAACCCCCGCATCTAAATATTCTCAACAAGAAGACAAAACAAATACTAAAATTGAATCCTACTGCAAGTGTTCAGTCGTCTATCTGCAGTGTCTTATAAAAATACACTTTGTTTATTAGTTTGGAATACACACGTACATACATATACATACAAATACACAAACACATATATACATACATATGCATTCATACACATATATACATACACACACATATATACATACGTCTAGCAACAACCAGTTTCAATCATTTTTCTTTTTTTCCCACTGTGTACTTTAACCTAAACGGAACTTCCATGAAGAGTTTCTTACCTAGAACAACCCGTCTGTGGAAGACAATACCGTAGTCATTTTCAAGTCCAATGTAAACAAAGTTTTGTTTAGCCGTCCTTTTAAACAATCAACTTTTCCCCAATTTCAACTATCGTTACATATCATCAAGGTGTTGTGTCACTTGACAAACTCCTTTAGCTTTATAAAAAAAAGCATCATTGAACTTATATAAATGTTTAATTAAAAAATTGATGGGTTTGCGGGATTTTACTTTGAAAACCTATAGTTGAAAGTGTGTGTTGAATTCAGGAAAATAAAATTAAATAAATAAGTAACTCTGAATTTAAAAGTGCTGTAAATGGTTAAAAAAATTGTGAGTCCCAGCATTGTTCTGATATACTTGTGTGCTACTTGTGTACGCATGCGCATGTATTTGCGCACGTGTATATGTACGTCTTTCCGCAATGATGGGTCTGAGATTGCAATAGAGTTGGTTTGTTATTTTGTTTGTTTCTATGGAAATCGCTCAATACAAGGCATTAAGCCACTTAAGGCAAGGAGTTAACAAGAACGAAATATTATTATCGCAAAGGCAATAGATGCCTATTGGCCTTAGTCTTTAAAAGACTAAGGCTTTAAGTAGGAGGAAACAGTCAGCATGAAGAGAGTTCAACAAGCCTGCAGTTCTTGGAAATAAACTACTGGAATAGGAGGCTGTATTACAATGAGGTGTCAAAACAGCGAATTTATGAAGACCGCTAGACCAACGAGTCAAATGAGCTCGAACTAAGGAAGTAGGGAACGGATCACACAATTCTGAAGAACACATACCATAATAGTAGTTATAGAAAATACTGAGACTAGCAATATCACATATGTGAGAGAGATTGTAGAGAAG
>OY744521.1:121856852-121871852 GCA_963556195.1 Sepiola atlantica
TTTGTAGGCCAGAGTGCTCACCTTCTCGGGCGCTGGCTTTTCAAATCCCACTTTCCGGACCTTGTGTCACATCTTACGCTGTAAGAGGAAGATAGATATATGTATCTATTTATCATTATATATATATACATATATACATATATAATATACATATATACTATATACATATATAATATATACATATATAATATATATATACATATATAATATATACATACATATATAATATATACATATATACTATATACATACATATATAATATATACATATATACTATATACATATATAATATATATATATATATATATACATATATAATATATACATATATAATATATATATATATATATATAATATATATTTACATATATACATATATAATATATATTTATATATATATACATATATAATATATATGATTACAATGGCAACAACTATTTTTATATAACTTAAACACATGACATTACAAAAAAGCATTTTAATTTTTTTAACTATGTAATATCAATACATATTTACACAAAATGTCTTCACTACACTTTCTATTCATGTATGTATATATATATATATATATATATATGCACGTAAATGCATTTACACGTGAATTCATATACCTATTCATATATACACACACATATATATAAGTATATATGTACATATATGCGTATATGCATATGAGCATATATATATATATGTATATATATATATAAAGAGAGAGGTGTGTGTCTGAGTAGATTTTCAGTACAACGGAATGGTAAAATAATTTTAAGATGAAACATTATTTTAATCAATTAAGAGAGCGGGTCGAAGAAAAAAAAAGTGCTAAAGGGTTCTTTAAGGCCTTATCGTCTTATCCTCTAAGAGGAAACGTCAGAATTATAAATCAAAAACTAAGAAAATCGAATGATATATGAGGGGAAAATTGTTTTAGTTGGTGAAAAACTTAATTGATTAAAAACATGTTACCTCTGAAATTATATATATATATATATATATATATATATATATATATATATATATATATATATGCTAAGTAATTATACATATACCGCTTTCTTTTTCACTGTTTCATCTTTGAAGGAATATATATATTACATATTATTTAAATAAATGTTAAACTCCCCCCCACACACACATTTGTGTTAAATGGTAACTTGTGTTTACTCAATTCTTTACACTGAATTCTTTACAATTGGCATTGTATTTGACAATTCGATAATCTAAAAAGTGTTGAATTGCCGTGAAATAAACACAAATCAAACGGATGCCCATTTTACATTGGTGTAATCTGTGAACCGTTCTCTCCACAATTGTAACCAACTTACGTAAGTAAACAAGATGCTTCACAACAGACATGGCATTGTCTTGAAAGGAAAGATTGCCATTGGCTTATATAAGTAATGAACTGCTTCCAACAGCATTCCGAGATCTTAGCTTCACAATCCCGGCCATTTTCATGCCAATGAAAGACTAGGACGAAGAAGGTACCGACGTAGACGATGTAGAGGGAGAAGCCGCGGGGTGGGGGTGGTTATTTATCTGTTTTCCCTGTAAACCGCTAACGCGCAGCATGGCAGTAAAAGGGGAAAATAGTAAGAGTAATGCGATCTTAAGTGACTAAAAGACTCCAAAAACGCGAAATCACGGCATAGAGTTACGCATTGTGATCGCCCTGCTCGCCTGTGTCTTACGGCTCGCAGCATATTACCGAGGCACCCTACCTCGGCCTTACGTAGTTCTTCCACAAAACAAAAGATAATCAACGCATTCTTTGACAATGTCAACAGACAAAGGAAAAAGAAAAGAAAAGGGTAAATCAAACAAACAAACAAATAAATAAATAAAGTAATAAGTAAACAAGAAAAACAAAACTAATTTCGTAGATGTTTGTTATTTTGTCAGTAAAAGGAATAATTTTTGAATAAAGTGGAATCGCACTCTTGACTTGACAGCTGAAATGGATTATATTTTAAGCTGATCTATTTCAAGTCATTTATCTTTTGCGAGGAGGGAGGTGAGAGTATTCCCCCGTGAGTATCGCTTATTTTGTAAGTATTTCTGTGAACTGCTTACCCGAAAGGGAAATTTTAATTATCTAATATATCTAATATATAAAGTAGAGACGATTTTTCCCCTGTACCTTCTCGGAGAATAGGAAAATAACCACATGCATCACAGGCTACTAAACTCACCTCTATATCACACTTATTCACTCGAGCGTGGTTTAGTACATTTGTTATTCTTTTTTCCCAGCTAACACTTAATATTACATTTGGCCCGCCATCCACGACTCTCCAAAAAAGCAACTCCATATAGGTGGTAGCAAAAACTTTCCTCCCTAACAATTATGTACTGTCACTACACTCATCGACACCGGGAACTAATAAACACAGTTTACATTTCACAAAACAGTCCGCCCTTATTTATTATTTGCCTGGTATTAATTTACTACATAATATAAAGCAATACGCAAAGACTTAATGACCGCTCCCGTTCACTACGATGATTTTCCGCGAATATCACATTACGTTCTTTCTCATTCTACCTATGATTTTGCCTATTTTCAG
Source organism: Sepiola atlantica (assembly GCA_963556195.1). Taxonomy (NCBI): domain Eukaryota; kingdom Metazoa; phylum Mollusca; class Cephalopoda; order Sepiida; family Sepiolidae; genus Sepiola; species Sepiola atlantica. Next base: position 121,859,418 of record OY744521.1, read on the forward strand.
ATGTATTTTTAAGTCGAAACTGTAGCGCAGTGGTTAAGTAGGCAGTTTTCATGATCGACTGTTTCAGTGTTCGATCCCATTCGACGCGGCCACTTTTTCTTTTCTTTTTTTTAAATTCAAAACATTCGCCAACACGGTAACTATAAGCCGTTTTTATTTTCATTCGACGTCATGCAATAGGTAGTACTTTCTCCCGTGCAACGCCAGGCGACGGGTTCCGCTAGTATCTAATATAATGATACACATTCTGTCTTTTTTAATATCTATACGTATACATAGATATTCATGTATGTAACACTAGAAGAGGTAATATATATATATATATATATATATATATATATATTATATATATATATATATTATATATATATATATATATTATATATATATTATATATATATATATTATATATATATATATTATATATATATATATATATTATATATATATATATATATTATATATATATATATTATATATATATATATTATATATATATATATATATTATATATATATATATATATTATATATATATATATATATTATATATATATATATTATATATATATATATTATATATATATATATTATATATATATATATATATATTATATATATATATATACTAGCGGGGCTACCCGGCGTTGCTCGGGGTCATAAAAACATATAATTGAAGAGAAATCGCGTGTGTAACATCTTTATATTCAAACTTCTATTTCCCCCCTCCTCTATAGCCGTCTCTTTATCTTTCTACCTTTCTCTTCCCTGGTCGCCCCATTTCACCGCTACTTTCTCATTTTGCATTTTGTGAAAGCTGCTTCTTCCCCACCATTTCTCCTACGTTTTCCAGGGCAATAGTATGACATATTTCTATAAAAAGTACCACCTCTATCTGCGCTTTCTATATAGGTACTTATCTCCGCTCCGATATTCATACTATATACGTATGTATCGCCACAATGGTGCGCAGACTATATACGTACCTACTGTCGCCCCAGTGCACATACTATATACGTACCTATTGCCGCCCCGGTGCATATACTATAAAAGTACCTATTGCCGCCCTGGTATGCATGCTATATACGTACCTATCGCTGCCCCAGTGTGAATGATACTTACGTACCTATCGCAGCCCAAGTGCGAATGCGAAATACGCATCTATCACCGGCCCAGTGCGAATACTATACCGCAGAAGCCTCGTGGTCCTATACCGCAGAAGCACCCAACCCCTGGTTGCTATACCGCAGAAGCATCGTAATTCTATACTGCAGAGCACCCCCCTGGGTGCCATACCGCAGAAGCAACCCCCTGGGTGCCATACTGCAGAAGCACCCCCAGGGTGCCATACCACAGAAGCAGCCTCCTGGTTGCCATACCGCAGAAGCCTCAGGTTCCTATTCTGCAAAAACACCCCCCGAGTGCCATACAAACAGAAGCACCCCCTCCCCCCCCGTTGCTATACCAGAGAAACCCCCCCTCCCCCGGTTGCTATACTGCAGAAGCCTCGTGGTCCTATACTGAGGAAGCACCCCCACCAGGTGCTATACCGCATAAACCTCGTGGTCCTATACCGCAGAAGCACCCTACCTTTAGCTGCTATACCGCAGAAGCTTCAAGTTCCTATACTGCAGAAGCAACCCCCCGGGTGCTATACCATAGAAGCACACCCCTATACCGCAGAAGAACCCCCTGAGTGCCATACCGCTGAAACCTCAGGCTCCTATACCGCAGAAGCACCACCCTCCGGTTGCTATACCACAGAAGTACCCACCAGTTGCTATACTGCAGAAGCAACCCCCCCCCCCCCCCCGGTTTCTATACCGCAGAAGCACCCCCGGGTGCCATACCGCAGAAGCACACCCTGGGTGCCATACCGCAAATACCTCAGGTTTCTATACCGAAGAAGCACCCCTCCCCCGCCTGCCATACTGCAGAAGCCTCAAGTTCCTATACCGCAGAAGCACTCCTCTGGTCCCCTACCGCAGAAGCCGCAGGTTCCTATACCGCAGAAGCACTCCCCAGGTTCAATACTGCAGAAGCTACTACTGAAATAACCCTTACTGGCCCCCACTCCTTTTCATCTGCAAAATAGTCAAAAAAGGAAAGAAGATGGTGTTAAAATATTTTCCAAACCTATCACTACAGTAGCTCTATCTACGATATTGCGCACTTTTCTCCCAGACAACGCCGAGTACTTTGAAAATAAAGGAGGCCTCCTGAGCACTACTGAAATCACTTAGGTAATCTCCCTCCTTTTCATCTGCAAAATAGTCCAAAGGGAAACGAAGATGGTGTTAAAATATTATCCAAACCTATCATAACAGTAGCTCTATCTAGGACATTGAGCAATTTTCTCCCAAACAACTCCGAGTACTTTTAAAATCAAAGAGGCCTCCTGAGCACTACTGAATTCCTTTAGGTATCCTGTCTCCTTCTGATCTGCCAAATAGTCCAAAGTGGAACAGAAGATGGCGTTAAAATATTTTCCAAACCTATCACTACAGTAGCTCTATCTAGGACATTGAGCACTTTTCTCCCGGACAACGCCGAGTACTTTGATAATCAAGGAAGCCTCCTGAGCACTACTGAAATTACTTAGGCATCCACCCTTCTTTTCATCTGCCAAATAGTCCAAAGGGGAATGAAGATGGCATTTAAAAAAATTTCAAAACCTATCACTACAGTAGCTCTATTATGGATATTGAGCACTTTTCTTCCGGACAACGCTGAGTACTTTGAAAATCAAGGAAGCGTCCTGAGCATGACTGAAATCAATCTTATCGATGATCCCATCCTTTTCAGCGTAGATGCTTTTAAAATATTATCCAAACCTGTCACTACAGTAGCTCTATCTAGGACATTGAGAGATTTTCTCCCGGACAACGCCGAGTTCTTTGAAAATCAAAGAGGCCTCCTGAGCACTACTGAAATTACATCGATTTCCCCATCCTTTTCAGCGTAGATGCTGTTAAAATATCATCAAAACCTATCACTACAGTAACTCTATCTAGGACATTGAGCACTTTTCTCCCGGACAACGCCAAGTAATTTGAAAATCAAGGAGGCCTCCTGAGCACTACTGAAATTACTTAGGTATCCTCCCTCCTTTTTATCTGCAAAATAGTCCAAAGGGTAACGAAGAGGGCGTTAAAATATTTTCCAAACCTATCACTACAGTAGCTCTATCTAGGATATTGAGCACTTTTCTCCCGGACAACGCCGAGTACTTTTAAAATCAAGGAGGCCTCCTGAGCACTACTGAAATTACTTAGGTATCCTCCCTCCTTTTTATCTGCAAAATAGTCCAAAGGGTAACGAAGAGGGCGTTAAAATATTTTCCAAACCTATCACTACAATAACTCTATCTAGGATATTGAGCACTTTTCTCCCGGACAACGCCGAGTACTTTGAAAATCAAGGAGGCCTCCTGAGCACTACTGAAATAACTTAGGTATTCTCCCTCCTTTTCATCTGCAAAATAGTCCAAAGCGGAAAAAGATGGCGTTAAAATATTTTCCAAACCTATCACTACAGTAGCTCTATCTAGGATATTGAGCACTTTACTCCCGGACAACGCCGAGTACTTTGAAAATCAAGGAGGCCTCCTGAGCACTACTGAAATTACTTAGGTATCCTCCCTCCTTTTTATCTGCAAAATAGTCCAAAGGGTAACTAAGATGGCGTTAAAATATTTTCCAAACCTATGACTACAGTAGCTCTATCTAGGATATCGAGCACTTTTCTCCCGGACAACGCCGAGTACTTTGAAAATCAAGGAGGCCTCCTGAGCACTACTGAAATTACTTAGGTATCCTCCCTCGTTTTTATCTGCAAAATAGTCCAAAGGGTAACGAAGATGGCGTTAAAATATTTTCCAAACCTATCACTACAGTAGCTCTATCTAGGATATTGAGCACTTTTCTCCCGGACAACGCCGAGTACTTTGAAAATCAAGGAGGCCTCCTGAGCACTACTGAAATTACTTAGGTATCCTCCCTCCTTTTCATCTGCAAAATAGTCCAAAGGGGAACGAAGATGGCGTTAAAATATTTTCCAAACCTATCACTACAGTAGCTCTATCTAGGACATTGAGCACTTTTCTCCCGAACAACGCCGAGTACTTTAAAAATCAATAGGGCCCTCTGAGCACTACTGAAATAACTTAGGTATTCTCCCTCCTTTTCATCTGCAAAATAGTCCAAAGGGGACCGAAGATGGCGTTAAAATATTTTCCAAACCTATCACTACAGTAGCTCTATCTAGGAAATTGAGCACTTTTCTCCCGGACAACGCCGAGTACTTTAAAAATCAAGGAGGTCTCCTGAGCACTACTGAAATCACTTAGGTATCCTCCCTCCTTTTCATCTGCAAAATAGTCCAAAGGGGAACGAAGAGGGCGTTAAAATATTTTCCAAACCTATCACTACAGTAGCTCTATCTAGGATATTGAGCACTTTTCTCCCGGACAACGCCGAGTACTTTTAAAATCAAGGAGGCCTCCTGAGCACTACTGAAATTACTTAGGTATCCTCCCTCGTTTTTATCTGCAAAATAGTCCAAAGGGTAACGAAGAGGGCGTTAAAATATTTTCCAAACCTATCACTACAGTAGCTCTATTTAAGATATTGAGCACTTTTCTCCCGGACAACGCCGAGTACTTTTAAAATCAAGGAGGCCTCCTGAGCACTACTGAAATTACTTAGGTATCCTCCCTCGTTTTTATCTGCAAAATAGTCCAAAGGGTAACGAAGATGGCGTTAAAATATTTTCCAAACCTATCACTACAGTAGCTCTATCTAGGATATTGAGCACTTTTCTCCCGGACAACGCCGAGTACTTTGAAAATCAAGGAGGCCCTCTGAGCACTACTGAAATTACTTAGGTATTCTCCCTCCTTTTCATCTGCAAAATAGTCCAAAGGGGAACAAAGATGGCGTTAAAATATTTTCCAAACCTATCACTACAGTAGCTCTATCTATCTAGGATATTGAGCACTTTTCTCCCGGACAACGCCGAGTACTTTGAAAATCAAGGAGGCCTCCTGAGCACTACTGAAATTACTTAGGTATCCTCCCTCCTTTTCATCTGCAAAATAGTCCAAAGGGGAACGAAGATGGCGTTAAAATATTTTCCAAACCTATCACTACAGTAGCTCTATCTAGGATATTGAGCACTTTTCTCCCGGACAACGCCGAGTACTTTTAAAATCAAGGAGGCCTCCTGAGCACTACTGAAATTACTTAGGTATCCTCCCTCGTTTTTATCTGCAAAATAGTCCAAAGGGTAACGAAGATGGCGTTAAAATATTTTCCAAACCTATCACTACAGTAGCTCTATCTAGGACATTGAGCACTTTTCTCCCGGACAACGCCGAGTACTTTGAAAATCAAGGAGGCCTCCTGAGCACTACTGAAATCACTTAGGTATCCTCCCTCCTTTTCATCTGCAAAATAGTCCAAAGGGGAACGAAGATGGCGTTAAAATATTTTCCAAACCTATCACTACAGTAGCTCTATCTAGGATATTGAGCACTTTTCTCCCGGACAACGCCGAGTTCTTTTAAAATCAAGGAGGCCTCCTGAGCACTACTGAAATTACTTAGGTATCCTCCCTCGTTTTTATCTGCAAAATAGTCCAAAGGGTAACGAAGAGGGCGTTAAAATATTTTCCAAACCTATCACTACAGTAGCTCTATTTAAGATATTGAGCACTTTTCTCCCGGACAACGCCGAGTACTTTTAAAATCAAGGAGGCCTCCTGAGCACTACTGAAATTACTTACGTATCCTCCCTCGTTTTTATCTGCAAAATAGTCCAAAGGGTAACGAAGATGGCGTTAAAATATTTTCCAAACCTATCACTACAGTAGCTCTATCTAGGATATTGAGCACTTTTCTCTCGGACAACCCCGAGTACTTTGAAAATCAAGGAGGCCCTCTGAGCACTACTGAAATTACTTAGGTATTCTCCCTCCTTTTCATCTGCAAAATAGTCCAAAGGGGAACGAAGATGGCGTTAAAATATTTTCCAAACCTATCACTACAGTAGCTCTATCTATCTAGGATATTGAGCACTTTTCTCCCGGACAACGCCGAGTACTTTTAAAATCAAGGAGGCCTCCTGAGCACTACTGAAATTACTTAGGTATCCTCCCTCCTTTTCATCTGCAAAATAGTCCAAAGGGGAACGAAGATGGCGTTAAAATATTTTCCAAACCTATCACTACAGTAGCTCTATCTAGGATATTGAGCACTTTTCTCCCGGACAACGCCGAGTACTTTTAAAATCAAGTAGGCCTCCTGATCACTACTGAAATTACTTAGGTATCCTCCCTCGTTTTTATCTGCAAAATAGTCCAAAGGGTAACGAAGATGGCGTTAAAATATTTTCCAAACCTATCACTACAGTAGCTCTATCTAGGACATTGAGCACTTTTCTCCCGGACAACGCCGAGTACTTTAAAAATCAATGAGGTCTCCTAAGCACTACTGAAATCACTTAGGTATCCTCCCTCCTTTTCATCTGCAAAATAGTCCAAAGGGGAACGAAGATGGCGTTAAAATATTTTCCAAACCTATCACTACAGTAGCTCTATCTAGGATATTGAGCACTTTTCTCCCGGACAACGCCGAGTATTTTTAAAATCAAGGAGGCCTCCTGAGCACTACGTAAATTACTTAGGTATCCTCCCTCCTTTTCATCTGCAAAATAGTCCAAAGGGGAACGAAGATGGCGTTAAAATATTTTCCAAACCTATCACTACAGTAGCTCTATCTAGGATATTGAGCACTTTTCTCCCGGACAACGCCGAGTACTTTTAAAATCAAGGAGGCCTCCTGAGCACTACTGAAATTACTTAGGTATCCTCCCTCGTGTTTATCTGCAAAATAGTCCAAAGGGTAACGAAGAGGGCGTTAAAATATTTTCCAAACCTATCACTACAGTAGCTCTATCTAGGATATTGAGCACTTTTCTCCCGGACAACGCCGAGTACTTTTAAAATCAAGGAGGCCTCCTGAGCACTACTGAAATTACTTAGGTATCCTCCCTCGTTTTTATCTGCAAAATAGTCCAAAGGGTAACGAAGATGGCGTTAAAATATTTTCCAAACCTATCACTACAGTAGCTCTATCTAGGATATTGAGCACTTTTCTCCCGGACAACGCCGAGTACTTTGAAAATCAAGGAGGCCCTCTGAGCACTACTGAAATTACTTAGGTATTCTCCCTCCTTTTCATCTGCAAAATAGTCCAAAGAGGAACGAATATGGCGTTAAAATATTTTCCAAACCTATCACTACAGTAGCTCTATCTATCTAGGATATTGAGCACTTTTCGCCCGGACAACGCCGAGTACTTTGAAAATCAAGGAGGCCTCCTGAGCACTACGTAAATTACTTAGGTATCCTCCCTCCTTTTCATCTGCAAAATAGTCCAAAGGGGAACGAATATGGCGTTAAAATATTTTCCAAACCTATCACTACAGTAGCTCTATCTAGGATATTGAGCACTTTTCTCCCGGACAACGCCGAGTACTTTTAAAATCAAGGAGGCCTCCTGAGCACTACTGAAATTACTTAGGTATCCTCACTCGTTTTTATCTGCAAAATAGTCCAAAGGGGAACGAAGATGGCGTTAAAATATTTTCCAAACCTATCACTACAGTAGCTCTATCTAGGACATTGAGCACTTTTCTCCCGAACAACGCCGAGTACTTTAAAAATCAATAGGGCCCTCTGAGCACTACTGAAATAACTTAGGTATTCTCCCTCCTTTTCATCTGCAAAATAGTCCAAAGGGGACCGAAGATGGCGTTAAAATATTTTCCAAACCTATCACTACAGTAGCTCTATCTAGGAAATTGAGCACTTTTCTCCCGGACAACGCCGAGTACTTTAAAAATCAAGGAGGTCTCCTGAGCACTACTGAAATCACTTAGGTATCCTCCCTCCTTTTCATCTGCAAAATAGTCCAAAGGGGAACGAAGAGGGCGTTAAAATATTTTCCAAACCTATCACTACAGTAGCTCTATCTAGGATATTGAGCACTTTTCTCCCGGACAACGCCGAGTACTTTTAAAATCAAGGAGGCCTCCTGAGCACTACTGAAATTACTTAGGTATCCTCCCTCGTTTTTATCTGCAAAATAGTCCAAAGGGTAACGAAGAGGGCGTTAAAATATTTTCCAAACCTATCACTACAGTAGCTCTATTTAAGATATTGAGCACTTTTCTCCCGGACAACGCCGAGTACTTTTAAAATCAAGGAGGCCTCCTGAGCACTACTGAAATTACTTAGGTATCCTCCCTCGTTTTTATCTGCAAAATAGTCCAAAGGGTAACGAAGATGGCGTTAAAATATTTTCCAAACCTATCACTACAGTAGCTCTATCTAGGATATTGAGCACTTTTCTCCCGGACAACGCCGAGTACTTTGAAAATCAAGGAGGCCCTCTGAGCACTACTGAAATTACTTAGGTATTCTCCCTCCTTTTCATCTGCAAAATAGTCCAAAGGGGAACAAAGATGGCGTTAAAATATTTTCCAAACCTATCACTACAGTAGCTCTATCTATCTAGGATATTGAGCACTTTTCTCCCGGACAACGCCGAGTACTTTGAAAATCAAGGAGGCCTCCTGAGCACTACTGAAATTACTTAGGTATCCTCCCTCCTTTTCATCTGCAAAATAGTCCAAAGGGGAACGAAGATGGCGTTAAAATATTTTCCAAACCTATCACTACAGTAGCTCTATCTAGGATATTGAGCACTTTTCTCCCGGACAACGCCGAGTACTTTTAAAATCAAGGAGGCCTCCTGAGCACTACTGAAATTACTTAGGTATCCTCCCTCGTTTTTATCTGCAAAATAGTCCAAAGGGTAACGAAGATGGCGTTAAAATATTTTCCAAACCTATCACTACAGTAGCTCTATCTAGGACATTGAGCACTTTTCTCCCGGACAACGCCGAGTACTTTAAAAATCAAGGAGGTCTCCTGAGCACTACTGAAATCACTTAGGTATCCTCCCTCCTTTTCATCTGCAAAATAGTCCAAAGGGGAACGAAGATGGCGTTAAAATATTTTCCAAACCTATCACTACAGTAGCTCTATCTAGGATATTGAGCACTTTTCTCCCGGACAACGCCGAGTTCTTTTAAAATCAAGGAGGCCTCCTGAGCACTACTGAAATTACTTAGGTATCCTCCCTCGTTTTTATCTGCAAAATAGTCCAAAGGGTAACGAAGAGGGCGTTAAAATATTTTCCAAACCTATCACTACAGTAGCTCTATTTAAGATATTGAGCACTTTTCTCCCGGACAACGCCGAGTACTTTTAAAATCAAGGAGGCCTCCTGAGCACTACTGAAATTACTTAGGTATCCTCCCTCGTTTTTATCTGCAAAATAGTCCAAAGGGTAACGAAGATGGCGTTAAAATATTTTCCAAACCTATCACTACAGTAGCTCTATCTAGGATATTGAGCACTTTTCTCCCGGACAACCCCGAGTACTTTGAAAATCAAGGAGGCCCTCTGAGCACTACTGAAATTACTTAGGTATTCTCCCTCCTTTTCATCTGCAAAATAGTCCAAAGGGGAACGAAGATGGCGTTAAAATATTTTCCAAACCTATCACTACAGTAGCTCTATCTATCTAGGATATTGAGCACTTTTCTCCCGGACAACGCCGAGTACTTTGAAAATCAAGGAGGCCTCCTGAGCACTACTGAAATTACTTAGGTATCCTCCCTCCTTTTCATCTGCAAAATAGTCCAAAGGGGAACGAAGATGGCGTTAAAATATTTTCCAAACCTATCACTACAGTAGCTCTATCTAGGATATTGAGCACTTTTCTCCCGGACAACGCCGAGTACTTTTAAAATCAAGGAGGCCTCCTGAGCACTACTGAAATTACTTAGGTATCCTCCCTCGTTTTTATCTGCAAAATAGTCCAAAGGGTAACGAAGATGGCGTTAAAATATTTTCCAAACCTATCACTACAGTAGCTCTATCTAGGACATTGAGCACTTTTCTCCCGGACAACGCCGAGTACTTTAAAAATCAAGGAGGTCTCCTGAGCACTACTGAAATCACTTAGGTATCCTCCCTCCTTTTCATCTGCAAAATAGTCCAAAGGGGAACGAAGATGGCGTTAAAATATTTTCCAAACCTATCACTACAGTAGCTCTATCTAGGATATTGAGCACTTTTCTCCCGGACAACGCCGAGTATTTTTAAAATCAAGGAGGCCTCCTGAGCACTACGTAAATTACTTAGGTATCCTCCCTCCTTTTCATCTGCAAAATAGTCCAAAGGGGAACGAAGATGGCGTTAAAATATTTTCCAAACCTATCACTACAGTAGCTCTATCTAGGATATTGAGCACTTTTCTCCCGGACAACGCCGAGTACTTTTAAAATCAAGGAGGCCTCCTGAGCACTACTGAAATTACTTAGGTATCCTCCCTCGTTTTTATCTGCAAAATAGTCCAAAGGGTAACGAAGAGGGCGTTAAAATATTTTCCAAACCTATCACTACAGTAGCTCTATTTAAGATATTGAGCACTTTTCTCCCGGACAACGCCGAGTACTTTTAAAATCAAGGAGGCCTCCTGAGCACTACTGAAATTACTTAGGTATCCTCCCTCCTTTTTATCTGCAAAATAGTCCAAAGGGTAACGAAGAGGGCGTTAAAATATTTTCCAAACCTATCACTACAGTAGCTCTATCTAGGATATTGAGCACTTTTCTCCCGGACAACGCCGAGTACTTTTAAAATCAAGGAGGCCTCCTGAGCACTACTGAAATTACTTAGGTATCCTCCCTCGTTTTTATCTGCAAAATAGTCCAAAGGGTAACGAATATGGCGTTAAAATATTTTCCAAACCTATCACTACAGTAGCTCTATCTAGGATATTGAGCACTTTTCTCCCGGACAACGCCGAGTACTTTTAAAATCAAGGAGGCCTCCTGAGCACTACTGAAATTACTTAGGTATCCTCACTCGTTTTTATCTGCAAAATAGTCCAAAGGGTAACGAAGATGGCGTTAAAATATGTTCCAAACCTATCACTACAGTAGCTCTATCTAGGATATTGAGCACTTTTCTCCCGGACAACGCCGAGTACTTTTAAAATCAAGGAGGGCTCCTGAGCACTACTGAAATTACTTAGGTATCCTCCCTCTTTTTTATCTGCAAAATAGTCCAAAGGGTAACGAAGAGGGCGTTAAAGTATTTTCCAAACCTGTCACTACAGTAGCTCTATCTAGGATATTGAGCACTTTTCTCCCGGACAACGCCGAGTAATTTGAAAATCAAGGAGGCCTCCTGAGCACTACTGAAATTACTTAGGTATCCTCCCTCGTTTTTATCTGCAAAATAGTCCAAAGGGTAACGAAGATGGCGTTAAAATATTTTCCAAACCTATCACTACAGTAGCTCTATCTAGGATATTGAGCACTTTTCTCCCGGACAACGCCGAGTACTTTTAAAATCAAGGAGGCCCTCTGAGCACTACTGAAATTACTTAGGTATCCTCCCTCCTTTTCATCTGCAAAATAGTCCAAAGGGGAACGAAGATGGCGTTAAAATATTTTCCAAACCTATCACTACAGTAGCTCTATCTATCTAGGATATTGAGCACTTTTCTCCCGGACAACGCCGAGTACTTTGAAAATCAAGGAGGCCCTATGAGCACTACTGAAATTACTTAGGTATCCTCCCTCCTTTTCATCTGCAAAATAGTCCAAAGGGGAACGAAGATGTGAATTTTACATAAGAATACACTTTTATATGTTATGTATATTCTCTAACCTTGTTTTAAAAACCTAAATTGTGTTTTTAAACGTGAGTTATCGCTCTTCCTTAGCTATTCTCTAACAAATAAATTCAAGTTGGACTTGTAAAGCTAGCGCCCGAGAAGGTTAGCAATCTGGCCATTAAAAATTGCCTGGGCCGCCCCGTCGGGATTCCCCTGGTAGAGGCGCCTCAGTAAGCAATAAACTTACTCCTCCCCAAAGAGGGGAGACAAAGCCTGGGAGTGTGGACCTCCTAGAACTGCACAGGACAGACCCATAGACCGGCGGAATGAAGCCCCGAAGGCCAAGACGATACCAGTCTATGGAGTGCAGTATCCATCGGAACAGATACTACACCTTGATCTTAGCCAAAAGAAGTGAGGTAATGTAATTTTCGGTTAAAAAAAAATGGCGTCTAAAAGCTATGTTGAATTAGAGAAAAACGCCTGGGGGAGTCTAAAATTATGTTTTGATATTCAAAATTCATGTAATAAGTTGTTAAATAGTATTATACAATGTTTGTTGAAAGAAAATCATAGTTATTCTTACTTGTTAATTTATTAATGTAATTTAAACAGTGTATAAGTAGATAGACCGCTGTGCTGTCGTAGATTCGTTATAAATACTGATAGAAATCTCTC
>OY744521.1:121876852-121929352 GCA_963556195.1 Sepiola atlantica
GCAAGATTACGAAAATTTCAATTTCTTCTAAACCTGAAATTTTCAACATTTTCTAGAATCAAAATGATGTCATAGATTTTGATTTAAATTGGAATTAGAACTTTGAACACACGGTTTTGTAGCATTATATCTTGATTTTAATCTTGGCGTAGGGACATATGATTAGTGCAAAAATAGTGTTCAGTGATTTAGTTTTACCCGTCCTGGGACGGGGATTCTTCTCGTTGTCTATAAATGTGCAAATGTTTGTTCATGCATTTATATGAATCTGTTAGCCAAGCGGCACGATAGCAAGTATCAGCAGCAAAGAACTTGACGTATTAGTATTGCTCGCGAACAATACTACAAATGTTTTTCTAAGTGACTTTATACATAAAAAATCTTACACGAGAAGTAATGAAAAAGTAAGGCATTTTTTATAGCACGTGCACACTAAGATATTTTCCTATTCTCCCGTAACGTTACATTGACGCCCCTGCTTTTAGAATCAATATAAACACTTAAAAACACTTAAGAAAACAGGGGAAAGTACAAATGAGGTGATAGGTAAGTTTCATTAAAATATTTAATTACATAAAACGAAACGCTTATACCCCAATATATAATAAGTAGTATATACTAGTAGCTGTACCTAACCGGATTTGGCCGCCAGTGTATTTTGCTTCCAATGTGTTTTTTTTGTTTCAAAATATTTTGGTTTCAATCAAAGGGAAGTAACTTTGTTCATAGCGAATACAGAGTTACATTTTTTTTTAAGATAGCGGTCCTTTGAAAACAATTCCGACCCGATCAAAGTATTTTCTGGGTAAAAATTAAATCAAATTACATTTTATTCTTCTTAAAAGCATGCTGCAACGATGCAAGAAAAAGTAAAGTGTCAGAATCAAATATTTATTTTGTATAAATAAAGCTACCGATGACAATACAACTTTAAAAGAGACCGACTTCATTTTATATATCAGATACATTTCGGTCTGTAGAAAATAAGAGTATTAAACTCACTGATCTTCCGTTTGTGTTTCATCTTACATTGTACAAGAGTGCTTTTTATTTATTTTTTAACAGTTTACGGGGTTGCTTACTTAATCGATGTGAATGTTCCCTTTTCGCACTGGTCCTACAGAAAGTATCTTCACTAGCAAATATGTGCTCGCATATTTTTTGCTAGCCTGAGAGGATGGTATCATGACGAACGAACATGTACTAAACTGCCCCCCACCCCAAAATAAGGGGATAATGAATAGGAAGATGGTATAATGAACATGTGCTACCAAAACCCACTTCTCCCCAAATAGGAGACAGTAATGCCTGGGAGGATGGTATCATGACGAACTGACATCTACCACACTACACCCCTACAGGAAAAGTTAATGGTTCGAATAGTGGTCTCATAACAACGAAAGATTCCCCTCCCTCTGAATTAATCATTGAAAATAGTACATTAGCTTGAAACAGTATAGTAAACTGGATTGAGCATAAAAAGATACTAATGATTTCGGCTTTAGATATAGAAGTAATAATATAGTTACGGCTTCAGACAGACTGATACGAAATCTCCATTAATAATAGGCGTCTCAGTGAAATCATGATTTAGTACGAGAAGGCGTTTCTAAACGAAATTTCGAATTTTGGGAAAGGAGGGCCTGTAACTGTTGACTTGTCTTTCTCCGAGAAACGCCAACGCAGTTTCTGCTCGGAAAGTGACAGGAGCCAATAAATAGAATGTAGGAGTATTCTTTATATATATATATATATATTTTTTTTTTTTACATCGACAGTGACACCTGGTGGCCTAGTCAGAAAACAAGTCTGATTTTGTTTACACTCGTTGGTGACTCATGTAACTCAAAAACTGTGTGGAATAGAAAAAAAAGGTTGTTTTACTTACTAACCTTTGCAGCAAATATCCATTTCTTACAGTAATTTATTCATGAAAATTAGTTTCTTATAATTACGGATGCCCAAAATGACAAACAATGTATCTCGACCTTTCCTTAGCATTAGCCCAGTCTAAAGGAATACCCAGTGGTAGAATATTGAGATATAGTTGTAGAATATAGAATATTGGTTTAAATAAGTGAGTCAAAGACGGGCAACTCTAAATGCGTTGGATAGAAAAACAAAAAGAAAAAAAAACAGCGTATCTCGACAAATACCGGAAGACCCATTCAAAAGTCCAACCCTTCCTCGTTGTGTTTAGTGGGAGTGGCAACGTTGTAGTGTTAGAGCTATCCGGCTAACAAGTCTCTGGTGAAAATCCAGGAAATAGTCGGCATCAGGATCAGTCGTCCTCTGGTCGTCGAAGACGTGTCGTGTGCGGAATCGCAAATAAATGTAGTCAGAGTAAAAACTTTGATTCTGCGATATCCCTTCGTGTTTTCTGCGTCAGACCTTCACCGATTTCGCATGCAAACGTTGAGCCTTACCCAGTGTCGAGGGTAAACCCCTGCAATTTTGCAGGTTAACAAATAGCTGCAACCAACGAGGAGGACTCCATGCAGACCAGACAATCTTGAGGTACGACTTGCTTAACAACAACAGAACGATTAATTCGCGAAGTATTAGGTTCTAGCCAAGAGTGTAATTCCTACTCTAGAAATGGGAAATTGTTCGCGTCTGTTGGGAGAGAAGAGTTTTGCAAATGGCGAAATAAAAATAAGTTTCTTTATTCGATCGTCTTCTTCCTTTTAATATGTTATCTGTTCCTTGTTCAAATGTTTATGAAGTAAATTAACAAGTCAAAAAACGTGAGGTTATAACAAAAAGGAACGAGTGAAAAAGACTACGGTTAGATACGTAGAGTCATTTGGTAGTTTATTATTAGGCACGGTATTCGGGAGAAGAATACAGACTTATACGTTTTTAGTGTTTTCCGAAACTAAAAAGGTCATTAATGCATGTCTTAATTCAATGAAAACAATAAGGACTACTCAACTTTGTGAGTTATCTACAAACAAACTTTATCTACATTTTGTAAAGTCTTAAACACATGCGTTGTTCCGATTCTGTCTCGGAGTTTTCTCACTTAAAAGAGCAGGAGGTAGTTTTGTTAATCAGCGTCAGGTCGTAACAAAAACGGTCCACATTTTATAAAAACTTTCATTCACGTCAAACAAGGGGCTACTTGAATTAGGGCTGGATTTATAGGGACATCCTCAGTGGCGAGCTGTGCAGCAAGACATTCGTTCACATTACATTTAAATTTCTGCATGTTGATATAGTTGGGGAAACAGCGTAGCAGGGAGAGAATTCCAAAGGAAAGCAATTTGGCGCTTGGTAACCTCTGCATTGATGAAGTGTAAATTTGTTTCTTGTCGGATTAGTCGTGAGTATTTATGTTAAGGGGAAAACAAATGCAGCAATTTCGCTGAAGCACATCCCGTTGAAGTACTTGTAAATCAAGCACATGGGTGCAATATTGCGACGGTGAAACAGATCAGAGGCTTTTTTTGCACCCTGTCTAAGAGGGAGAAATTAGTTATGGTGAACCAGCCCAGATGTTATAATAATAATCCATGTATGGGCGAATGGAAGCTTTGTGGAAGTATAAGATACTGCCAGGTGTGAGAGCTTTTTTTTAGCTCGGTAGGAAGCACTTTATTTGCAGTTGACGTGGCAGTATCTTCTATGTATTTATTCTAATTCATGTTACCTGTGAATATTAGGCTGACAAGTTTGAAGGTTAGACTCTTAGGTAGGGTGGTATCACTCATGGCAATTTGTGGTTGGAAAGGTTTCTCATAATTGTTAAAAGTAAAATTGCTTAGTTCTGGTGGCATTAAATGTAACCATCCATTTTGGGCACCATTTGACTACGGACTGTAGGTCATTATTACGTATTCAGCCATTGACTTGGATATGTGTGAGTTCGATTTGCCCACATGTAGAAAATAGAGAGTGGTGTCATCATCCATCTCGTACGTCATTGCATAAATGAAGTTGTTTATAAAAATCAGGAATAATGAAGGTCCAAGGATCGACTCATGGGCTCACCCGCATTGACATGCTGCTGCTTAGATGTACAGCCATCGATGACAACTTGGATCTTTCCTTTAGCTAAGAAAGATCTGATTATATTAAATATTCGGTTCAGTAATAACATACGAATTAATTCTCTTTAGAAGACCTTCATGCCAGACCTTGGCGTAGGCTTTGGAATTATTAAGCTCTATCAGCCAAGCATCCCATGCTTTATCCAGTGATGGTATATGCATCCAGATAACCGTTAAGATATCCGCAGTAGAACAGGATTGCATAACTATATACTGTTGGTTAGAAAGAAGTTTAGCATTTTTCAGATGCTGAACTATCGCTCAATGCTCCAAAGATTTTAGCGAAAAGCGAGATGGAACTGGTGAGGCAATAGTTTTGCGGGTCAGTTATTTCACCAGAATTCTTGAAAATCTTCCAGCTCTCAGGGAAGCAAAATTCAGCAAGACATTTGTTATAGAGTTTGGTGAATATGGAGGCAAGCTTAGCAGAATATGTTTTATTACTATCGCAGGAATAAGGTCAGGTCCACATGTTTTCGACGTGTCAATTTTCTTAATGATATCCAGGGAATATGAAGAGGTAATTATCAGGCCATCAAGTGTAGTTACTGTCCATGATGGCGAATTAAGGAGGGAGACGTTTTAGGAGTCGAAGGCTCAGCTTTATACGCTACCGTGCAAACGATATTGTGTTGGTTAAATAGTGGGGGATTTTTTATTGCCTATTGTTTACCACATAATTTTAGATTTTCCAGAAATCGCGAGTTCCTAATTTCTTTGACTCAATGCATTTTCTGGTCATTTCGGTATACCTACATTTAGCTGCGGCTATTACACCCATACAATGGTTTCTGGATCCTATAGATTTCTGTCTATCTGTTGCTGATTCATGGCGGTTAAATCAGTGGAATGCTTGCTGTCTATGCGCAATAACAGCTGCACAAGTCAAAATAAACCATTGGGGAGAATGGAACTTATTATAGAATTTCCGCGTATGAACACATGCCTCTATGTCTGTTCAGGCCATTTTACCACATTTGCGCACTGTTCAGCAAAGAGAGAAAAAGGTTTACTCCATGGGGCCTCTCTGATGACACCCTTGATGGATTCCCAATCAGCTCGTTGATGGCATCTCGTCGTTTTGAGTAACTGCGCTTCGGTTTATGGCCGTGGGTCTAAGATGATACCAACTATTATCACAAGTTGTCAGCATTCCCGAGCGAGCTATGAGCATCCGTCATAACCAACCCCTTGGTAATGTTGTCACATTTATTAAATTAATGATGTTGCATAACTCTAGTTTCTTTTATAGGAACAAACGAGCGTGAACCTAAAACAAAATATAATCAAGAAGACATGAAACACGTTTTGACGGTTCACAGATTTATTTATGTTATATATCTCTGGCCAGGATCTTGTAAAACCGTACTCATTAATCAGCTAATATTAAAGAACTTTCAAACTTTTGAAAAGCTGGCCTTTGGAGAATAGGTAAGGTTTACACGAGCCTTCGATACACTGCTGAAAAAGGGCTAATCGTTATTTCTTTAACTCTCGTCATGACGTCACTCACAAGATCTCGTCTTTCCATCTTGAGTAACATCTATGTAACTTTATAACTACACAATTAAGGCAGAGATTTCCGGGACGTTACCGAATACAACAAATTGAACCTGAAGACCAGAAACTACAACGGCCGAAACAATGTTCATTTAACAAACATCAAGATGAAGAAAACAGACCGAAATATGTAAAAAAAATGTAAATTAAAACAATAGCTTATTTCTCATAGAAGAGGAGTCGCTAGTTTTTCTCAACTATCAATATTTTCATGGTAGGTAATCGACTGAGCTCAAATCTCTGGTTATTCGTATAAAAGAATTGACTGCAAGAACTTGTCGATCTATAACACTGGGTAACAGCCAAAAAACGTCAGGGGTTTCTCAGATGATTTAGACTAATTTTGGTGTTCTGAGTCCGAATATCACATTGATTTTGCTCTATCAGGTCAACTTTTTTAGATACAGCCATAGGTTTACCTGACGAGCTATACATATGCTAATATCAGGGGTTTTGAGTTCAATCATATTTTTCTTGAAGAATATATCGAATTACAATGCACAGACACGAATAATATTATAAATAATTTATATATTTGTGTTTATCATAAATTTATGTGTATAAATATGTATAGAATTTATTTAATATTTAATATATTTTTGTGTGAATTTAGCAAATTTGGGTCATTCTTCCCAAGGACACCGTAGTGACAATATTGCCTCTTAGATTCTCTCTCATATTCTCATTACCGTAACATTGATTGCCTTTGCCTTAAATTAACTCATTGTGAGCTCAGTGTGTGTTTAGACGTGGAAGTTGGTGCACGTCGTTTTTGTTATGCGGGTTCGTGTCTCTGAGAAAATAGTACAATTATGGCATATTCAGTGGCTATAAATCCTAGTACTAATTTATTAAATTTCTATGTTTCAGTATGAGCGTATTTAAAGAGCATTAAACGGGGGATTCAGCTTATATTTGTTTATTTTCCTTTTTCGAATTCATCGGGTTTTTAGAACAATAAAGGGAATTCCACAATTAGCCAATCAAATCAATACCTGTCTCACCATTACTCCATAGGAATATATAAATAAAATATAATTCAAAATTTACTTAATTAACCCTTAGCCAATCAAATTGATTCTAAATTTCATTGTCTGACACTCAGCTGCATCTTTCTTTTTTCTTTCAGTTTATTGTGATGGCTTCGGCGCGACGGTCATGCAGGAATAATCCTGACGTGTTCTGCTACATCTGCGGAGAATACACGCTGTCAGGGGACAGGAACAACATCACGATATTTGTGAAGGGCGCCTACGTGGCTTACTTAAAAGTCAAGCTGGGTTACCAAGATAAGTCCTGGGCACCGCACACGGTGTGCAAGACGTGCATGGAATACCTTCGGCGGTGGACGAAGGGAGCGAAAACTTCACTGAAGTTTGGGATTCCGATGGTTTGGAGGGAGCCGTTTGACCATGCATCGGATTTTTACTTCTGCGCCATCAATACTACTGGCATCAACAGGAAGAATCGGCACAGCCTCCAGTACCCCGACCTTGCATCTGCCTGCCGTCCAGTGGCTCACTGCGAAAAAATTCCTGTACCAGCGTTCACACAGCTTCCCGACTGAGACGACGAGGCCACCACTACAGACGAGCAAGGATATACAGAAGAGTTCGAGTATGAAGCACAAGATGGACCGCAGCACTTTTCACAATGTGAGCTTAATGATCTGGTTCGGGATCTCAGCTTGTCGAAGACTTCCTCCAAGCTGTTGGCCTCCAGACTCAAAGAGAAAAATCTACTTGGCAAGGACGCGCGTATCACTTTCTTTCGTAGAAGGCATGAGGACTACATGGGCTACTTCTGCCAGGAGGATGACCTCGTGTACTTCCGAGATATCGCCGGTCTTCTTGTTAAACTCGGCGCCCCTCAATACGATCCGAGAAATTGGCGACTCTTCATTGACAGCTGCAGGCGCTCTTTGAAGTGTGTGCTCCTCCACAACGGGAACCAGTTCGCCTCAATCCCTCTTGCGCACTCCACAACTCTCAAAGAGAGATATGAAGAAGTGAAGTACGTGCTCGACAAAATCCAATATGAGCAGCACAAATGGATTATCTGCGTCGACTTAAAGATGGTGAACTTTCTACTTGGTCAGCAGTCCGGGTTCACGAAGTACCCATGCTTTATATGTATGTGGGACAGTCGAGACAGAGCCCAGCACTATGTAAAGAAAGAGTAGCCGGCGCGAGAGCAGTTAGTACCTGGGGCTAGAAACATCATAAACGAACCTCTTGTTGACCGGGAGAAGATATTGATCCACCTGCTATATATGAAGCTTGGGTTAATGAAACAGTTCACGCGCGCTCTGGACAAGGATGGGAAGTGCTTCAACTACCTGTGTCGAACCTTTCCTCGACTGGCCATTGAGAAGCTGAAGGCCGGCATTTTCGATGGCTCACAGATACGGCAGCTCATAAAAGACACAGAGTTCCAAAACTCCATGAACACCCTAGAGTGCGCCGCGTGGAAATCGTTTGTGCAGGTGGTGAACAAGTTCCTGGGGAACACGAAAGCAGCAAACCACGCCAGACTCATCAGCAGCATGATAGAGACCTTCCAAAAACTCGGGTGTTTGCTGAGTATAAAGATGCACTTCCTGTTCTCACACATGGAGAAGTTTTCTGAAAACCTTGGGGCGATGAGCGACGAGCAGGGAGAAAGGTTCCATCAGGACATGCGCCAAATGGAAGAGAGGTACCAGGGGAGGTGGGACACAGTCATGATGGCGGACTACTGCTGGTCGCTGAAGAGAGACAACCAAGCAGCTGCTCGCACACGGGAATCGAAGAAACGCCGATTTATGCCGTGAATTCCGAACGTTTGTGTCATGTAACGCTCATACTTATACTAATATTATGATAATTATGCTAATCAAATTTGATGGACTAAATAAAAACTGAATGAATTTGGATACGTTGACTTTTATTTCTTGAGGAAAACGGAAAAAATCGTCAGGGGTTTCTCAGCTGATGATCCGCAGAAATGTGTTTCAATGTTCGTATTAAGTCAAATATCAACAAATATCTAGCAAGCTGTTTCGTCTTAAGTAACCAAATTCTACTTATCCTACCGACCGTTCCCAATCCTCTCATATCATCCAACCGATGATCTCATGAACTCATACTCTCGAGTGGCCTTTGGCCTTGGTAATTGGAAACTCATTACTATAGAAAATGCTTCATCTAAAAATATCGTAAACTATATTTCGTTCATACCAGTTTAATGCTTCTCGGAAATACTCAGCAATATGTTGATTTATTACCGCATCGTTCTTGACTAAATTGTCAACTCATTCAAATTCAGATTGACATTCTTAATCATTAGTTACTCACAGATTTACCAGTATTGCCGGGCAATCAAATATGTTGAACGTAATTAATAAAATCTTGATTAAAATATGAAGACCTTCCTTCTGCCCATTTATGTGTCGAATAGTACAAGTACATTTCCTCTTAAAAATAAAACCAACCGCGGTTAAATTTGAGATTGTTTCAAGTTAACCAACAGATTTTACTGCGAAATTACAAATTTGTTTCTATTTCACTTATTTCTGTCCTTCGTGAAAAAAAATGAGAAAGTAAAAGTATCCCCAGGTAAAGCCGGGTAGATATAGTTAGTCTTCTTATGTGTAACTTAGACGAATACTCGTCCCAGAACAGAACAGTTTTGCACCACTTTCATATCGCCTTACAAAGATTACAATCGATAATCTTTATTCCAATTTTGATGAAAATTTATTACATGATTTTGGTGCTTGAAAATATCTGAAATTCAATGCTGAAGGTTTTTTAAAAGAAATATATCCAGAGTATCTTGCTTAATTGGTGTATAATGACTATGGATCAAGTGTAATAACAATTGAAAATAGTTGAATTGTACAAGGGATCTTGTCGCCATATTACACCCTAAAACCCCCTTTAAAATACTCCAAAGAAACTAAAATGTGTAAAATATTTATTAACTAATGTCTACAATTGCACAAAAATCGGGGGCATCTGAATTTTAATGAAAGGAATTACCCCCCCCCCCTTTACATAAAACTAAATATAGTCGGCATTACCCCCCTTACGCTTAGCAGCCCTGTTCCAAAATTTATAATGATCGGTTAATTAGTTTAGGAGTGAATTCTATACATAGAAATATATAAACATATACATAACTTTATATGAATAAAGATAATTAATCGTTTAAAAGCAGGCTAAAAGATACGCAGGATCTGGCTGATAGCAGATATGCCCTCGTTTTTAGTCGGAGATCAACAATTGTCACGTGATGTGTCGACACAGATATATGGACCGAACACCCCAATAACCCTCAGCAGACACGATCTTCCACTATAGAATGGAGCAGTTTTTAAGCTTAAAAAATAAATCTAAAAAAATACAAAAGTTACACACTATTTCGCGAGATATCTATCTCATGAACATAAACTATGATGAGGTAGCCATTGGCGGCATGTAATATGTTTTCAGAAATACAATCTCACCAATCCTCCGGATAGAATGACAGATTGTTTCGGAGATAAAATACCAATTTATACATAAAATATCCTGTCATATTTTTTACAGGTTCTTTTATATTTGTGTGAGTGTAGGTGGTTATAAAGAAGCTAGCGAACCACTGGGAGCGGATATTCATCTGTGAACGAAATATAGACAAACATGTTCATGTTTACGGTTCGCATATCAAAGGAATGCTATTTAAACCTAACATCACAAACTCTACTGTATTATTTTCAATCTATTGTGTTTATAAAATACATATATCACATAATGTATAAAAAAAGAAATTGCAAAAGAAAGTAGCTGGTGCAAAAGACCAGGGTTGCGGAGTTGAAAGATATTAGATCCGAGTCCGAATCCTAAAATTCCAACTCAGACTGCCTATTTTCAAGTCTTCTAATATTCAATTTTTGCTGATTCTTCAGAGATTAAAAAATTCTACTCCGACTCCTAGCATTCTTACGAGTCCAAGTCTCACTCCCTCTGGTCCCAGAACCCTGCAAAATACTTGTTTACCGCGACTTTGGGTTAAGAGAAAAGTGTTGTATATGTTCCGACACTACACTTCATCTTTTCTATCATCGGTCAGTGAAAGAGAATTTTTATTAGACAAAGGCACATTTTATTTGTCTCCCAATTCAGCGTGTCCCATTTGGGGGAGCTAGATTTCCCCACATTAAACACTGAACTCTGGCTAACTCTACCTTCGTGCGGAGGTAAGTAAATAAGGACTGGCTAATAGCAAGATTGCTAGATTAGGCAACTTTTGAAATTATGTGTTGGTTCTGACAAACCCAATGCCACTGACCTCACAAAATACACTAATTTTAATAAAGACTGTTTTGTAAAGTAAGCGTTAACTGGGTCTGAATTTATCAAAACTAACACGATCAAGACGAGCGTCATTTAACATTTCTTTTGAAACACATTCTTACTCTAAAAATTCGATTTAAAAAAAATGTTCGCTACAATATTCAATGTACATTTTAGCTTTTAAATAGAAAAAAAAAGATTTTAATTCAAAATAAAACTTTACCGTTCTCTTTTATGATAATGTTGAGAGTAACATCAAATTGGATGACCAGTTATCGTGTGTTGGTGTTTCCTGTCTCTATGTGGCTTACTCTGTATTATTTTTATTTACTATTAATCGAATATTTAAATAGAATATTACAATAGCATAATTCAAACGCATGTGTTTAATCAGATTTTTTTAAATAATTTAATTACGCAGTTATATCTACCATAATGCATTTCAGTTAGTTCATAAACAAGGCGGACATTTTAATCTTTTGTTAATGGATGAAAGACAGGAATACATTACATGGTGACCCATCGAGATTAGAAAATAATTTGGATAGTCCAAATAGATATCTTTCTCCGCCACTCCATAGCACGAACGCAGTTTAATAATAGTAAATCATCAGTGACGGCGACGAGTGCATAGGCGTTTAATATAACAGTTTTTTGTTCTTAATTGAACATTTTTACATTTATTAATAGAGATAATAATACAGATTTAAATCTCATTAATGCGTGAAGTAGGAATACAAAATAAGACAAGGCTATATTTACCAAGTGTAGCATGTGGTTTCGTTGATGAGTATTTATTTATTTACCTCCTCTCCATGAGGTTAGGCACAAAGCCAGTTTTATCTTACTACCACAAGGTAAGATGTGACCCAAGGTCAGGTCGGGAAAGTGGGACTTGAAAAGCCAGCACCCGAGAAGGTGAGCACTCTGGCCATTAAAAATTGCCTGGGCAGCTCCGTCGGCATTCTCCGGTAGGTGCGCCTCAGGCAGTAAGCAATAAACTTACTCCTCCCCAGAGAAGGGAGGCAAATCCTGGGAGGGTGGACCTCCTAGCACTGCACAAGACCGTCCCATAGACTGGCGTAAATCAAGCCTCAAAGGCAAAGACAATACCAGTGTATGGGGTGTAGTATCCATTGGAACAGATACTACACGTTGATCTTAGCCAAAAGGCGAGTAAGTTAGGCTAAACCTGCTGTAACAAGCGTCGCGGTTTGTTTGTGAGACCAACTTACAAATAAAGAGAAGAAACAATTTGTAAACAAAGTTGATGTAAATGAATAGGGTGGTTGAAATTAGATCAATAAACACAATGACTCGAACTAAGTATAGTGGGCACGGCTTGACTATAAAAAAGGTATTAAAATGTAATCCATGCATTTAGTCGAAAAATTCCTATGGAAATTAAAACAAGCATATAGAAGTATATAGTTTACTCATTTCCTGCTGTTGTATTGATTGTTTTGTCTTTTTATTTATTTTTTAAATAGTTATTGCGTTTATAATAACAATACATATATTTGAGGCGTTGGGCCGAAGAGTATCTTATAGTTAAGTTCCCGCTCCAATTAAAGTTATTTTATTTTACAAAATAGAAATAGACAATTAAATAAAGACATTTTATCATTATTATTCACAAACTACGCCAATACGAGTGATCACTCACTAGAAAAAACGTGGCGTTCCCTAAATTCTGAGTGACAGTATGTCTCCCCAGATTTTCAGTACTCTACGATTCTTTCGATCACCGTTGAGAATTTGTTTATGTTATCGAAGTTGGCGTTTACTATTGGATTTTCGCTTATAAAGGCCGATAGATTTTTTTTAGTATTTGAATGATAAAAGGTATCTTCAAAATTCCAGCACTCTCCGTGCCCTTCTAGTGTAGGTCCAGATAATGCTTTCTCTCATCGGTCTGTGTATGCTCTCATAATGTTTACTTCCATTGTCTGTGATATCAAGCGATGTTGCTGGATCCACATTTTATTTGGGAGAATATTATTATAATTAGTATTATTTAGTTTCTATAAGTTTTGACACGAGTCATCATCAGTGATTGATCATTGGATATAACAAGTGGTATTCCATGGAGTCTGAGTGACACGTACTCTATGACTCTTTCGATAAAAGTTCCAAATCACTGTGTCCTAGCAACAGCTGTTGACCATTGATTTCTCGTTAATAATGTCAGTTTCCTTTGTCTGGAATTTGAGTGTCAATAATCCTCCTCAAAATCCCAGTACGCTACACACTCTTCCAATGGACGTCTGGTAGGTTCTCTCCTTCCTCGGTCTTTCCATCGTCCTTAAACGAGCATGTGGTGTGGTACCAGCTTGTTTTGTGCTTTTTTTCTTGGGGGGGGGGACCAATTTTATTGTATTTGTACTAACTTCAGTTCTCTTAGGCTCTTTTGATGTTCTTTCTATATTTTTATTCTATATCAATTTTAACTTTTTATGTACTAACGGGTCACTGCTTATCAAGGCCCAAAAGCCACTCGAGGGTAAGAGTTATTAAGTTTATCAAGTGAACAGTAATAACACATCTTGAGGATTGGTAACTGTTGTAGACCCGTGCTAGGGGTCACAAAGATAACAACCACAAATTGTGACAGGTTAAAATATACAATGTATTTATTCATAGCAATACAGTAACGCCACTAAATGTGGTAGGAGATGACCGAATTCCTACCATGCGGTAAAACATAAATAGGAATGTCCTCTATATTTAACACCTACCCACTATAGGAGTATGTGACACAAGGTCGGAAAGTGGGATTTGAAAAGCCAGCGCCCGAGAGGTGAGCGCTTTAGCCACTAAAAATTGCCTGGGCAGCCCCGTCGGCATTCCCCGGTAGGGGCGCCTCAGGCAGTAAGCTATCAACTTACTCCTCCCCAAAGAGGAGAGGCAAAGCCTGGGAGGGTGGACCTCCTAGAACTGCACAGGACAGACCCATAGACCGGCGGAATCATGCCCCGAAGGCCAAGACAACACCGGTCTATAGGGTGTAGTATCCATCGGAACAGATACCACACGTGGTACGAGGACTCTCACATGATAGGAATGTCCTCGATATTTAACACCTACCCACATTAGGAGTATGTGACACAAGGTCGGAAAGTGGGATTTGAAAAGCTAGCGCCCGAGAACGTGAGCGCTTTAGCCATTAAAAATTGCCTGAACAGCCCCGTCGGCATTCCCCGGTAGGGGCGCCTCAGGCAGTAAGCAATAAACTTACTCCTCCCCAGAGAAGGGAGGCAAATCCTGGGAGGGTGGACCTCCTAGAACTGCACAGGACAGACCCATAGACCGGCGGAATCATGCCCCGAAGGCCAAGACAACACCGGTCCATAGGGTGTAGTATCCATCGGAACAGATACCACACGTGGACACTCACAAAATAGGAGTGTCCTCGATATTTAACACCTACCCACATTAGGAGTATGTGACACAAGGTCGGAAAGTGGGATTTGAAAAGCCAGCGCCCGAGAACGTGAGCGCTTTAGCCATTAAAAATTGCCTGGACAGCCCCGTCGGCATTCCCCGGTAGGGGCGCCTCAGGCAGTAAGCTATCAACTTACTCCTCCCCAAAGAGGAGAGGCAAAGCCTGGGAGGGTGGACCTCCTAGAACTGCACAGGACAGACCCATAGACCGGCGGAATCATGCCCCGAAGGCCAAGACAACACCGGTCTATAGGGTGTAGTATCCATCGGAACAGATACCACACGTGGACACTCACAAGATAGGAGTGTCCTCGATATTTAACACCTACCCACGTTAGGAGTATGTGACACAAGGTCGGAAAGTGGGATTTGAAAAGCCAGCGCCCGAGAACGTGAGCGCTTTAGCCATTAAAAATTGCCTGGACAGCCCCGTCGGCATTCCCCGGTAGGGGCGCCTCAGGCAGTAAGCTATCAACTTACTCCTCCCCAAAGAGGAGAGGCAAAGCCTGGGAGGGTGGACCTCCTAGAACTGCACAGGACAGACCCATAGACCGGCGGAATCATGCCCCGAAGGCCAAGACAACACCGGTCTATAGGGTGTAGTATCCATCGGAACAGATACCACACGTGGACACTCACATGATAGGAGTGTCCTCTGTTTGAGTCTTTGCAACCATGGTATTTATTATAGATGGTTGCTTCCATTAGTTCTTCAATAGGGGTGATTTGTACCCCACAACAGTAACAATGTTTGAGAATGGATAGAATTTGTTTATTTACGAGGACGGCCAAACAATAACGTGTTAACATTGGACTAGAAGACGATCATGTTGTGGTCAGCTGGGGAGAAACCACGTGGTAGTGTGTTCATCAAACGAGTAGCTTGGGGAAAGAAACTCTGCTCATAAATGTTCCGTTTTCTTTTAGGTATACAGAAGAAGAAAGGTAAATTAGTTACAGTGGTTGTAGCTAGACGAGTGTTTGTTGTGAACTTTATTATTTCTATTCTTGTTATCATCATCATTGTTATTATTATAAGTATTGCTCTCATAATTGACCTATTGAAAGCTGAAACCATGTAACATTTTTAATATTATTTTCGTGTTAAATGTTTGCACTATGACTACAAGCACACGTTGCGCAACACTAAAATAATGTATCGGAATCTTTTTTGATAGGGAGACAATAAGTGCGTTTAAATATTATTGCAATAATTTGTACGAAAAAAGAATGCGAAATTAGCGGGTCGGTGGAGGTTTCAACTAGTGAGGTATGCCTTTGCATTAACTGTTTAGAATTGACACCCACTGATAGATAAGCAGACAAATATAGGATCCCGAATAAATAACTATTCAAATACACAACCTCGAATAAATAACCATACAAATATACAACCTCGAATAAATAACAAGTCAAATATACAACCCTGAATAAATAACCATACAAATATACAACCCCGAATAAACAATCATACAAATATACAACCCTGAATAAATAACAATATCAATATACAACCCTGAATAGATAACCATATCAATACACAACCTCGAATAAATAACCATACAAATATACAACCCCGAATAAATAACCATATAAATATACAACCCCGAATAAATAACCATATAAATATACAACCCCGGATATATAACCATACAAATATAAACCCCCAGATATATAAGCATACCACGGATATTCAAATATACATCTGGTTCTACAAGATCAGACTGTCTGAAGATACTGACCTTTTGACCAAAAATTCACCAAACATTGATGTTATTGTTTTTTTCCTTTCCTTTGCCAAACGTGATCGTGTTTTGCAAAGCCAAAAATAAAAATAAAATGTTCTTCTACAAAACAACCTAACGAAACGCCATGAATAATATTTTAAGCTATATAGAACTTGAAGCATGAACACTTTTACTAAAATGACCGTATTAGGAATTAAATAACCCGAAAAGGTTGATATGCCGTAAAACAAAACAACCATACAAATATACCATCAGGGAAAAATAACCATACAAATATACCATCACGGATGTATAACCATACAAATATACCATCACGGATGTATAACCATACAAATATACCATCACGGATGTATAACCATACAAATATACAACCGTGGGTAATAACAATGCAAACCAAGTTAAAACAAAGAACACTAGAGGAATAAGAAAGAAAGCTTTCCACCTAAAGTGACAGCTGTCCATAAAAATGTGAACTGGGGTGTGATCAATGGAAAATTAAAAATGTAATAAAAATAAAGACCCCTAGGTTGTCCCACTGACACCAGTCTCCTACACGTGTGTGTGTGTGTGTGCTTTTAGCACTCAGTAAACCTTGAGGGCATTTCCGATGTCTGGATTGATCTGCCCCACCCTCGAACTTCCTGGCACTGGCCCCTGTTGCTCCTCCCCACCCCCTTCCCCTGGTCGGGACATTAAGATGAAAACCAGCAGTTACAGCAGGGAAACAGACGCAATGAAGGTGAACGATCTTTGTTCCTAGCTTCGGTAAAGTGGCAGATGGCTGGGAACAAAAAAATAAAAATATAAATGATAATAATGGTTGGAAGGAACCGGCTGCTCTGGACGAGATTGAGACGACCACCACCACCAAAAGACGGAAGATAAATATCGGATTGAACAAAAAATAGTGTTACCCCAGTCATCAATAAAATCTTGGAACTTTTTAAGCCAGATTTTCTTTCCCCAACACACACACACTTTATTTACCTTATAAAGTAATTAAAACGAGGAGGCCGCGATTTAAATTCCAATAATACAAAAATTAGAAAAGAAATTACAAAAATGGGAAAAATAAAGAATTTTATTAAAACAAATATTTATTATAAGAAACTAGAATTATACCCGTCTCAGAGTGGGTAAAATTAATTTTCCGAACAGAAAAAAACAATGTACCGCTTTTATATTCCATTACGAAGATTGAAATTAATATATAACCCTAACACCTTAGATCTAGAATCCTTATTCCAATTTTAATCAACATCTATTACATGATTTTGATTCTACAAAATGTCTAAAATTTATGGCTTAAAGAGTCTTAAAAAGAGCATCAACATTCAGGGAATATTGCTTCATTGATGTCTAATGACTATGGCTCAAATTTAATGCATATCTGAAATATTTGAATTTTGAAATTGGAAGTTGTAATTATACTTTAAAATACTCTAAAGTAACTAGAATTCGGGGAATATTTAATAATTGATATCTAATACCCATTAGCAAAATTTCATAAAAAAATCAGAGGAATATGAATTTTTACGAGGGGTTTCCACCCCATCTTGGCTCCTTTGCATAAAACTAACTTAAACTAAATATAAGCCGCATTACCCACCCGCCTAGCCGCTGTGTTCCAACATTCATAATGATCAGTTAATTAGGTTAGAAGTGAATTATATGTATAGAAATATATAAACATATACACATACCTAACTTTATAGAAATAGAGATTGCCATCTTTTATCATACAAAAACTGAGTAGATCAACGTTTGCTTTGCATATACTTTATGACACAAAGTGCGTGCTAAAATATTATTTACTTCTGGGATTAAGTTATGTTTGAAACTAAATTTCATTTTAATTCTTTTAATTATATGTAATTTGTCACCCATCGCTCACTTAGCTATCTATGTATTTCTCTATCTCTTTCTCAGTGTATGTTGATCCAACCACTCTCTACTATACCTAATATCGCTGCAAGCATTCAGGGAGAAAGAGCAACTCTTTTTTAACGTTGCTTCTTTATGGCTTCATTTTGTCATCTAATGTTCATAATGTATTCGTACATATCGAAAATACATATGTAAATTAGATAGCAAACATAATATGTCTCTTTACTTAGAAAATACTTTTATTATCCTAAAACAAAACACATTGCTACCGAGATAGAGATGTAAGGGGCTACTATGATTTAAGGCCGGATTATTAGGAGCATCTCTAGTGGCGAGTTGTGAAGCGATATGTTCGTTCACATTACATTTAAATTTCTGCATGTTGGCACAGTCGGAGAAAAAGAGCAAGGAGGGAATTCCAAAGGCAAGCAGTTCGAGGAAAGAAGCAATTAGATTAGAAAGCTTTTCAGCATCTAGGGGTTTTTACAGCAAAGGGGTGTGATTTTGCTGCTTGTCCGGTTGGAGAGTGTTTTTTACGCTGAGAAGACGTTTGCAGCAAGTTCTGCAAAGCACATTTCATTGAAGTACTTTCAAAAACATCACAAGGATGCAACATTGCGGCGATGTGACAAGGGTTGTAGCTTGTTAAACAGTTTTGGATCTATTAAGTGAAAGGCTCTCTTTTGGACCCTGTCTAAGAGGAAGAGACAGTGGTTGAATCATAAGCTTAGATGTGGTAACAATACTCCATTCATGGACGAACGGTGGCTTTGTAGAGAAATAAGACACTAGCAGGTGTAGGAAATTTTCTAGCACGTAAGGGGGAGCTCTCCTTCTTAGTAGCAGACTTGGCAGTATCTTCTATGTATTTGTTGCAATTCGTTTTACCTGTGAATGTTAGGCAAACGAGTGTGAATGTTGGACTCTAAGATAGGGTGCTATTAGCCATGGCAATCAGTGGTCGGAAAGGTTACTTATTATTGTTAAAAGAAAAAACGTTTTGTCTTATTAACATTAAATGTAACCATCTATTTTAGGTCTCATTCCACTACAGATTGGAGGCCATTTTCTCAGAATTGAGCCATTGATATATAATCGATACAAATAATATAGAAATAAATAGACTTATTTTAATTATGCCAGAAAAATGTTTTAACAGTTATTTCGGCGTTTATGAATATTAGAATGAATTTGAATTACTCTGTAAGTGCATTGTGGGATAAATAATGTGTATACGGAAGTGTTAGAAAATTTGGCTTAGAAGGTTTTCAGAGATTTTATTGAATGAATAATGGTCGTGGTTGTGACACAACGGGTCACGGACACGTCTTGTACAATTTGTTTTATATTGAAGTACACTTTTCTGAAATGTTCTTGGATCGCTTTGCCAATTTTGGAAAAGTTGTTTTGCAACGTATGCAACAACGTACGAGTTACTTTCATTTAAATGAAATTCCAAATGTAAGACCGGAAACGCCAGTTACGATCTCGCGGTCAATAACAGAAAAAAAAATTAATTAATAAAAAAATAAAATAAAGAAATAAAAACAGTGCAGAAACAAAAAATATCTCTGATAGGGAGAAATTTTTTCCAGAAAATTTAGACAAAAAATTGCATTTTTAACTGTTTTTTAATAGTTTAATGATATCAAATTCAACAACCTTCATAAAAATAAAATCTTATTTAATCTTAAATTTTCGCAAGCCGTCGCAATGTTTAAATATTTATGGTTGGATGTAAGACCAGAAACGCCCATAATGATATCGCGACCAATAACAGCCCCCCCCCCACCACTAAATAAACGGCAGAAAATGAAAATGTCTCTGTAGAAATACATTTTTCCCGAAAATTTATTGAACCAAAAAACTAAGGGCACACCTGTGAACGTTTTTATTGGGGGGGGGGGTGATATGCAACAGTTGTGAAAAACTGTTAAGATAGATACGTCAGTGATGTTTAGGGAATCGGATATTTGTAAAATTATGCCAACACTTAAAAGAATTCTAGCCGAACCGACGTTTTAACATTAAATTAACAAAATAACTCTAGCTTTGACGTGACGTTATATATATCTATGATTTGCGTCATGTTTCAAAACATGAATTCAAACTCAAGCGATAATAGATAAATAAATAAATGGGTAGATATTATCAATAGCGTTGGAAATTATTTTTATAGTCCAAAACAATTTATTTTGCTTTGACAGCGTATATACTAAAATTTGACCCATAATTCTAGTTATATAAAAAGTAAGAATTGATGTATAGCAAT
This sequence comes from Sepiola atlantica, assembly GCA_963556195.1. Classification (NCBI taxonomy): domain Eukaryota; kingdom Metazoa; phylum Mollusca; class Cephalopoda; order Sepiida; family Sepiolidae; genus Sepiola; species Sepiola atlantica. The sequence goes on from OY744521.1 coordinate 121,897,134, forward strand.
AACAACACTTCATTAGAATAAAGCTAATTCATAATTTACTATTACAAAAGTGAACCCATTGTTATATATAAAAAGTTTTCCTATTTTTGCAATGTTTGTTTCGACTTAAATCAAATATCTAGTTCTCCCTGTAAAACATTCACAGCAAGAAACTCGTCTTCCTACAACCACTGCCAAGAATTTTGTGTTTCTCTCTCTGTGTACCTAAATACAAACAACTTTCATGAACAACGTTTGTTTTCTAGAATTAACCATTCGTGAAATATAATCCTACGAGACTGCTTCTCAGATGACTACGACACGGTCATTTTCAAGTTCAATGTGTTAACAAATACTTGTTGAGCTGTCCTTTTAAACAATATAATTCCGCTCAATCCGCCTATTGTTTCGTATCTTCTCATGGTGTCAAACTGACAATCGAATCAACCCTTATCCCGGAGTGGCCTCTGGGCCTTGATAAGTGATGATCCGTTAGTATAAGAATATTTGCTTGAAAAGGTAACATTTCTCCTCATTTTTAACGGGACGAGCACACTAGTTATTCTATAATAGCATAGATTGCAGAAAGGAGTGATATTATCCTGAACAATGTTTGATTCGTCTAGTTTCATTTGAAACCAAATCTTTCTTGAAATAAAAATCATAATTTTAAACTTCAGCGAAGACCAAATGGCAATAACACATTAAAACACCAAGATAAATTGTCACACTATATTTCAAAATGGAAAGTATGCGGACAATCCATATTATAATTAATCATTTTTATAGCGGTATGTTTGTCACCTATAGACTCCATATCTACTCCACATAAATGTACAACATTTGGCATGAAGCACTCTTGAACTATTGTATGTATCAGAATGCTATTACTTTTTACTATATATTCTTTGTTATCAGCTTGTTCTTGAGTAAAATGTTTCGGTTTTTCTTTAGATGAAGATTGGTAATTATGCTTATTTGGATGATTCGGACTACTGTTCTAATCTTGGATATTATTTTCACAACGTTTCGGCCGATGTAACCTTCGACTTCTATAGATGCGCTTGTCGAACTGTGAAATCTGTACGGAATTTAGAACTGAACCCTTTAATCTACAGTTCGACAAGACACACCTGAAGAAGTTCAAAGTTTCGATCGGCCGAAACGTTGTGAGAATAAAATCTTCACGATGAGATCAATAAACTGAATAATCCAAATAATACACATTTTTTTAATAGTATTTAGTTACATTGTCATATGTGATTGAAAAGAACATTAAAATGTACTGTCCTGTACAGGGATTGAACGCACAGAATTCATATTATGAGATCGTTGTGTTTAATACACCCTCTCCCCCAATTCCCCCTCTTCCTGTCTAACTCACCTTCCATTGCCAGCTGTTACATGTTACATATTGTAATTATGTTAGGTCGTGATCGAGCATACATACATACATACATACATACATACATACATACATACATACATACACACACTTTGTCATTGCAATTATTATTTTTTGATTTGAAACGAGAAACATTAGAACGGATTTATGTATTTTTTTGTTCAAGAATTCTTTAAAATACATAATATACAAGCAGGGTGCATAGCTTCTCAAATATTAAAAATACATAATATACAAGCAGGGTGCATAGCTTCTCAAATATTAAAAATAGGCCAAACACAAAAAGACGAGTCGAGATACAATCTTCCTTAACCTGACATAATATTATACTTGAAAGATTTATTCGAACTGAGCCGATCAGATATAAAAAAAAGGGCTGACAGTTATTAAAAGCCATGCGTGATTATTATATATGAATACTTAATCTTTTTTTTTTAATTTATAGGTCTTGTCAGATCTATCGGTTGGGCCGATTCTAAAAACATTTGCACTAAACAAGGACAAACAAAAGTTCTAACTGGTTGGCTGATTCCCACGAAGAAATCAGACGTCTTTGGTATTAAGATCTAATCCAGTTAAAGTGGGTTTATGTGTGTGAGATGGGGGAAGGAACACATTCGTCATATGGACAAAGATTGTTTAACGTGCTGGCTTTTCCTGTGGGGTTCGAACACGAACCGCTGGCAGATGTGTGACGGTCTGAATCAACTCGGCTAGTCTTGTACTGTTATTTTAACCCACAAGTAGTTGTTTAAGAAAAGCAATCGTTTTTTTTTTCTAGTTGAGGAAGGTAGGTAACAGTGGCTACGTGGTTAACGAGACGGACTGACAACCTGGGTGTGCCAAGTTCGAACCTAGTTGATTCCATAGAAACACTTTCACTTAGGATGTTGGCAATCTTCAGGTGGCCTCTCCTTTAAGTAGCCGATGTCTTTCTAGAAATAATTTGACATACCAGGTACTGTACTAACACCGCTCAAAAGGCGGGTATAAACTAGTCTATACTATATATATATATATATACATATATATATATATATATATATATATATAGTGTATCGGTCCGTCCGTCCCTCTGCCTGAAGATGTACTATAAAACAAAATTGTACATTCTTAGATAATTTTTTATCGAATATAATTACGCTACGAATTTAATGGTGGCATTAATTTTGTATTAATATTGTCGGTTTGTTTTTATAATATTAAGAGGTCGGCGTTCGCGCCGTACATTCATAAATAACAAAATCGACGTTTATTTTATAAATCTGAAATTATAAAATGGTAATCTGCGATTTATCGCTGGGTGCAGGGTACACTGGTATCTTCATTCATTCTCGGGCAACGCCGGGATACATACTAGCAACTTTATAACAAAAATAAATGAATAGACCGTAGTTGCGGGCGACTTAAAGCCCCCCCCCCCTTCATTGGCTACTGCATCGAGATGTAGGGGATGGCACCATTTATTTTCCCTAGATTGCTCCACCTACCTTTGATTCTCATTTTATGATGCCGAGTGTTTAGCAAGTAGGCATCTAGTTAAATTGTTTGAGTCCTTGGTATCGTTCAACAAACGATTTAATCCCGGTATCCCGGCCCATTAGCGAAAACTAATCATTATGACAAATGTATACCAAAGTAAATTTACCCTGTTCTCCTAGACACTACTCAGTCTAAGAATTCTAAACAGCATATAAGTATACTCTCAAGCAAACCATTCTTTTATTATTAGTTGACTTTTCGTACTGCTTTTCACTTCGTTTATTCTGTTGCTGGCTTCTTCTCGGGACTGTTTTGGTTCTGTTTTTCTATCGAACCTTTTTACGGACGCCTGTCTTAGCGTTACTTGTTTTGATCTGCCTAAATAAATTGGGCTTCTTGGCCTTTTGGCTAAGATCAAAGTGTAGTATCTGTTCCGATGGATACTGCACGCCTGTCCTGTGCAGTTCTAGGAGGTCCACCCTCCCAGGCTTTGCCTCCCCTCTTTGGGGAGCAGTAAGTTTATTGCTTACTGTCTGAAGCGCTCCTACCGAGGAATGCCGACGGGGCTGCTCAGGCAATTTTTAAATGGCCAGAGTGCTCACCTCTCGAGCGCTGGCTTTTCAAACCCCAATTTCTCGACCCGATCTTGGGTCACATCTTACTTGTGGGAGTAAGATAAAACTGGCCTTGTGCCTAACTCCTGGGGAGGAGTAAATAAAACCTTCATTGACACTGCTGGTTTAGTATCATGAGACGAGAATAGTGTTCAGGGGAGATACATAATCATTATAGGATAATTTAGCAATCAGTAATGACGAAAGTTTGATTTTCATAAATAAATGTTTTAGTGTATTTCAATTTTGTTCACTATATTAGTTATACATATGCAAAAGTGGGAGAGGGGTCATGTACAAGCTAATCATAAAAAGATGAACGGCAATGAGGCACACAGCGCCGCCTTGAACTATTTAGACGTCCTTCAGGTTGATCACGGCTTCTGGCAGCTTGTTCCACGACCCAGTGCCCCGAACCGAAAAAGAAGCGTTCTGATGAGTCAGCTGAAATCGTCTCAGGTACAGTTTCTGTGAGTTTCCACGAAGCCCTCTCTGTTGAGCTGGTGCGACCAAAAAAAGGTCACGCCACACATATATGTTGCCACAATTCTAATGAACATCAACTCTGTAGAATTGTATGAAAATGGAAAGGCAGTGGCAAACTCGTAGAATTGTTCTACATCGTTACTATAATCGTTACAATAAATGCTATTATTGATATCGAGCAATGTAATTGAACACAGTACATATTTTATTTGACTAATGTGAAGTGTCTCAATTAGATTAGGGAATTCTTGGTGAAAAAGGAATTCTAGCAGGGATACTCGGCGTTGCCATTGCACATCGATTACAGTATAGAATAATTTTTAAAAAGTGTGCCTAACATTTTTAAATCTCTCTTAACTAGTTCATTATAACAGAAAGAGAGATACAAAGACCGATTGACTAATGTTTGACCTAATTTCAGTGTTTTAAACAACTACCAGTAATAATAAAACTAATTCAGTCCTTCGTAACTCTTAGGAAACACATGTGTCAGTGTGTTGTTACCATAACCAGCTCACGGCCACATCTAATCCGATTATTTATTGTTTACAGATGTGTGTCCTGTTGTGTCTGAATTTTAACCGGGCATAAATACAGAACTGCGACTTCCCTTTACATATCTATTATAAAAATACAGTGTTGGTTTCTTCCATCTAACACACTTTACAGATGTAAGACTATTGTTAAATCGAAGAAACGACATCTGCATTAATCGTAATGGCCGTACAAAATTCACCCTGGAATCGTTACTCCTATAAAATAACTTATTCTTTCAGATTGTCGCCACTCGAACTATATATTTAGAAATATATTTTGAATAGCGATAAATATATAAGACTGTTATAATTTTTGATAATCATCTGTTTCCGATATAATTACAAACATAGCAATATATTTAAATTAAACTTTTATATAATAGAGGAAAATGGAGGTCATGTTATTTTAAGAAAGATAAACATTAAACTGTTTTAATCGGTCTGCGTTGTAAATATATATTTTAAAAAATGAAAACCGAGGAACAATTACTAAAATAAAATGCTTCACAAAATTAGGGAAAAAATAAATATGTTCCATGTAATCATAAAAAAGATTTTAAAAATACGTATTTATGATGACTCCGAGTTTAATATACTAAAATAAACTGCACACGCTAAAGATAATTTATAACTACAACAATATAATTGAAAGTGTAGATGATCCGAATGAGTTGGCATTGTCATTTATGACCTGACATTAACCTTTAAAAATGATTACAAAATCTAAAAGAAAATCTATGAACTATTAAAAAAGTTATGGTGTTTTGGGATTTGTTCGTACGCAAATAAAAACATGTGATTGGTTGACAAAAAAGGAATAGGCAGAGTACACATTACAAAGGTTGTAGTTTGAATCTCACGTAAGTCTCGAATTAAAAAAACAAACTGTATACGTGTTTTATAAATTGAAAGAAACTAATATAACATACCATAAAAAATATTATATATATATAGTTTTTTTTCTTAAAGGTAAATTTTCAGGATGAGCCAAAAAAAGTAGATATACATAGTAATAGTTAAAATAATCGTTGATACACTGATATGTTATGATACAATGTTTTTCACATTATAAGGCATTTGCATTATTATATATATATATATATATAAATGTTGCCACCTTATCGATTGTATTTCAATTTAAAAATGCCTACTAATGTGAAACATTTTATTATAACATATCAGCGTATTGACGCTTATTATCACTACTGCTATGTGTACTATCATCACACGATCTCAACACTACACTTTCTCCACATTACACCAAGGAGAGCGTCGCCGTTGGGAGTTCGCTCCCAAACCGTCGGCGTGGAGATATACTCAACAAAAAACTATAACAATGTCGGATACTTATTTTTATTGAAAAAGAACAGGTGTCCGTCCGAAATCTTTTATTTATTATATAATAAAAAATCTTGGCATCTTATCGATTTCTTAAACAAAATTATATATATATATATATATATATATATATATATATATATATATTAAAGTATGAAAATAAATTTGTGGTAATTAAGCTACACAAAGACGTCTGCGTTATATCCCCGCAGGAAATCGTCAGGTTAAGATAGGAAAAAATGGTGCAAAAGAAAAATATAGATGAAAATCTCACCATGAATTTATCAAAATTTTGGATGCAATCCATAAAAAGAAAATAATAAAGAAGTTTATCAAATTAAAAAAATTATATTTACATTAAAATGTAGCCTCCCCCCCCCCCAAGAAAAAAAACAATAACAAAAAATGAGATTCTACTTTTGTTATGCGATTACGTGTAAATATCGTAGAAAAAAGGCAAACAATTGGATTAGAACTTAGAGTACTTGCAAATATATGCTCCTTCTGGTCGCATATTTTTCCTAGGCTGGGAGTATTATCTAATTGTGACAGAACTACATGCAATACGTAGTTAAGCAAAAAATACAATGATTTATTTGAAATAAATAAAACAAAATAACACACCAACAAAAACAGCATCTTTAATGTCCAATATTGATGGTGGTGGGAGGGGGCTTAAGCTCCTATTTACAAATATAGACAAAAGAGTATATGGTAATAGTGCAGAATAATTATCAGTCGAGCAATCGTAACAAAATGCCTTATACCAATTTAATTATCTACCGATCTGTATACTTTAACGTGCTATAAATTGTTTAAGTTTTTTTTTTCATTTTAAGTTTTTTTTTCTGAAGCTGTCTTTACGACACACGGGAAACAGTGGTCGGTTGTCGTTTAACTGTTGAGGGGGCTTTATTCCTGAAAAGTTGTAAAAAATATAGTTGATATTTCGAAATAAGACAATTGAGAGCTATGGTATTAAGGGCAAAGCTAAGACATGGATAAGCAGCTTCCTACAGAACCGCATCCAACGCGTATCTGTAAATGGCCACATATCGAACTGGGCTGATGTCACCCGTGGGATTCCCAAGGGAAGCGTTCTCGGGCCGGTACACTTTGTTAAATTTATCAATGACTTTCCAGATGCTATCAATAGTGTTGTGCGTATTTTTGCTGACGATACAAAAATGTACGACAAGGCTACCACACCAGAAGACACATCATCAATACAAAGTGATATGGACAAATTATCTAAGTGGTCGGAGGAGTAGCAATTACTGTTCAATGCAGGCAAGTGTAGTGTAATGCATTTCGGGCATGGTAACAACAGAACACAATACACAATGAAGGACAGTAATGGAGAAATAAAATAACTAAAGGAATCCGAAAACAAAAAAAGACTTCGGATTGCACATCGACAATAAACTCTTTTCACCAACATGTTGCTGATGCCGTCAAAAAAAGCGAATCATATTTTAGGACTGATTAGAAGAACGGTTGTTAGTCGTGACAAGATCATCATGAAGAAATTATACACAACCATGGTCAGGCCAATATTGGAATATGGAAACGCCGCAAGAATCCACCAACATGCCGGAGATAACGACAAAATCGAAAGAGTTCAGCGAAGAGCAACAAAGTTGTGTTCCTCAATCAAAGACCTGCCATATAAGGAGAGGCTCAAAGAGATGAGACTACCGTCAATGCACTACCGACGTGAAAGAGCTGATATGATAAAAGTGTACAAGATATTAACAGGCAAGGTCAACATCAACCAAAAACAACTTCTACCACTCAATACCAATTCCAGGACAAGGGGAAACAACTTCAAACTGTCCGAGAAGCACAGCAGACTCAACACTAGGAAGCATTCGTTTGGACTTCGAGTAGTGAACAACTGGAATGAGCTTCCCAATTCAGTTGTAAATGCAAAAGACACAATTGACTTTAAAAGCAAACTAGACAAGTACTGGTCCAGTAAGCAATACACTGTTCGACCCGCGCATGCGTCTACTGAAACTATAAGACCAGGCATGGAACAGGTGTAACAGGCTTAGTAGCCTTTTTCCTGAAGAAAAGTATCAAAGACAAATTACGCTATGTATTTGTTACGTTTAAAAAAATTGTGACTAACGGAAAATTGTGACTAGCGGACAGGCAGACAAAAATCTCGATAAAAGATACACTTATTATTGAAAATAATATTGTCTATCAGTTTAAATCGCAAAGTTATGTTTTAATTATTTAAAACCAATTGATTTTTTTTTAATCCGCATGAAAAAGGTTCCACTTATTTTAAGTGTATTGTTTTTATATATAAAATGGAACTAAAACTATTTTAATCTATACTTACTACTTAAATTGTTTACCTATCAATTTAATTCGACAAAAATTATTTTGATTGATTAAAAATAATTAAAATATAAAACAAAATCATTTTTTAAATCTTTGAGTTATTTAATTGCGAAAAATTATTAGAAATGTCTTTTCTAAGCAAGTTTAATTTTTTATGATTACTACTACTTGAAAAAAAAACAAGCTTGCGGGTTTAGATATTCTGGAAGGAGTCGGGGTTGGAGTTAGAAGAATGCTAGGAGTTGAGGTGGGATTTTCTTTCATCTCTGAAGAATCAACAGACATTGTGAATATTGGAAGACTAACATAAGGAGTTGTGGTCGGATATTTTGAATTCTAAGAGTCCCTATTGATTTAAACGAGGGCAAAGTTTAACACACGCTCGGTCTTTACAATGTAGAAAATCGATCTCCTCATAAAGGGACACTCTAGATTGGAACAAAACTAAAAATCGCCGCAGTGGAGAAGGATTTCTCTTTCACTGACCGAGGACAGAAAATATAGCGTAGTATCAGAACAGATACTACACTTTGATCTTCTCCAAAAGAGAGTCAGAACTTATACCTTCCGACCCCGCAACCCTGTGAAAAACGTCGTCATTTTTGTATGGAATAAGCTGACTAAAGCAGACCGATTAAATACAGACAAAAATCCATGTTGCAAACACTTGCGTGATTTCGCGCGTGTGCGCGTTGGATTTTCTCGTATGACCACTTCGGCTCCAGTACGGCCATATCTCGCTGACAAAGTCACTCCCTGTAGGGTTTGGAGAGCCACAGTAACCAGGATCATGAAAAAGCACTGGAATGACCCGAATATCTTGGAAGTGGGTGATTAGGAGCGGGTGGGGTGGGGTACATTAAAATGAGGTCGGCTAGATTGGTCGGTGATCAGCGGCACCACGACCGACGCCGCCAGCCAAAGGCGCGATCTCCTCCAGAGATCACCACCGGTTCAGTGGAAAACGCGGACAAATTAGTCGCACGGACTGGAATAAGGGGTTGGGTTGTGGAAGAGGAGGGGTGCGTGTCGTGCAGTGGAGAATCATGTGGTTTATTATTGGGAGGAAATAGGTGATTAGACGGATAAGGGAAAGAGATGGAATGAACCAGAAAAAAAAGAACAAGTGGAAGAGAGAAGATATTTGAGCTGAAAGGAAGAGGGGGGAAAGATAGGTAAGTTATTTTGGTGGTGGTGGTGGTGGTGTGTGTGTAGGGTGGGGGTGGCTGAGACAAGTAAGAACTAACAGAAATTGAAATAAAAATTAAAGAAGAAAGAAAAAGAATACGAAGAAGGAATGAAAAAGGTAGGAGGAGAAAGAGACGAAAGAAGAAAACCAAGCAAGGAAGAAAGAGACGACAGAAGCAAGCAAGAAAGAAAAACGTAGAAAAGAAAGTGAATGCAAAACAAACAAAAGGACGTAAGAAGATTAAAAGCTTAAGAAAAGAAAGGAAAATGCGGAAGAAAATTTTTTTTAAAAAGACAGAAAGAAAGAAAGAAAAGGACGGAAGAAAAGCGAGAACGAACAGAGTGGAACAAGAAGAAAGAAAAGGAGGAAAAAGGAAAAATAGATGAAAAAAGAAAAAAAAACAGATGAGAGAAAAAACGGATGAAAGTAAAAACGGATGAAAAGAAAAATAGAAAATGAATAAAACAAAAGAAGCAGGCATAAAGAAAAGGTCAGAATAAGAAAGAAAAGGACATGAACAGGAAAGAAAGAAAAGCAACATACAGAAGAAAAAAGAAAAAGACAGAAGAAAACAAAACGCAACAGAGGAAAAAGAAAAGGACGGAAGAATAAAAGAAAATGACGAAAAAAGGAGATAGAAAAACGGGAGAAGAAAGGAAACGGTGGAAGAAAAAAGAGAAGTAAAGACGGACGAAGACAAAAACGGCTAAAAAGAAGAGAAAAAAACGGCAAAAAAGAAAAACGGAAGAAAGAAATTAACGGAAAAAGAAAAATAGACGGAAAAAGAAAGAAAGAAAAATACAGGAGGAGAAAAAAGATAGAAGAAAGAAGATGAACAAAAAAAGAAAGAAAAAAGACGAAAGAAAAAAGACGGAAGAAGAAAGGAAAAAGACATGTTTTTTTTTTGTATCGCTCAAGAAAAAAAGTTTTAAAACGTCTTTTCCCCCTATGACTACGTAATACGTGATATAACCCAAAAGGTTTTTAATGTCATAATCTATTTTTTTAAATATGTATATTATCGCGTACACACTAATTTTATTTAAATCTTTAGAGAAATTGTTCAGACCGTCGATCTTTACAATTACCCAGAACATAACTTTAACTTCAATTCTATTTTGAAAAATTAAAAAATTAAAAAATTAAAGTAAACCGAAAAGAAAAAAGTTGTAACATCGGTAAATAATTTAATCATAAAAAAGGGTTTTCATTTTTTAAATATTCTGAGCAGACGAACAAACAACAACACATCATTGATTATGATTGGTGGTGGACAGTGGCGGGAGACTACATATTACTCCCCCCCCCCAATAAAAGCAAACATTTAAAAATTTGAAGTGGGGAATTAGTTTCGCATATAAATTTAACGTAAAATGATCCCCCATTTCCAGACAATTGTAACGTTTTAAGACAGAATTCTTAACAAATTCATTTATTTTTTATATGAGAGGAAAATTCTGTGTGTTTTACTTTTTTAAGGCGATTTTGTGCGGTTTTACAATTTTGCCAGTCGGACTTAAGTTTAGAGATAAAAAAAATAGTTAACTTCTTTACAAAGATCAAGTGACCTGGAAATGGAGGATCATTTTACGTACAATTTATATGCGAAAATAATCACCCACTTTAAATTCTAAAATAATCTTTTTTTAAGGCGCTGTTCATACGTAATTGCCTAAAAAAAGAAGCTACTCATTTATTTGAAGGGGGTCATCGTCTACTTTTAAATATAGATATGATTTATTTTTAATTTGACAAACTTCTAAAATGTATTGTATCCAAGATAAACTCGTGAGATTTTTATCAAGATTTTTCACTCGTGCCATTTGTCCCTATTTATCCACTTTTGCCATTTTTACCGGTGCCATTTTAACCTAAATTCGAATTAAGAAGATGAGGGTGAAAAATAAATCATGACCTTATATTGTCATGTGCATAAGCGAGCGAGAAGAAAAATAAACCCGGGAAAGAAGGACGAAATGCGAGAATAGAAGAAAAGAAAGCAAAAGAAAAAAGGGTGAAGGGGGAAACAGAAAGAAAAGGAAGTATAGTATTGATTTACTCCTCTCCAGGAGTTAGGCACAAGGCTAGTTTTATCTTACTCCCACAAGTAAGATGTGACCCAAGGTCGGGTCGGGAAAGTGGGGTTTGAAAAGCCAGCGCCCGAGAGGTGAGCACTCTGGCCATTAAAAATTGCCCCGGTAGGGGCGCCTCAGGCAGTAAGCAACAATCTTACTCCTCCCCAAAGAGGGGAAGCGAAGCCTGGGAGGGTAGACCTCCTTGAACTGCACAGGACAGACCCATAGACCCGCGTAAATCAAGCCCCGAAGGCCAAGACAATACCAGTCTATGGGTATGCAGTATACATCGGAACAGATACTACACTTTGATCTTAGCTAAAAGGCCAAGAAAAAGGAAAGAAAAAAAAGAAATAAACGTTTAAATATAAGATCAAAAGAAAGCAACAGATATTATAGAAATAAAAACGATGTGTTCTGAGGAGAGAATAAACGATTCGGAAATACGAAGTCTGCCAGAACGAAAGTAAAGAAATTCAAACTAAACGGAAAGGTCAGACGACACGAGAGATAGAAGAGATGGGATAGTTGACCTACCTCCCGGAGGACGCCACATTGGCTGGAAGACAGAGAGAGAGAGAGAAAGAGAGAGGGAGAGAAAGAGAGAGAGAGAGAAAGAGAGAGGGAGAGAAAGAGAGAGGTGACAAAAGCAGGAAGCTTCTAGAATGGAACAAGGTTAATAGCGCCAACGTGACCTAAGGGGAGGAGGAGATTTTCATTTTTAATTGAACGGTTCCGTTTACTTTTCTTTTTTTTTCTTTGACGGTGTGTGCGTGTGGACTATGACCCCTCTTAAGAGGGTTGATAGAGTGTATTAAGTGTCCAGAAAGGAAGAGGCAAAACGAAACCAGAAAGAATATCCTATACTGACCGGAGACAAAAAAAAAATCCTCCAATTGGAAGATCAACGAAGGCTGTCTTTTCATAGTTTGGCCGCGGTAGAAAAGTTGCAGAAAAAGGTCAAAATACAGAAAAATGGTCAGGCAACAATTCTGAAGGGAATAAGGGATGAGGAAGTAATCAACGCTCATCTGCATTTCAATAATAAACATGCCAATGAATCTTGACACATAAGATTAATGATTAGAGTTTAGATAAACACTGCCATAAGTTTCACATTTTTGCTAATATTCTTCGTAAATAATAATTATACTACAACTACTACTAATAATAAGAACAAGACAAATAATAAGAAGTTAATCATCGTGTATTCATTTCACACACACACACACATATATATATATATATATATATATATATATATATATATATATATATATATATATATAAGAATACCCGTTCCAGAAGGGGTAACATTAATTGCTCGAATAAAACAGTTTTATGTACCCTTAGGAAAATTAAAATCAATATATAATAACGTCATGTCTAAAGTAAAATTTTGATCAAAATCTATTACATGATTTTGATTCAAGATGATGTCTAAAATGTCTTAAGAAATTGAAATCCAAAGAATCTTGCTTAATTGGTGTCTAATGACTATGGATCAAATTTAATGCTAACCAGAAATATATTAATGTTAAAATGGGTGGCGGTACCCATATTATGCCCCCTCAACCCAGTCTAAATATTCAAAAGTCACTGTAATTCAGGGAATATTTATTTATTAAATGGCTGATACCCATTAAAAATTTCACAAAAATCGGTGGTATTTTAATTTTCACGAAGAGATTCGACTATTTTTTGTCCAGAGTGACGTCAGCGACGTAGTTAAAAAAAAAGTTTTTGTGAGAAGAAATCGACGGGAAATGGGATCGATCGCAACGTAAAGAATCGAATCTTAAAATTAGTGGATGAAGCAAACTTAGGTTGTCTCTCTGTTTACCCTACAATGCTACTACAACAACTAAGATAAAATGAAAGAAAACACAGGTTGTTGTAATCATCTGTCGGTGTTAACGTATTTAAATTAACAGCAAATGGAGAAGAGTTTTTTTTTTCAACGCCAACAAGTTCCACGCGAGATTGTCATGAGTATAGTGATGCTGGTGATCATCATCAGAACAGCAGCGTTGGAAGAAGTGGAATCTCGAAGCAGAGCTACCAGACGACCACAAATGAATATATAGATAGATATGGCAGTAATAAACTACATTAATGTGTTGAAGACCAATTTATAGATGCGGAATTCAAATGAATATTTTGACAGACAAGTGACATGTGAAAATGCTCTTTTATTTTAAGAATTACTAGTTAAACTACCCGGTGTAGCCAAGGATGCACTGAATTTTTTTTTTAGTTTTGAATGACCTTAGTACGATCATGGACAGTTCGTTTTAAACCTGCGCGCTATTGTATTGAAGTGGCGAACAAACTTAGTCGGCTTATCTACCTGATCCGGAGATCCTTTCTCAACATAACAGGAGACACTTTCCGTCACTTATACATAACTCTGGTACGGCCCAGCAACACATCCTTATATATTAAAAAATATCATACACCTGAAGCATGTTCAACGTTTCGCAAAAATAATGCTGACAGAACTCTCCACGCTTACTTATAAAGTGCGATTATAAAGACTAAATCTTTTCTCACTTAAGCAGCGGAAGATAAGAGGAGACTTGATTCTGACGTACAACATCATCAACGGGAGTGAAAATCTACCTTTTAATGAGTTTGGCACATCAGCGCAATGTTTTGGTCTCCGTTGTAACCCGCAAAAGATGTACCCCGTCGCTTTCGACAGAATAGAAGAAAGGACAGATTCTCCCCGTATAAGAACCTATCAGTGGAGGTCATGACGATGACTACCATATCCAGATTTAAAGAGACTTTTGTCAAACATTCAAACTCTACGTAGATGTAAATAGCTTCCATTCTACATGGCTTGTTGCTATTTTTTGCTAAATTAATTTAAGTTTTTATTTGTGTTCACATTTTCTAACTTAGGATTTTTTAATTAAAAATGAGTTATTCTCCTTGCTGATTTTCAATTTTTTTCAATGATTATTTAAAAATGTTCAATATTAGCAATCATCTGGACAAGACTAAGTAATATTTTAAATAAATTATAACTAAATACGTTATTATATTCCCAATAACACGGTATAACAACCACAAATAAAGATTGACTAGTTAGAAGAAAAGTTTGATTGGTCAGCTCAAATGCCATTTGGGTCTGACTTTAAAAAATCCGACCGACTATATTTTATTGGTTAGAAAATGGCCGACTATAGGCCGTCATGTAAAGTATCATACCTACATACAGACATTTATTGTGCTCATGTGCTCATGTATGTACTATTATCTTGTGTCAATTAAAATAACTTTCTGTAACAAATGTGTTTTTTTTTATTTAAAATATTTGTTTGAGTTGTTAAATATATCTACCATTGTTGTATACTCCGGGTCGTTAGAACAGGGACTCTCGTGTGATTTTTATTTCACGGGCGATATTGTAGATGATATCACGGCATTTTCCATTAGATTTGAGATATGGTAGATGGATAGGTGCTCATCAGGCACACTCCGGCATAAGAGCAAGTTTGGATATATGTAAATGACAATTAATACCATGGTTCACGCAATCGTTTTCTCTGACTAGAACAATAAAAAGATTTGAACCATGAAATGGTGTCGTGTAGTGTTTACAATCGAGGCTTGACTGCCATCACGCGGTGAAACATTTAATTATGGCGGACAGTCATGTGTGGGGTAGTTAAAGATGATCACACCCAAAAGGGGCAGAACTAATGCAACAGAATGGTGTCAAGAACTGAAAAATTATCAGCACATATATAAAATAATCCGCGTACAAACTGTTCTAAATTTTTAAGACAGTTTCACATTCATCAGTGTCATCTAACTCTCGCTTGTAATATGTTGTGATAAGCTGAAGTTCCCTACTGGCTCTTCTGATCGATTTACGGAGTCTCCACTCGAAGCCAGATCGACTGGCTCAACTGTATCATCTGAAGTGTAGGAGTGTCTCGTTCCATTGGTTAGGCAAACACACCTCTCCTTCATTGATTTACCATGGCATATCAATATGGGCATCCTTATTGAGATTTTCTCAATTAGGTATGTAATATGAAATATATTGTGAAGGCGGAGACAGAAAAGTTGAAAGTTGTAATAAAAGCTTGTACTTTGAAGAAGTAAAAGAGAATAAAGAACGGTGTTTTGCAAATAACTGGTATCTGCAAGAATTCATCTCACGGGATTCGTCCTTATAACAGTCTTTAATTTTCTTGTGATTTGTGTTCTTTACGCTGGGTTGTAGACACATGGAATTTTGTCTTTATGCGCTGCTAGTGCTGATAAGAACCGCCCCACGTGTCTTACTGTGTTGTCAGCGGAGATAGCAGAAGGCGTGTTCACTACTCGGAGGTGCATAGCAAGAAAGGAATAAACTTGGAATTTCGCAGTCTCTTAACCTAGAGAATTCATTTGCCGGCCAGTGATTGGTTGTTTTTCCAATCAACAAAAGATCTCGTGAGAATTGCCGTTTCAGAGCGTAGTATCGCCGTGTAAATTTTTTTACTCTCCCCCAAACGAGAAATTGCAATACAGGTTTATTGTATCGCAACTGCAGTATATCTAAGGTTGTTTTTGTTATATTAAAGGTAAAAATAGCCAAACGTGAAAAGTTAACAAATCTTGATTTTTTCTTAATTGCAGAAATAGCCGAAGGTGAGAAGATTACACAACTTTATTTATAAAAAGTAATTCTAAGTTAGAAAGGTAGAAGAGGTGAATATTTCTTTTCATAAAGAACTTCGAAGTTTAAAAAGAAGTGATTAAAGTATTATATTTTGTGTGTAAATGAATTTTCATTTTGGTGTATTAATAGGACGATAGAAATCTCATCCCTTCAACCATAAACTATAATATCATGAACATTTGTTTTCTTAGTTCAGCAACACGTACCATAGCAGCCCGAGCATGTGAAGACTATACGTTATAAGTAAGACTGAATTTAATAGTATACATAACGGTTATTGGGAGATTTTTTACTGCCTTTGAGGTTTTTGATCCTTTTAGAGTGTTGCTTTATTAGGGTAGATGCACCCTTAGTATCTGGCACCTCATTAGAGATCTTTGAATTAGAAATATTAATATTTCAATTGCTAGCCTCTTTTGAATTAGGAATGATACTAGGATACTAGCAATCTCAATCGTGGGGATACTCACTGTCGAGATTTTGCGCGTAATATAAATACCCAAACACACCGTTTCTCACTCTTTTACCATTGTTTAGATACAATACACGAACGTACGATACATTCTGCCTAGACCTTTTGGTGTCGAATGCCCTCGACAGTCGTAACGAGTTACACACACGGGCTACTAAACATAGCGACCGTATATACGCAATGCTCACCGAACTCATGTACGCAGTTTATACATGCATTATCTCCTAAGAAAATAGGAATGTTACTATCCACGCACATCTACCTAGCCTATGCTATTTATACACACAGTCACACGGCACCAGCCGAAACAAACATAGCTCACAGACAAAATACATTCTTTCGCCTAGAAGGTTCTTGGGATTTGAACTCTCATTCCTTACGAACTCTTTACTTTTTGTTGTCTTAAAAAATTGTTCATAAAAAATATTTTTGTACGGACAGACATTATGATTCTTCCATTTGACAATGCCATATCTTTAACAAAAGCATTCAACTGCAATTGCGAGGTGGGGGGCAGGGAGTATTTTTTTAAAAATACATAGTTATACCGACATCCTATTTCCTACGAGATGCTGACTATGAGTGATTTTCCATCTGATTACGGCGCCCGGAACTAATAATTGTCGGATGAAGGTCAAACCGATTCGCCAGATTGTGGTTTAGCGAGGTCAGACAAAAATGGAAGTGTCCGCGATCAAGCAGTTGAAACCGTAATTCAATTCGAAATGTCAAATGTCAGCCTCTCCTTCTCTCCCAGTACGTTCGTTATCGTCTCAGACATACCTCGAAGACTGCCCAATTTTTACAAGTATCTTTAAAAAATTTAAGAGCGAACGTTTTTATGTTGCCATTTCTAAACCTACATTGATCAAGTGGGTCTGGTCCTCCTGTACTAGTGCAACATGCACTCTAAGAGGGTTCAACAGTATTTTGCCGTTTTGTAGAGCTGGATATATTTTTAAAAAACTGTCGACGTTAGAATGGTCTTGTATCGCGTTGGTTTTACCGGGGAATACAATAAACCAATCCAGATTAAATATAATATTTCGCCTATAATCAGGTTGGCACACCAGTTACCGTCACATCACCGAAGTTAAGCGAATACTTAGATAGGTGATTATTTGGGAATAACAGGTGCTGTAAATAAGCACCCCACCAAGATGTACGAGTCGGTATCAGCCTTGCTTGACAGTATAACGGACGGCAGACTAGCCTCCTGTCACGGGAATCGTTTAGGCCATCCACCCCACTTAAAGGAATAAGATCGTGGATAATCACTAGAACTATAAGCTTTTCAAGCTGAGAAAGGAACTACTACTACTACTACTACAACTAATACTAAATTTAATGTAAAATGTTTCGATTTTTTTTAGATGAGGATAGATAATTTGTATTTAGATTATTCGGACTATTGCTCTCATCTAGGATGTTATTCTCACAACGGTTTCGGCAAATTTATCTTCCGACCATCTTTAGATGCGTCTTGTTGACTTCGGGAATCTGTACGGAATTTCGAACGGTACCCTTTATTTAATCGATGCGAGTAGATTGATCTCATTCCGTCAGCCATGACATGGTAGACGTAATTCTCAATTATATTCTTAGTATCTTCTGAACTAAGGATTGAAATTTCAACCTCCAGATGATTGTCACTTAGAACTGATAGTCACTTAGACCTGTGGCGCAACGGATAAAGTGCTATGTGAGAATAATATCCAAGAGGAGAATTGTAGTTCGAATAATCCAAATAAAACTAATTAATGTAAAACCTTCTTCTAAATGATCTTGAAAATTATGTTCTGAAGGAAATTACTGGACATTTACTAAAGAGTACACGTCAACCAGTACTTGGCGTGCTATTCGCCCTCGAAGAAGTTTCTAGTGAATATCAAATTCACAGTCGCATATAGATCCCGATCAGGGAAGATGACGACATTAGATTTTGCCGTTCTTGCAGAGACGTGTCGTCGTTCTTTCACATACAGCGACTGGTATTCCCAAATGGCCACCCATCTGGCACTGCCCAGTCCCACCGTCGCTTAACTCCGGTGATCTGATGAGAACCGATGCGTCAACGTGAATATGCCATATGCATCAACTAGTAAGAATGTACATTTTGTGTAAAACAATCCAAAAATATCCACCGTTGAAAAGTAAGTCGAAAAGCCGCCAGTATTTCGAGAACAACTTAATACATACATGCGCACATACATACGCCGAAATCCTAAACTAATTTAATTGTACCCCCCCCCCCGTTCGACCCCAAAATATCGATAACCGGAAGGGCACTAATCTCGTTGTTGCGTGCCAGCGAAAGATGGTTTTCTCTTCTTGTAGACAACAAAGACATTCATATAATCAATGAGACTCCACTCTCCTGTTTGCATAATGCAGCTATGACGAGACAATCTATCGCTGGAAATTATACGGCCATGCTTTGTCGGTCAAACACGTTTAGCCTTAACATGTCGCAGTAATTCAACCATGAATACATTTTAAGTTGCGTGCAAAGCGGCTGGCTTCAGAGATGAAGGTGTCTCTAACCTAATTTGCAATGCATTTTTTTTACCATTATGAAATGATTTATGAAAGAGATTGCTGTTATTTTATTATCCTTAAAATCTCAAAGTATTTCAGTTGCCTCACAACGGAGATACCATTTTGATGTTGAAAAAAATCTAGCACTCTAAAACGAGCCATACTGGATGGGAACACAAATTACTATATAGACCCGTAGGCACACCGTCACAAAGAAGAGTGCACCGGGCGACAGGAAATAAACTTATCCTCTCCGCAAAAGGAAGACGTAATACCTGGGAGAATGGATTATTGAATCTAAATATATATACTGTACTTTGATGTTAGTCCGAGGTAAATGAAAAGCAAGAACAAAAATGACTGAAAATATATGTCGTGTCCGCTAAGTACTTTTAGTTCATTAGATCTAAAAACGTGGGATTTTCAAGAAATCCTCCCTACTTTAGTAGATTGATCAAATAGCGGGTGGGGAGTCAAGAATCAAGATTTTTGGAACACTTTGAACCCCCAACCAACATTTGTACACATTCCAAGAAAAGTCCAAAGTAATTGAACTTCCACTATTAAGAAGAAAGTGGATGTTAGGAGATATTAACTGTTGTAACTTTACAAGTATTTAAACATCCCAAAGAATTAAGCTGATTATTGAACGTATATCCTGATGAGGTTTGGTCACCGAAGAAACATCCTTCTAAATGGAGGCAATTTTTATTCATTTTTGTCACAATCCAAAGAGCCCCTTTTTAGGGGAGGATGATTTTCCCTACATTATTACTCTGATATTCGCATCTCAAATGTTGTGAATTTCTATTTCTTTAGTGAGAGAGGTAAAATATCATGTATACTAAATTTATGTGTTACTTATATTGTATAGGTTTTATTATTTACTCCAATAAATTTTTCATACATAAAAATACCAAGTTTTTGATAATCATTACTATTATCGACAGCAATTATTATTAAGGAAATACAGTTGGGAATTTCGTGAAAAACACTTTACTTTGATGTGTCTAATAATTTGTGACATGCGCGTTTAAAAAACATAATATTTCAGATGATAAAATATAAGCATTGTAAGTTATCGTAAATATGCGTTCTGAACAAAGAAACCATTTTCTTCAGCCACAGGAAGTAAGTTCCGTAACGTAAACAAGTGTCTAAAGAAAATGGCTACTTTTTTTCCAGAACATATATTTATAACTTTAAATGCTTATACTGTCTCATATTAATTTGTTTAAAACGCGAATACGTCAAAAATTTGTAGGTAAACCAAAATAATTTTTTATTTATTTTTCCGCTCTATTTTCCGTTACAATAATTCATGCCGGTAATAGTAATGGTTATCGAAAAAAAGGGATTATAACTTTTTAAAATCAATATTATTAATCCTTAGTTATATAGACCGAAATCGAAAGTCGCACTCTGTAGGATCGCTGCCTTTAAAAAAAAAAAAACTAGTCCTAAAACAATACAGAATAGCAACAGTAGTAATCTACTGATGTGATTCGGGAAGTACCGCCCAGTTGCACTTACAAGCCGGACGGACATCGGAACGAACGAGTGGATGACCGGATTTAAGTGCCTGGATTTAAATGGTCGTCAAAGTGCGGTCCTTTCTCTCAAGTGACTCTTTCTCTTCAGTAGATAAAAACAACACCTTCTTCCGGAACTCTCCGATGTCAGTTGATAGCCAGCGCGCATTCGGCTATTAATTAATTGTTAAAATGACACAAGTAAGAAGGAGAGAAACGGACTTGAGGGACGGGGCTAAGTAGGGAAACCTGAAAGTTGGCAGGAAATTCAGACTAGCTTTTTTCTTTATTTCCTTCGACGCCATATCATAAACTATCACCAAAATGCTCAAAGGAAGGAAATGCCTTATTTTCCGGTGAAATCAGTTCTACGACTACGTCTACTATTACTACTACTACTAGAAGTAGTAGTATCATCAGGATGATAGTTTAATTCTTGTAAAGCTCGTATTGATTGTTTTGCAAAAGTAGATTTTTTTACTAAAGTATTCACCACTTATCGAGGGCAAAATCTACTTGAGGATAACATTTAATGAGATGGAATGATTGTCAATAGAGAAATGGTGATGGTGATCTACCCTATTGCGTCACTACATGGACTCTTCCTAACAAATAAGAATAGTGATAATAGTTGTAACAAACAGAGTCGCTATGATCAAGCCAGAAGCAGTCACTGGCAACACATTACTTCTGTAAATACACCCTCTTATTAACTCTACCTCCTTTTTGTCTTATTAACTCTACCTCCTAGTTGTCGTTCAATTAGTTTATTAACATAAACTAGTAATTGACAGGTTAATAAGCGCCATGCTCAGGAAATAATCATAATATAGATAGTTTCGTTTGAAATTGCGTTTGGAACAGTCTATTGTTTAATGTTTTTTTTCGCAGATGGATTACTGTTATGGAAATCTAACCTATTGCGTCACTACATGGCCTCTTCCCGAAACTATGAATCGTAATCATGGCGGTAACAGAGAGAGTCGCTATGACCAATCCTGAAGCAGTATCTGACAACAGATTCCTTCTTTACTTTCTGTATATACACACCCTTTATTAACTCTACCGCTTGGTTGTCTTATTTCTTTTCAGATGAAACACTTCATAAGAGGATTGAGAATGACTGATGGAATGGACCAAGTTCGAATACTTGTGAGAACGGTTCATGACAGGAATCTGTTGAAATTGGATTTGAGGTCAACCATTTCGTTATGTGCAAAGAAACAATTTCCGTGGTTAGGTGTTCCGCAAATGAAAAGCCCTTGCGAAAAAACTATTCTCCTGGAAATTTAGCCTGTTAGCCGGATGCATAATGGAGAAGTGTGTGTTTTCCGTTGTGATGAGGATACGAGTCATTGCTGTGAATGGCTTAAAGGGCTGGGGTGGGGGAAGATTGGAGCTAAGCCGATCACCTTTCATGTAAATAACGATATAGTCGAAATACTTATTATAACGAATATTCGGTGTTTGTCTCAAACCGAAATAATAAGTAAGCCACTTGATGTAAGGGGCTAAAAAACTACTTCAAGGTAAAAAACTAGCCAACGATATGTGTTAGACGGATAGATTCCGACCCAGAAAACAGCAATTTTTCCCCTTTGTCAGCACATCACTCATGGAATGTGAGGACTAAAGGACAAGCGAGAGTTACGAGTATGGAGAAAGTAAACCCAAGATGCACTTTCTACGATCCTTAGTTCGTTTTCAGGATATTTAAATAATTTATTTTAATCGCTAATACAGGTGTCCGAATCAGAAATAAAAAAAAATGAAACGAAAATGTGTATGTATCGTCTGCGACTGTGAAAATACTTTATTTGGGCGTTAGTTGTCCTCACCTTTTTTAAAATGTCATTTTTTAGGTTCTATTTATTTTTATTCATGTTTCCTCACGTTTTTATCCTCGTGACATGACTAATCATGATTATAGATTTTTTTAAATTTACCTGACGATAATGAGGACGAAAGGCAATTTGATTAAAGCCAACCCTTATCATAAATACGGTTTTGCGGTTGACAATCCCGGGTTCATGATGGCCCTTCTTTAGTCCATGTTATTGTTGTAAGGGAGTAACTTATCTCGATGTTATGCTTGTATTTTGTAACAATTAATTCCAAATATTTTTCCATTTAAAAATACATTATATGATTTTAAATTTACAATTTTTGACCCCCACCAACTTTTGAAACGTTAAATGAACATTGTAGATGACATGTGTTTAATTATGAAATATGAACTGTGAAAAATAGATTAACGATGTTTCATGGTCGCACGGAAAAAGAAAAATACAGAAACTGTTAGGAACCCGAAAGGTCATGTTTCCGTTAACATTTTTAAAAACATTTTTTTGTTTCCTTATTCTTAAATCATTAAAATCAATTGTTAGACCCCCTCCCACCATTCTTGCTTTTGTAAATAAAAAGTTTGACATTGTTTTTTTGTTATTTTTCATTTTAAAAATGTTTGAATTCTTACAAAATACAAGCAATACATCGAGATAAGTTATCTCCTTTAACAACAACTGGATATTAGCTCGTACTATTTCTGCTCATCAATGAAACCTTACGATTACCATTCAAACATACAAAGTAAGAAAAGTACAACTTTTAAATAGTATACTTAGATTTAGGGTTGTAAATGACAATCCCTATAACAGGCGAGGGAGATCGTGCATCTGGGGTATTTTACTGTAAATTATCTGCGATAATTGACATAGCAGTAATAAACTTTACTTGTGGGAGTAGTTTGATGTTTTTATATATTTTATATATCATCTAATACTACAATGAGATAATTGATACATTTGACAATTATTGGAATATTCCCATAAATAAAGAGACAGGTAACTTTGAATGAACAAAGGCAAATGCATATTTCAATGGGTGATTTGTATTATAATGTGTTTTTGTGGTTTAAAAAGGATCCGCACCAGTTGATGATATCAAGCACAGAAACATTTTATTCAATTGTGATCATGTGTTTCACTAACCAAAAATGTAAACTGTCCTCATTTTGATTGTTTTTACACAACATTGTGGTTATAGTCTTAATTTCATATCATAAAATAAGTGCAAACTAATGTTTAAGCGTCAAATTTATCATGTGATCTTATAGTCGATTAAACTAAGCAAAAATCTTAACTGAAATGACAGATTGAATTAGAGGAAAATAAACATATTCACTGGAGTGGAATATTAAATGAGCTAATATTATGTCCATAGATTAAATAAAAGGTTTAGTGAGCCTATGAAACAGACAGTGTTCAAAGGGATGCTCTACAGTCTACCTGTTTGTGTGCTTCATAACGCCTGCTCGTTGTCTCCATCCGAATTCAGTGCTTGATTTCGACTCTAGCTATAGTATCAATCACTGCATCAACAAAGGGTTTTCTTTTCAAAATAAGATTGCAAATCAAGTTTTAAACAAGCAACAGTGTTTTATTTTAAGGTTTCAATAACACCAGTTTTCTCTACCGAACGAAAAATTTGAAAATAGACAAACGTCTCTTCTAACCTAGCACAACCATTCCATCAGCGTATGCCCAAATGGTTCATCTATATATGAACACCAACCAAATACTTCTGCCCGTCCTTCTTAAATAAATATAGATATTTGTGTCATTGTGGGTATACAACACAGCCAGCCTACTTGAAAATCACAAGCCGTTTTATGACTGGGCATACAAACTTACTGAACAGGTGTCACCATCTGGGATGAGCATTACTTGTTTAAAGTCTCAAGTGGCTCATAATCACGACATGTAACCTCGTATCCAAGAATACATCATTATTTTAAAGAACCATTCGATTTGCTAGGTCTTTCATATTCTCTTTACTAAATATTTATCCCATTGCAGCTATGTTGTCCGTAGAATACATCTACACACCCTACTAAACAGGAAGCTTTGCGTATGTTCACATTACGATAACCAGAATTTTGTGGAAAAATCAAGAGGACACTAATTTTAAAAAAGTTATGGTATCTAAATATGAAAGTAATTAAAACCTTTTATTTTAATGCATCATTAGTGACTTGTTATCATCATGAATCCACCCCAAAGAGTGTTCTTTCCTTTAGTGATACACAAAAAGAAAAAGCACTCCCCGGATCCCCTGCTCCGCCATAAAAAGAACTAAAAAAAACACAAAATAATTTTATTCTTTAAAAACGTAGTTACACAATTGTATTGCTAAAATAGTGAGTCCTTTTTTTTAATGGTTTTCTTACTAACAACAGGGCTCAAACTACAAAATGCTATAATAAAAATAAAGTGATTAGAACTTTTATAATAAACAAGCAGAAAGACCCGACGTTGCTTGGGATTGAATGAGGATCACTACTATATACTTTTTTAATAATGACATTAGTTGCTTTGCTTTTGCTGTTCCTTCTTCTAATATAGTCGATTGAAAAACTCTCTGAATTAGTGTCTTTAACATATAGTTTACATTTCATTAAAATCGGATATATTTACTTGAAGTGTTAAGGAGTTTCTGTCCTCATGGGTCAGTAAAAGGTGGGGGCACGTAGATATTCTGAATCCAATACATACAAAAATAAAAATATATACACGTACATAACTTTAACGTAAATAGAGATTAGTAATTTTCTAAACATACTATATTGGAGATTTTTATAAATCTATTATTTAATGTATACGATTTTCGAAAGCCAGACCTTGATACAGATATATATATATATTAATATATTAATAAATTGATTTGAGATTCTATTCTTATTTTCTCTTCTCATTTATTTTTGTTCATCTGTTCCACCTTCCGGTACCTATATCACATTGCTCCTACCTATGATTACAAACTTTATATATATATATATATATATATATATATATATATATATATATATATAATGAAAAATAACAAACGGAAAACAGGTTAAAGTGCAGAAGAAAAACAAAAACAATATATATATATATATATATATATAAATATATATATATATATACACACACACACACTATACGTACGGGTATTCGAAGGGACATTTTATCTATATACAAGGAAATCTTGCACAAAACAGCTTCACTGTTAAGAAGATATAACCGTCCCGTAATTCTCTGATCTCGGCGGGGGATCACCGTATTGCGTTGACGTTTGAAGAAATGTGGTTTCCGTGCGAATGCTCGAGTCTTCGAAGACGCGACAGACGCCAGGAAGTAAGAAAATAATTTCCTTGGAGAATCTGAAAGATTACGTTTCACAGACACGTCATTTTGAAAAGAAAAAAAACCTATGAAAATGTTTTGGAGTTGTCCTCACATCACTGCAAGAGGTTTTGTCTATCGCTTTGTATGTAGTGATTCAATTAGACACAAATGGAATGGACGCATCTTACTTGCATCCAAGTAGTTCGGTATTTATGACGTTTCAGTGTTAAATAGGATTGTTTAGATATTTCAAAGCATCTCTGTAAGATGGCGAGATTAAGAGTGAATGCGACGAGAAGGAATGTCGTAAATCCAGAGTGAATGAGTCGAAACGTGATCGAAAGAAAGGAATGACGTAAAAAATAAATGCCGTAAACAAATAAAATTGGAAAAGCTTTCGATTGGACTTGACGTTGCAGGGACTGTCTATTGATTCTGTTACAATGTTCGACGATCGATTCGTCACGCTCAAGTTTAGAATAGGATAGTTAGATACGTCCACTGTAACATCACTGTACGAGACGGTGTCCATCAGTCGGTTTGCCAGGCTTTAATTTGAAAGAACATTTTAGATACTTCAACATGACTGTAAGAAGCTGTGTGTAAACATGTGTTAGTGGGGTGCATAGTTGCAATGCATGGCGACGACGTGTCGTTGATGGGAAATAGATCTGGCTTAAAGTTTGACCATCCAGAATTTGATTTTTTTTATTTGGAAAATGTATTGCGTCTTTAAACGAGGGTTTATACTGAGAAATCAAACCGTTTGAGTCTTTGTCACATTTATTGTTTCTCCAGATACGGAGAATCTTGTGCATGTTCATTTGTAAGCATTTTCATGTGTATATATAAGCAGCCTCGCCTTTTCAAGTTGGCTGACTGTATGGTCTACTCTAAATAACAAGCGTATCTATATATATTCGGGAAGAGTGGGCAGAGAGGTCTGTGTTTTGTGGGTCTCTGATACAGATAGGCCATTGTGTCATAAACTGATGAACTGTTTGTGTTCGGGTGGACTTATGTTTTCATTAGGTTGGCTCAAAGTTCTGATTGCAAGTCTGTCGTTCGGTGAAGAAGTATAATTCTAACTTCTTCAAAATAAAAGATCAGTACTTTTTTTCACCTCGAGTTGTGGTTTCGTTTGGATAGGGTAATTATTTTGTTACAGCAGTGACAGAGACCAGATGTTTGACATTGCGACTGATGTCGGAATCGTACACCGAATTCAGACGAAGACAACAAGTAAAAAATCTCGACTTGTGCAAAGAACGCTCACAGACACAGGTTCACATATGTTCGTTCGTCTCTCAGTAACGCTAAATTTTTCAATGGTATTTCCATAGAGAAGCACGCAGGTTGAATTGTTAAATAGTAAGACGTGTTAATGAAGAGTTTCGTGATCGAAGGGGGGTTGCATCGAACGAAAATTACGCAAACCGAATTACTTCCAGGCGAGGCGCTTTTCTTTTTTCTCCCTGCCTTTATTTCGATCTTAGCCGGTGAGATTTTAACGAGAGAGGACGTGTTTTGCGTACTGCTTCAGACGGAGACAACGCGCGTGAGGCAACCGATGTAGTGAAATCTATTTATAACCATCTCATCTCTCTCTCTCATGCACGAAAGTTATATGCTGCTTTTGAATAAACCTTTGCTTATAAATTAACCAACAAGTGTCGACGTGTACTGCACCCAACTTTAATTCCAGCGAGAATCCCTTCCAATGGAGAGGATCGGGAACAAAGGACGCCAGTCAATGGAGGAGCGGAACTACATGCGGTAGGAGTTAATTGTGCTGTTATGATTTGTGATGGCATTGATGGCAACCCATTATTTTATTCGCTTGTGACTTGTGATTCAGACATTCCCCTCGAAGGCAAGGTAATGTCACAGAAACAACATACTTAAGGGCTGTATTCTCAATTTTAATACTCTCCGTTTTGTCACTTCTGGAGATAACATGTTTGTTTTACAATGATAAAGAAAATTCGAATTAAAACAGAAGCAACCGAATCTCGGATTAATTAGTGTTACTTAATAACCTTGTGGTATTAAGTAAAAGAAGCAGTTAATCTGATCAATTCTGGCTAAACCTTTATTTCAGTGACGATGAAAAATCAATAAATTGAACAAATCTTTCTTTCATGCGTGGGGTTTTCGACAACCGGGATTTTACGTTCATTTGTTTGTGCACGATACAGAAGATTACTAGGGGAGAAAAATGTATTTTTGATGTTACGTTACCGACAATTGTACTTATGTAATATTTAGGATTTTTGACAATCCGGCATGATTTTTCGCAATAAACCCTTGTCTTGTCTATGTTCTTATGTATAATAAAGCAACATAAGTACATAAATTCTTGAATATTCTATACGCGTGCAACAATATTAAAGGTGTGTGTATTAGATAAAGTAGAAAGAGAAATATCTATTTTGAAATGAGATTACGTAGAGGAATTCTCCATTCGAAATTAAGGTTAGGATTTTAGCTAACGTTTTTGAAGAAATGACGAACAGGAAGTCTGTAGTTATATGTGGAAAATAAGATAGGTAAGTCTTACTCTGTGATAAAGAAGAACATGTTCAGAAAAGCTCTCTCCGCCAACTGGGTTAAAAGAGTACATGCAATATTACTTTAAGCGAAGAACAAATTTTAAAAAATAGAGAGAGAAAGAGAGATCGTGGCAGATAAACAAGGAGAACGAGAGAGAGAGAGAGAAGCGTAGAGAGTAGGAGAAATAGAGGGTGTGATGGAGAGAGAAGGGGGGAAGAATGGGTAGAAACATAAATAGACATACAAAATAGTTGTCAAACAAGAATTATACACATACTTTTTAACGCTTTGATTTTGGTGTCCATGTACCCGGGCAACACCAGGTATCCATGCTAGTTATATATAATGTAATGAACGTAAGCTTCTAGTTTTACTTAAACCTGGAAAGAGGTGTCAATAACTCTACCACTGATTATATGGTGTTAGTGAATACGATGGATTTCGCACTCGGCTCAGCCATTTCCATAGTCCGCATCATTATCTATTACACCACTCGTGAACTCCACCCCTTACCCACCAGTATGAAACTAGCTCCTGTGTGGGCAAGATATTTTAGTTTATAACATGTTTGTATGTTTGTTTTTGAGATAGGGGTTATCTTGACACTTATAAAGAAAATGTGTGTTTCGCATGCGTGAATTCTATTTATCCTAAACCACATTTCGAGTTATTTTCCTCTCTTCTTCGCTAAAGATTTGGTCTTTTATGATTCATTTATCTATTTTTGAAGATGTGGAACTCATAGCATTTCATCTCATTTCGTCAAGCTTTAGTCCCTTTAATCCTTCTGTGTACATATGTATTCGAGACATACAAACGTTGGCACAATTACAGTTACTATTAATTCACCTATTTGTCTGTTCAAATAATGGCAGGAATATCTGACGCCATATGTTGATCTTTCTTGAAGCGTTACGGGGGTTTGGTAATTTTTTAAGCTGCCTTGTATTGTCTTCAATTTCCTAGACTCTCATTGTCTGGCACGCATCCTGTGTGTCTTGTATCAAGTTTGAGGTGGGGGCCAGAGCGAACAAAAGATATTTCCAGCATCAAGGGGGAAAGTTTTCCACGTGTCGAAATTGTTTAGTCCGGGGATAAGTACAGGCATCTCGGCATGACACACTTAACTAACCCCTATTCTTTTGTTTGATATCTTAGCAGAAACGGCAGATTGAAACAGAGGATGTTTAAAAAAAGACACTCCGACATACATTTGCCTTAATTGGTGTTAATCTGTGTTTGCCCAATAAGCATTTATTTATAAAAATCAGACTAATGTACTCACAGAAAGCTCTATTAATTTAGTATCCTGTACATATATATCCTGTTTTGTGCACACTAGCCCAATCAAATAATACTTACCATATAGTAGCAATATCAGAAGTAAACTTTTATTATTTTTTTCATTATTATTTTTTTTTTAAATTTTATTATTATTTTTTTTTTAATTTTATTATTATTATTATTTTTTATTTTTTAATTTTTTTATTATTATTATTATTTTTTAAATTTTATTATTATTATTATTATTTTTTAAATTTTATTATTTTTTATTTTATTTTATTATTATTATTATGATTATTTTTTTATTTTATTATTATTTTTTTTTAATTTTATTATTTTTAAAATTTTATTATTATTATTATTATTTTTATTTTAATTTAATTTTTTATTTTATTATTTTTTATTTTATTATTATTATTATTTTAAAGTTTATTATTATTATTATTATTTTAAATTCTATTATTATTATCATCATTATTATTATCATTATTATTATTATTTTACCTTTTTTCAACCTAAACAAAGCGTACTGCCACTTATGCATAAGGGGCTACTGTGATAGGGGCCGGATTTATAGGGGGCATCTTAAGTATAGAGTTGTCCAGCAAAATGTTTGTTCACATTGCATTAACATTTTTGTACGTGTGTACAGCCTGGGAAACAGGGAGGGAATTCCAAAGGCAAGCATTCCGAGGAAATAAACTATTAGATTAGAAAATATTCCGGCATGTAAAGGGGGGGGGGGCTCTAGAGTGAAGGGGTATGATTTTGTTACTAGTCGCATTGGTCGGGGTTATTTAACGTGAAGAGTTA
This sequence comes from Sepiola atlantica, assembly GCA_963556195.1. Classification (NCBI taxonomy): domain Eukaryota; kingdom Metazoa; phylum Mollusca; class Cephalopoda; order Sepiida; family Sepiolidae; genus Sepiola; species Sepiola atlantica. The sequence continues at coordinate 121,927,634 of OY744521.1, forward strand.
AAGTTTTAGTAAGTTCGTTGGAGCATATTCCGTGTTCGCCTCAAACAAAGCATATTGCCAGGAGGTAGAGTGATTTAACGGAGGATGTTAAACAATTATACCTAAATATGAATCTATTTTTTTCTTAATTTAGAGAAATCAGTGTCATTAAACTGTTGTTCTCATTTGTCAATGAAAACAGTGAAAACGTGTTTGCAAACATTACATAGGTTTGTTGTTAAACTTTGCAAATAAGGCATTTATTTAGCTAATTAAACCAAGTTATTTATTTTCTTTCACGTAAAATGTAAAAATTATAGAAAAAGGGCGAGCGAGATGCGAGCCAGCCATTTACCCCTCCACCTTTTCTCTTCTCGTTTATCCATCGTAATTAAAAAGCTGGTAGTTTAACTTAAGATGTTTTAGTCATTTATCCGATTTTTTAGTTAATAACTTCAATTCATTAGTTAAAATCGATGAAACTAGTGCATATATATATATAAATATATATAAATATACACTAAATGAATAAATGCAAAAGTTGTTGCCATTTACCACTCGACATTACTATATAAACAAGTTACTGTTATTTAAATCAATAAAACATAACATTTTTAAATTCTGTATATAGAGTACAGATGAAGGATCAAGAGATGGTTTTTGATTTCTTAATTTGCATAATTATTTTTAAACACTTCATAAGCAATAGATATTTAGCGGTATTAATTTGGAATTGTCTTATTTTACTATATATATATATATATATATATATATAGAGAGAGAGAGAGAGAGAGAGAGAGAGAATAATATGAGAATGTTGGTATATTTATTACGTACCACCTCTTCGTATGTCTCCCTCTCTCCCTATATATATATACATTCGAAAGTCTTTTCTTTCATTTATCACTCATATATTACTATCAAAAAGGGGTTACTGCTATTTAAATTATTCAGTTACATTTTATATAAACAAAAGAAATATATTATTTTATTCAATATGATTTAATACATTAAAAATCAGAATGTAGGGTAGAACTAAAATTAACTTTTCAAATAACACTAACAAGAAAAATCCGATATACTTATTTGAAGTTTTAAACTGGTTCTAGCTCCATGAGTCACCCAGAGCTGGAGACACGCTGATATTTAGCAAATAGAGGATCACGTAGAGATAAGGGAGATCTAAAGTCGTCTTCCCCGAAGAATGTTATATATGTGACATAAATCACATCAAAATAGGATATATTGGAAGTGTTAAAGGAGATTCGGCCAACAAAGCTCTCTTAGAATAGGAGAGCACTTAAAGATTTGGTACCACCCCCATTGTCTTTCCCAAAAAAGTTTCAGCATAATATTTAAATTTCAGTAAAATACGATATATTTGAAGTTTTAAGGGGGTTATGCTCTCATGGTTCTCTCAGGAGTACACTTAGAGATTCGTAAACACTTCTATTGTCTCCCCTAGAGGATTTTACATGCAAATACATTTTTAGATTCATGTAGATTCGCTAACCTTTCTTTCTATACGGAACAAACAAAAATCACACAACACATGCCCAAATACATTCAATTCTCTCTCTCATATATATATATATATATATATATATATAATATAAAGATATCCCTTTCCGAAAAAAAAGGATTCAAATGTTGGTTTAGTTTTTTTACAAAGCATCTTAAAACCAGTTCGGTAACATATGTTACTGATTTCAGATTTGCTTATCGACTATTCATGGAAGC
>OY744521.1:121934352-121971852 GCA_963556195.1 Sepiola atlantica
GTGAACGAAACCACCTCCCACTTTCCCTCTCATAGATTTCACCACTCCTACTCCCTCTGTTTTCGTTACGTACGCGAGAAAGCCTGCTGTTCCCCCTTCCTTTCTCAAATCGCCCTAATCAACCACTTATAATTCAGTAACTGTAATTAAAAAAAAAACAATTATAATAAACAGAACGACTCATAGAAATCTATCTATATTCTTTTTTCATTTTAATATACTTTCATAGAAATGCTTCTGTTATGTAAAAAAAAACTATTTTCTTTATGCCACAAGTGTCACGCTCATACATGAATTCCATAGCTAATATAACAAACTGACCCAACGGGTCACGGGTGGTCTAGTATTTTAAATAAAAACTTAAAATATTGTCGATGAAATATAAGTGAACCAATAGATCGGTTTGAATTAAACAAATTGGTAAAATTGGTAAAAGTGCTTTTCATTAGAAAATGGAACCGTTTACCTTTACTCTATTTAATAAAGCAAGAGAATAACAATTCTCAAGGAACGCATAAAAGATTTCAGAGCAAAGTACCGATAATTAATTACTAATATCAGTTGGGTATGCTGTAAACTGTAATCCTAATTGTTAAAGTATAATTAGATAAGAAAAAAATTCGTAATTTTGAAATAAAAGAAAACTGAGTTAGCAGCCTCGTTTTGACTTGAAAATGGAATCGTTCAGATTTACCATATTTAGCTAATGACAAAAGAAACTATAAATGAACGCACAATAAATTCAAGACCGAAACGCAGAGAATTCGTTATTGAAATCCATGTTCATCGTTATTTCGACTCGAATTCAGTGTGATCCGCTTTTAGGTAGAAAAGTGGCAATCGCACGTGCTTATATTGAAAGTAGATGCGTATCGATCTTGTATGGTTTTCTAGATTCAAATTCAAAAATAATAAAAGAAAGACAACAGTATCGATGCATATCACACAAATTACTAGGTTGAGGTTTTTCATCCAATAATATCGTGGCGGATGTCTGTAACGATTCATAATATATATATATATATATATATATATATATATATATATACATACATACATATATAACGATTGATAATAATATATACATAACATCGTTACAGACGATTAACTAATCGGCTGTAACAATATTATATGAAAAAGATTGTATATAAAAATATCAAATATTCTTTAACAATACGTCTTAAAAACCACAAACACATTTTTTAGAACATTTGGACAAGAATAACCTGTACGTATTATATTAAATACTATTCTTTACGGACAGTATATGAATTTTCGTATCAGAGAAATTCACAATTTGTTGATAGAAATATACGGGAATCATGAAATATGTGATCAAAAACAATAAAAAAAAATATAAGTAACTAACGCTGTGTGTTAGAGTTCAAGAACAAAACAAAAAACACCCTAAATACGTCGACGTATTTGTGTATTAATCATATGCCTATAGACAATTATTTTAACATAGAAAAGCGAAAACATATTTAATTGAATAAGGATTTAAATAGAAGGTGACGGTAGTTAAATAGATAACACTGGCGTACGACCTGGAGATGCTAAGTTCGAATGTAGTCGGTTTCACACTAAGAGAAGGTGGCAACAATTATGTAGTGCTCCACCAGAATGATAAAAACCGAATAAAGCCGGCCAACAAAGTGTTACCATGTTGATTCATACGAATTTACTTTTAGGATAAAATAACCCAAAGTCACGCACATCAGTAACAATCACCTTTCATCAATACGTTACGGAATTTCATTAAATAACATTTTTGATTACGCACTAATTTCTCAATATGAAAAAGTGAGATTTTGTACATCAATTATTTACATCAATTTGTACATCAATTAATGATTAATGATAACGAAGACACAAACATGTGATTCACGTGTGGAGAGAGAAGCATCTTTTATCTCTGCGTTTACGTTTAGCATTTAATGATTTTATTTCACACAATTAAATGTAAAATTAAAAAGAAACAAATGAAAAAGCACTTTCGTTGATAAAATAAATATAGTTGAATAAGTCCGTGGTTAAAATAAATACATACTCCATCAAAATGATTTTTCGATACACGTTTGCAAAACAAAAGAAAAACTTTTAAAAATATTTTAAAATCAAAATTAGACTATTATTATTAAAAAATACCTGATTATATGAAGTAAACCACAAGCATGGTATACGCATATGCATATAAATACGTTTTATGTATTTCATTAAACAAAATCTTTATAGGAATTGGACTAGTTTTTCGGTAGACACAATCGATTTTGTTAAAGATATAATTCAGCTATTAATTAAAAAAAAAACGAGAAAAAATAGGCCAATATTTACGATATGTATTTGTACAGCACTCACACATTATCCATACGTTGACGTATTTGATTAATATCCTTATAGAAAATTAACTAATATTTTAAATAAAACTTAAAATATTGTCGATGAAATATAAGTGAACCAATAGATCGGTTTGAATTAAACAAATTGGTAAAATTGGTAAAAGTGCTTTTCACTAGAAAATGGAACCGTTTACCTTTACTCTATTTAATAAAGCATAAGAATACCAATTCTCAAGGAACGCATGAAAGATTTCAGAGCAAAGTACCGATAATTAATTACTAATATCAGTTGGGTATGCTGTCAACTGTACACTTCTATTTTTACAAAAGTTCAGTTCTTCTAATAAATAAAGTTTGTTTACGTAATTCCTACTTGCATTGAAGGTTACCAAATGTCGATTATATATGATTTTGAAGATTAAAATCCAGAACGATTCATGAATCCAACAAAAATCGCAAACATATTCGATGAACATTTGTAGAATAAGTTGATGTATCTCATCAAATAATATCATTACAGACGATTAACAAAAATATAAATTAATCAAACAGTTCGTGATTAAACAGCAAGAAACACATATTTGATCACATTCGGACAACAATCACCTATCATTCATACATAACGCATTTTATTACAATTCGTACATTCATTTTTCAATCAGAGAAATACACAATGTTGGTGAAAGAAATACATAATAGTGTTGCGAAAAATACAAGTAAAAGCATGAATCATATGTGATTCAAAAACAAAAAAAAAAACTACTAAATACGTTGACGCATTTATTCATTCATGATATCCGCACAAACAATTTTAAAACAAGAAATCATAAATAATCTAATTAAATCAGTACTAAAGACAATATTAATATCACATACAAATATGTTTGATGAATATTTGTACAACACTCATATTTGCATACATACGTTAAGGAATTTCATTCAATATCATCATTGATTACGAAAAAATGTTAGTATATAAAAATGTTAGATTTTGTTGATACAAATATAAACCATTGTGCTAATGAAACATATTGTTGGATTTGTACGTGATTGGAATAAATATATCAATTATATATACTGAAATAAATATAATATATAAATATGTATTAAAATAATTATATTAACTCTATACATATTGAAATAATTATATGAACTCTATACATATTGAAATAATTATATGAACTCTATACATATTGAAATAATTATATCAACTCTATACATATTGAAATAATTATATCAAATCTATACATATTGAAATAATTATATCAAATCTATACATATTGAAATAAATATATCAAATCCATACATATTGAAATAATTATATCAAATCTCTATATATTGAAAAAATTATATCAAATCTCTATATATTGAAATAATTATATCAAATCTCTCTCTATATATATATTGAAATAATTATATCAAATCCATACATATTGAAATAATTATATCAAATCCATACATATTGAAATAATTATATCAAATCCATACATATTGAAATAATTATATCAAATCCATACATATTGAAATAATTATATCAAATCCATACATATTGAAATAATTATATCAAATCTCTATATATTGAAATAATTATATCAAATCTTTATATGTTGAGATAATTATATCAAATCTTTATATGTTGAAATAATTATATCAAATCTTTATATGTTGAAATAATTATATCAAATCTTTATATGTTGAAATAATTATATCAAATCTTTATATGTTGAAATAATTATATCAAATCTTTACATGTTGAAATAATTATATCAAATCTTTACATGTTGAAATAATTATATCAAATCTTTATATGTTGAAATAATTATATCAAATCTTTATATGTTGAAATAATTATATCAAATCTTTATATGTTAAAATAATTATATCAAATCTTTATATGTTGAAATAATTATATCAAATCTATTGATGTTTAAATAATTATATCAAATCTATAGATGTTGAAATAATTATATCAATATATATTGATAGAAATACTTTACAGCCAAAAATTGTTGATGGGAGTTTGAAAATAAATCTCTCATCAATATGTTTTAACGCATTTCATTAAACTATATATTTTAGGCGGTAAACTAATTCTTCAATTATATCAAAAACGATAATTTTGTAATATAATGTATGCTTGAGTCATTTAATGCAAGTGCTTATAAAAAGTAAAACCCAAACCTCTTATATGCATTTCAACAATAATAACGTTTCATAAATACATTTATGTATTTACACTAAATCTTTACATGAATTGAACTCGTTTTTTTCATTTAAAACGTTGATTTTACTGATCAAAATATATAATACAATCATAAATAATATACAATTAAAATCGCAACCATATTCGATGTATATTTTAAGTCGCATATCACGCATACGTTAGATTTCCCGATTAAAAATAAAGTGTTATCGGTACAATATAATTCAACTGTTCGATGTTTGTAATTAAACAACATTGTCTAAGTGATAAAATAGCCTCATTTTTGCTAGAAAACAGACTGAAGCTTGACTATATTTACAAAATCAAAGGAATGCCACTATAAAAGTAAACATAACGCCATGTAAGTACAAAGGGCAGATAATTCGTTGCTTATACCTATTGGTTATACATAAAACTACATTTTTATATTTACTAGAATTCAGTGAGTTTCTTTTTTCATCAAATAAAAAAGGTTTTAAATAATTTGTACTTGTATTAAAAGTATAATTAGCGATTTTTTAATGATTTTTTAGATTGAAATAATAACAATTGATTTAAAACAATCAATTAAGCAAAATAATTGTATCTAATAATAACAATTGATTTAAAACAATCAATTAAGCAAAATAATTGTATCTAATAACCCTCTTTTATACACACGGTTGCGAATCTCATTAAATCATATCTTTAATGACAATTAGTTTATTTTACAATTAAAAAATAAAATTTCGTTCAGAATATATATATAATTACATCATTAAATTTACGTGATTATAAAACGAGAAAATCTCACACACGCAAACATATTTGAGCACATTCAGACAATCACATTTCATACAATCGTTTATGGGAATCATTAACTATTCATCAACATTACATACACATTTTCCAATAAAAATCAATTGATATAAGTTAATCAAAATCGGAAAAGGAAAAATAAACAGGCAGAAATGTATTGCACATTTGGTCATCGATCAAACGTTTACTGATCTTATAAAATAATATCTTTTTAGACAATGAACAAGTTTTTAACTAAAACGACGAAAAAAAAATATGTTCAAGCTAAACATCACATAAAGATTTGTTGCATTTCCAATAAAAAAAACAAGTTTCATAACAAGATTAAAATAGAAATCGAATGCATATAAAAATCGTCTGATAGTTTTACGCTTGTTAACAAAACGGTGATTTATGATTGATTCGCCCCATCGATATGGAAAATAATTTGCTGCAGATATAACTAGGAAATATAATAAAGTAAGTAAAACAGACTTACCTTGTTTAAGAAGAGGTTTCGTCCTAGGCATTTTTCGATGTTCTTCGTTGTACAAAAGTCAAGCGGGGTGTTGAACATGTTCAGATGGCCAACGGATGATGATAAAAACAATGCGCGTAAACAAATACTGTCCGTCTTTTGTTTCTTTATCCAGAAGATTTTTTTTCGTTAGTTGACATTGACCAAATCATGCACAAGTTGGCCTCTTGCAAATGCGCGATATTTTAGTAAATGTTTTAATTAAAACTTTCAATAAGAATAACTAAAATAAATGTCGGAGTCTAAACAAGAAACAATTGTTTTCGATGACAAATTAGTTTTTTTTTCTTATCCCAATATATATATATACATATATCTACACAATTTTTAGTTGCATAATACATAATATATGATATTTTTTTCGTTATATATAACTTGATATCAGTATACATATATATGTAATATATAATTTAGTATTAGTATCTCTATATATTTAATTTTATATATAAATCAATATATAATATATATTTCAGACAAAAATCTATATATTTCATCTGAAAATCGATAATTATATATCAACCTATATATATATATATATATATTATTCGATATCATTATGTATATATAATGTACAATTTTATATAAAAAATCTATATATAATCTACAATGTGGTATACTATGTATAGCTGGATAGAATAATATATATAATATACAATTTGATATCATAATTGATGTATAATATACAATTTGATATCATAATTGATGTATAATATATAATTTGATATCATAATTGATGTATAATATATAATTTGATATCATAATTGATGTATAATATATAATTTGATATCATAATTGATGTATAATATATAATTTGATATCATAATTGATGTATAATATATAATTTGATATCATAATTGATGTATAATATATAATTTGATATCATAATTGATGTATAATATATAATTTGATATCATAATTGATGTATAATATATAATTTGATATCATAATTGATGTATAATATATAATTTGATATCATAATTGATGTATAATATATAATTTGATATCATAATTGATGTATAATATATAATTTGATATCATAATTGATGTATAATATATAATTTGATATCATAATTGATATATAATATATAATTTGATATCATAATTGATATATAATATATAATTTGATATCATAATTGATATATAATATATAATTTGATATCATAATTGATGTATAATATATAATTCGATATAATTTATATATACAATTAGTAATCATTATCACCAAAATATAATTGATCATCATAATCGATATATCATAATGATGATAGATAAAATAGTATATCATTTCTAATAATAATATGTGTATGAATAAACATATGACATGACATTTTAGCACAATTGAAACACATGCACATATAATAACACTCTGAAAAAATATGAAAATAGCATAACAAGCGAACAATGTCGAGTTATAATAATTTACTTTAAATAAATACATCTGAAAAAAAGAATTAGTTTGTTAGAATCTGAAAAACGAAAACAGTCACTTTTGTATTTATTAAAAAGCAAAAAAAAAAGTGGTGTGGAGTAATGTAACTCCGAGTAGTTAATCTACAAATTTACCAATGTTTGATGGAATTCTTTTTGATTTTTTTTTTCAAGTAAGAAAATTTATTTTTAGTAAGAAAATATTTACTTGCTTTAAAGGGAAACAATAATAGTCATGCAGGATGAAGCGATGGTGGAAAGGAAACGTGTCCTACCTTTACAGTGACCTTCGAACATGTAGTAACCCGATGAACATGCGCAGAAAAATGAGCCTGGAGTGTTGAAGCAATCCTGGTGGCAATTTCCGTTGTCAAACAAACATTCATTCACATCTGTATACCAAAAAATAAAATAGACTTTCATTGGGTCAAACCTATATCTATATATCAGAAATCAAGAAGTTACGTATATAATAGCCACATTTCACGCTTTTGATTTGATTTAAGCTTCATCATTATATATATATATATATATATATATATATATATATATATATACAGGATGTCTGAGACAAATTTTATACGTTCTTAAAAGAAAAGAAAAAGGTCCTGCTCCAATGATTCATGTATTCACAAAATTCGAAGTGCAAAACTTAAAGGATCATTTACCGAATATAGCACATTCGAGGAAAGCCGGCCCGAGTGTCGACCACGACCCTCACCCTAGGCGGGACCTGAACTTGGAGCACACGGCCTTCAGTGTCCTTCGATAGACAGTTGGACACATGTTCGATCCTGACAATCAGCCTGTTCTTGATGTAACATACGCTATGGTTGGTGTATTTTTCAACTGTGCCCCGCACATGAGGTTGAAATCAGCCGAGTTGGAGGGCTGATTTTGGAATTGGTGAAGTAGTGGAAGATCTCAGACAGTCACTTCTGTTTTCCCGGAATGTGACATTAAGTTGAGCTCTTCTGCTACATGTATAGTCTTCCCGCAGGCATAGTCTCCACCCGGGCTTGACTCAATATAGTCACCTGATTTGGGTTGTAGTACCTTTTGGAAGACGCGGGGGGCATGACATGACCTTCGCTTGAGACACGCCTATAGACCATTAGAGTTGAGAAGACTTGGTCTTCATAACAACGCGGGGCATCGTGGGCGACTGTAGACATGCCATCTGCTGCTCTTCCCGATGTGCAACTCGTTTTGAAAAGCAGAGCATCCCACCTCAACTGGGTGTTTGACCTTGTGGAGAAGCTTCTTGACTTTCGCGAGGCGGTTTCCTTGACCTTTGGCTATGAGTTGTTGCGACTGTTGTATAAAACGTAGCGAACATCCCCGTTCAGCGCTTTCTTGCCACACCTTTTTTGCAGCTTATTTTTGATCAGCGAATTTCGGTGTGCGGACATAGTCAAAATGCCTGTCAATATCCTTCCTGCTAGCCACTGATTCCACATCTTCCTCCTAATTCTTTAACGCACGGAGTTGCGGCTAAGATTTCCGACACTTGAATCCAGCGCGAATTATCACGATGCAAGTCAATGTCTTTTAATATCCCGGTGCTTTGCAGTTGTCCATAGTTTTCATCTTGAAAACTCACGAATATTACACAAATATGGCTATCCGTTGCATCTTTCCGGTGTTAAATTCTTCAAATCATTATTAACACATCCACACAATAAGTAAATTATATATATATAAGTTGAATGGAAGAGTTGTCACATAATAGTTTGTAATCATGCTAAAAAAATTAAACATAATTATTGGAGCATGATTACAAAATATTGATTATGTTATAAATTGTTATTCTACTGAGTTATAATATATGGACTCTGTTAGACTTCAAGTCCTAACAATTGAGCTGATGTTCAGCTGCAGTATTCACGTGTATCATAGAGAGTTGGAATGCTTCATTCTTTAAATTTATATAATTTAAGTTGTTTTATCTTCTAACGATACATACAAGTTAACATATATGAACTTGAATTTCTTTAATATATATTTATACGTAAAGACTCTCATTTAAGTATACTTTATTTATTTTAAGAACCGTTTATTAAAAATAAAATGTCGGTTTTATTAATCTATAGTAATTATGAATTTTCGTCATGAACTGGTATCCCTGCCAAAGCGATAGTGCCTTGTATACCATACTATTTCTGCTATAGATCGTGTATGTGTAAATGTGATACCGTACAACTCGAACACTGCACGGTGAGCGCGCAGTATATGTCAGTAATAACAACATTAGCACTACTACATATAAGATGAAAAAGAAACTTCTCAAAACCGGAACAAATTCGATTCAAGACAGCAAAATGTTTAATATACTTTTAGATATATCTATACGGATGTGTAGCATATTAATATAATTCTGGCGATTAGAACCATCGTGTAACTACAGAAAACTATTTAGGTAAATCCGTTTTAATCATCTATTATCGAACATATTAAGTAAAGCCACTTCTCATTATTTTGTGCATTATATACTAGAAAATACAAAATAAATATTTTATTACGTTTCGATATAAAAATAGGATTCTAAATCGAGTATGTTTTTTAAAAATTATATTAATAATTGATTTATCTATTACATAATTTAACCGAATCGATATTTTCATTTTGCTTTATGATATTTTAGATTAGAGATGAGGAGTTTTCCACCTTGTGATTTAATTCGTATTTCAAGCGTTTATTTTGGCTGCTTAACATACATTTGACTAATTGTTGCGTTTGTTCCAAATAGTACTGATAAGGATTCATTTTAAAGGAATAAAAGGAGGCGCAAGAGCGCTCTATCCCTTAATAGACCACAAAAATGGCCTATACTGGAAATCTCATTTCTTTGATCAATCATAACTCAACAACTAATAAACCAAATTAGTTAAAACATTGCACAACATTTTTTTGATAGGTTCTATAAGTGTGTAGAATGTCAGCATCATTAGTCAAGGCAACCTAGAGATCCAGAAAGTTCGATCATGAAATCATGTTATTCGTGTGCACGTACGTATGTGCCACCCTGTATTTCATCAACTATTTGATGGATTCAGCTGATTCTTGGCAGAGATAGAGGTTCTAGGGTCTAGTTGATGGCATTTGTATTTCAGTTTACCATATACCTTAGTTTTCCAGAAAATTCAAAAAAACCTTTAAAATAACCATTGTATTGAGTCACACACACAGACACACTGACACCAACAAACACACAAACAACAACGCACACACAGACAATGACACAAACGCACAAACAGACACAATGCATCAACCCTTTCACTGTCTTACGCATACTCACACTAAAGACGACACACACACACACTGTATCCACTTTCAATGTCGGCTGCTTATTCAAAACAAGCTTATAAACCTCACCATTTTAATATTTCCGACATGTATCACTGAACTTTATCTTATGAAAAAAAAATGATAATTGACTCCATTTAAAAACTTTCAATGAAATGTAATTTATTTAATTGAGTGAGGAAGTTTTGTTTACGATTTCCTGTCAGATTACATCGAAAGTCTTTCAATAATGTGCAATTTCTCACAACGAAATTCAACGAAATATCGACCTACCTATCTATCTCTCTATATACCTGTCAATAATTGTTGATTATATATAATATATATATATATATATATATATATATATATATACAGATTATAATGGAATTAGAATGATAAAACATTGTTTTTAAACATAACTCAATCACATAACTAAGTTACATTTTAGCATAGAAATAAGAAAGTCTTAGGATAAACAACGTTGATTAACTTACAGTTAATATAAGTATATATATATATATATATATATATATATATATTAACTGTGAAAAAAGTTGTTCTAGTTTTAATTGTATCATGAGTAAATATACACATAATTTTTTTTAAAAAATATGTACTTGCGAATATTAGAAGAAACATTGATTAGTCAAACTACCAACTATATCAGTTATGAGAAGGCATTGTATTGAGGCATAACCTTTACAAAAGTAGTGACATTCCATGAAAAATGCCAGTATACTGAAATCATATGCCCTTAATGGGGTTAAGATGAATATTCATAAACACTAAATGTAAAACACCCAAGAAATTCCCAAATTTTTACACTTTTATTGTCATTAAGAGTATGCGAGCACAACAGGGCTACGTATTTTACTGGTAGGAATTTTTCTCATAAATAAATAAACATTGTTACTATTTTAGCACGGTTAATATAAGCATTGCCAATAAACATTTTTACTGGTATTTTACTTACCTTTATAGTATCCTTACTAATCACGCCCGAGTGGAACCATTATTCATACAACACTAGCATCATTGTTATGTATTAAGGAAAATTAAGGTATTCTTGTTGTATATAAGTCAATTTTATGTTTCACACTTTAATTTATTAGAATTAACAACTTTCAATTTTTTTAAATATATAAACGATTTTTACTGTATTTTCTTAACAATACAATACATTTTCTTACAATTCAGATTGAAGTTCCTCAAACAAAAATTCTAAATCTTATAAATCATAAATGTGAACTGTAAATCTTGGTATTTCTCATTTCACTGAAATTTTCGTTTTCTCTGAACTAAAAACAGTACCCTAGGGCTTTAACATGACAAATATAGACAATAGAATTGAACTTTATTTCAGTTCTTAATTTGTAACCTTACCTAAGGGTTCAACACGTAGCCTACAGCCAAAGTCTAAGTTCTTACTGGATCGACCTAAGCCCAGTCGATATTAGGTAGCTTCCATAAGAGCATCAGATCGATCAGAACGTTTCTCAATAAAAGAAGACGATGAGTTCCAGCCGAATTCCCTTCGCAAAAGCCCAAGAGATTTTGCATAAACAATTAATTTGTGTTCGATGTTTTGCGCTGAAGAAAAATTCCTACCAGTAAAATACGTAGCCCTGTTGTGCTCGCATACCCTTAATGACAATCAAAGTTTAAAAATCTGGGAATTTCTTTGCTTTTGCACATTTAGTGTTTAGTGTATATGAATTTTCATATTAACTCTATTAAGGGTATATGATTTCACTATACTGGAATTTTTCATGGAATACCCATAGGTTTATCTTTTTAAAACTAATTCTTTTAAATGATTACAAAAAGAATTATACACTCAAATAAATCCTTAAACCCAGATATTTTCACGTTTCCTAAAAGTAATTTCGGGTGGAAACCATTTCATTTGTATACATTAATTTTCAGTCGTTTTCTTTTTTATTTTAAAAGGTTTTTGGCAGCATAATATCGCACAACCTCTCATTTAAAAAATTAAATATATAAGATTCCCATTCAATTTTACCTATAGTTATGAGTTTTAATTTCTTCTCACAGCCCTTTAAACTTAAACCTTAGATTTTAAACATCGTCTAGAATCGAAAGCATTTAATCGATTCTTATCGAAATTAGAATTAGAATTCCAGACATAAGGTTTAGAATCATTATATATAGATGTTAATCTTCGTAAGGCAGCATACATTTTGCGTAAGGCTGTTCTGTTCATGGAATTAATTTTATCCGTCCTGGAACAGACATTCTTGTAGTACACACTCATAAAATATAAATATATCGAACAGACGACGAAAGGTAACTGAATTGGCTATCACGTTATTCGTTCAAGATTCGTTCCCGAATTAAGCAAATTAGAATTAACTGATTTGCATATTTTGAAAGTGCGTCAAATAGTCCGTAATATTTATATGCATCAAAAGTGCTCATCATCAATAGTTAAAATGCTATTAGTAAATAAAATGTTATTACTTTAAATATTAGTTTCTGCTTTAATAACAGCAAAAACCCATTTCGTTACACAGTCGGCTGCTCAACGTAATTTTTTTACTATTTTAATAAAATTAAAATAAGTACAGAAAGGCCATAGAGGCCCAAAACGTTTCGGTTTAAAAACGTTTTTCGACCTCATATAATAGTGAATTATTTAGAAATAGTATTAATGCAATCTATGGACATTAATAACACTTTGCAAAATCAGTAATTTTTTTATTTACTAACAAGAATATCAAAAACGTATAAATAATTACCTGATACTTGTGTCTATTGATTCTCATTTGGTTTCATTTGTCTTTTTTTACGGCATATCAAATATTTTTGAGGAATTTGATGTCTAATACAGAACTTATTACCATTGTAAAGGATTATTTGAAGAAAAAATGCGTTTTTATCTTTAGCCTGAGGTGGTGTTTATACCCCTACAAAATAGTGCTTAGATATAAATAAAGGCAAAGTCTGTGATTGGATTTGAACCCGTCATAGCAAATACCATAGATTGGCGTAAAAAAATCGCTCTATAAATAACGGATGACACTAGTAATTCTTCACGATTCCTCAGTTGAAGATGATTTTTTTTTAAACAATTTGAACTGTTAGTCTACTCTATTGCTTTTCTATAAATGTACGTGTAGATCACTCAGCTGAACGTGAATTCTTTTTAAGAAAATACGAACTATTGACACGTGGAATTCCGCATTATCGCTGCCATAAAAAAAGTCGGCATTCATCCCATCAGCTGTAATCTCATCTGTAATTCTTCGAATTTCTAAAAACCGAGAACTATCATAATTACAAAGAGAAAGTAAGTTAAAGGCGCAATTTTGTTTGGATTGCAGGATTAAAAAGGGGGGGGGGCAGTTTTGGGGCGCATTAGAATCAAAGTGTAACATGATAAGTCTGAAACAAATCAATCATTTTCTAGATTTAAACTTCCAGAGGATGTCAATATCTGAAATAGAAAATAACTCGCTTTTATTAATGGAAGCAGCGACCGGATCCAAAACGAAGATTACGTAAAAAAGAGTTCTGTATATACCGAAAGAAAGTAATGGATAAATAAGGGAGGTAATGTGTCTCGTTTTCCATACAACTTCCTTCTTTTTCAGACATTTTTGAATTAATTTTGTGTGCTTGGGTGGTCCCAATTATCGCTAAGCTATATGTATAACACATACACACACGAATTAAACGTTTCCTAATGTATAAGTTGATTTAATTATAATAAAACTAGTGTACCCGTTCCGTGAAAAATGACGGCGAAAAATGTTACATTTTTCGACAATAATTTCATCATGAGAAAATTACGCTACTTTTAGTATTAATAACATATATTTACGTTTAAACAATGTTTACATGTTAATCAGTAAATATCTTAAAGGACAGGTAGGTTTTGCTAGTAATTATATATATATATATATATATATATATATATATATATATATATTTGTTTCCATAAGGTCCAGCGGCGTCCTCGGGGGATCAAGCTGATTCTCTATCTGTCCTAACTTTCGTGGGCATGATAGAACCTGGTAATGTCCATATTCTCTTCAGGCCACATACAGAACCTGGGATATTAATATATATATATATATATATGATAATTTTATTTACACAGACATGTACAAAATCTGCGACACTGGCATGTCGATGTTATCGATCAACAGTTACTATAAACTGAGATCTCATCAGGCAGAGTTAGAATCCGATCTTAACCTCAGATCATATTTGGAGAACTCTCTCCAAATATGATCTGAGGTTAAGATCGGATTCTAACTCTGCCTGATGAGATCTCAGTTTATAGTAACTGTTGATCGATAACATCGACATGCCAGTGTCGCAGATTTTGTACATGTCTGTGTAAATAAAATTATCATATATAAAGCTCTATTCTGATATTGAGCACTTTTTATAAACCCGGTTAAAATTCTCTGGATTACCACCCTGTGGATATTTTTCACCTGGATTATTACCATTATTATATATATATATATATATATATATATATATATATATTTATTAAATATATATTAGCAAATATATGCTCCCTTCGGTCGCATATTTTTGCTATTTGGAAGCAGAACAGATACACTACCTCCACACCGCTAAAAAAAGGAGCAGGTTATGCCTGAGATGTAGGTATAATGACAACAGAACAGATACTACGCTACTTCCACACCTCTCAAAAAAGGAGGAATTAATGCCTGGGAAGATCGTATAATGACAATAGTACAGCCACACTACCTCTACACCTCTCAAAAAGGAGGAGGTAATACCTGGGAGGATGTAATCACAACATAACGGATACTACATTACCTCCACACCTCCCAAAATAAGGGGTAATGCCTGGGGGGATAGTATCATGACAACAGAAAAGAGACTACACTACCTCCACACATCTCAAAAAGGAGGTAATATCTGGGAGGATGGTATCATAACAGAGCAGATATTACACTACACTATGACCCTGAATTGACCATTTAAAGATAGTACATTAGTCTGAAATAATATATACTATACTATTACATAATAAGTACAATAGTTTTAAATAGTATAGTTTCGGCTTCAGACAGACAGATGCATAATATCCATTATTGATAGACTATTAATATATCCGGTCGCATATTTTTGCTAGTTGTTGTATTTAATTGCTCAGTGCAATGTGTTCTTGTTTTTACAAACAAAAAAAATCAAAAAAATCACCCCATTCTTTTTTTTTCAAAAATAAAACACGAAATAATAATAACAGTTTCTAAACAACATTTACTGTTTACGGCGTAAAATGTAAAACAAAAAATCCTAAACTCACTTAAGGTCGTAAATAGTGTGCCTAAAATCAAATCAACAATTATTGAATTGTTCAGTAAAACGTGGTTGTTTTTTCTTACAAAAAATAGTAATTTTAAATCAATTATTTTTTAAATTAAACAATTTGATTCAATAAATTTGTGCTTTAAAACAATTTCTAATAATTAAAAAAAAATGTTTTAATAAAAAAATCAAAGTAAATATATCATTTCTGAGCGACTCGTACGATAAATCTTAGAGAATGTGTTGTTTACACGTTAATCAAATAAAATAACGCAGCCCTGTCTTGTGTCTATCGATCTCTCTCGCTTTCTCTATTTTTTCTCTCGTTTCTCTCTTTCTCTTTTTTGAAAAATAACTGTGTGCTTTCGAAATAGAACGTTATACTAAATAATCAGAGGGCGGGTAACCAAATGTTGGAGTGGACGCCGACTGTTCCATCATATTCCATTACAATCTATTTTAATTACATAACTCAATTATATAGATAAAACACCAATGTCTTTAATTCTATTTATAAGTTTTATTAAGATTATTATTATTGAGAAAAATATTTAAAATACATCTGGAAACCTGAAAAGAAAATTATGAGTGTATATTTGCGAATATTAATTTATTAGAAGCTTTGAAATAAATCAATTATGTACATTTTAAAGACGCGTGATGTTTGGGGAAGTTTTAGAATGGGTATATATAGGAGCTGATAAGTAGATATTAAAAGAGAGCTATACAAAACTAGTATAGTTGCGGCTTCAGACAGACATACAGATAGATACATAATCTCCATTATTAATAGATATTTTATAAATATATATCATATTATATCTATATTGTATATATATATCATATATATTACTAGCAAATATATTTTTGATTGTTGGAAGCAAGACAGATACTACACTACCTCCACCCTCTCAAAAAAGGATGAGGTAATGCCTGGTAAGATGGTATCATGACAACAGAACATATACTACACTACCTCAACACCTCTAAAAACGGAGGAGGTAATTCTTAGGAAGATGGTATCATGACAGCAGACCATATATTTTACTACCTCCACACCTCTAAAAAAGGAGGAGGTAATACCTGGGAGGGCTGTACCATGACAACAAAACAGATGCAACACTACCTCCACACCTCTCAAAATAAGGAGGTTATACCTGGGAGGATGGTATCATGACACTACTTCCACACCTTTCAAAAAAGGATGAGGTAATATCTGTGAGGATTGTATCATGGAAGCAGAACATACACTATACTACCTCCAAACCTAAAAAAAAGGTGGAAGTAATGCCTGGGAGGATGTTATTATGACTACAGAAAAGATACACTACACCCACACCTCTCAAAAAAGGGGTAATGCCTGGGAAGATGGTACCATCACAACTGAACAGATACTACACTAACTCCACACTTCTTAAAAGAGGAGAGGTTAATTCGTAGGAGGATGGTATCATGACACAAGAACATTTTACGAGGATAGCGTAGTATCTGTTCTGTTGTCATGAGACCCCCTAGTCATTATCTCCTCCGCTGTGGGGTATCGTACATCAAGAAGAAATTGTCACAGTCGGCTGTTAATTACCAAATGTAACACTTACATTATATATACTAACAAGAATTCGCTCGCAATATTAATACTCGTTCAAAAGAGAACTTCAAGTGGACGAGAAAAGGCATAAGAATTCATTAGAAAAAGAACTAGAAAAAGAAAGCAAAAGATAAATGAAATCGACCAAACGATGAAAACACTAACCTCGCTTGAATGAAAAAGCTGATTTAAACAAACCGCTAACTAATTGCTACACGGAACGTCTAGAAATTAGCAAACGTACTAAAATATACTATTAACCAAAGACGCAGATTTCGTGATGAATTTAGAAAAAACAATTGCATATTTTTATCAGCTTTGCTTATATTAGTATCCATTAAATATAACCCGGCATTTTAGGGTTGGTTAATATCTGCAGTCGGAAGTTTGAACCTTCAATGGGAAGGAAACTGCAGTGAATTTGTAAGAATATCATACAAACAGGATACGTAACCATGTTATTGAAATTTTACGATACACACAGTACAATCAATTTATAGATATTTTCAGACACACACACACACACACACACACTTCGGCAAAAGTCGGTTTGTTTCGTTCAAATTCTTGTGGAGCACCGAATTTAGATTAAAAGTTCACAAAGAGGAGGAATGAGTATTACTCCTACCCATGAGTTAGGCAGAAGGCCAGTTTTATCTT
The DNA here is from genome assembly GCA_963556195.1 of Sepiola atlantica. Lineage (NCBI taxonomy): Eukaryota > Metazoa > Mollusca > Cephalopoda > Sepiida > Sepiolidae > Sepiola > Sepiola atlantica. The sequence goes on from OY744521.1 coordinate 121,952,490, forward strand.
ACTCCCACAAGATGTGACCCAAGGTCGAGTCGGGAAAGTTGGGTTTAAAAATTGCCTGGGCAGCCCCGTTGGCATTCCCCGGTAGGGGTGCCTCAGGCAGTAAGTAATAAGCTTACTCCTCCCCAAAGAGGGAAGGCGAAGCCTGGGAGGGTGGGCCTCTTAGTATCCATCTTAGGACTTCTTGGGGTGCAGTATCCATCTGAACAGATACTACACTTTGATCTTAGCCAAAAGGCCAAGAATTAGTAGATTTTACAAGTTAGTTCAATTTAAGGTTTATATTTAACATTACTTATTTTGGTATGATTTTTTTTTGTTTTAAAATGGACAAGTCGTTAATACACTATTTTGTCCAGAAGTTCGAGATCATTACTGCCTGGTGGTCTGGCAGTCGGTGATCATTTTACGTTACATATGCGATAGGGATCTCTAATTGAAATTATTAATTTGTTGTTTTTGCTTTTTTTATTTATTGTTACTGACTACATTTTCAGGCTGTTTACATGTAGTCGCCTAAAGAAAATAGAATCATAGTTGGTGCTTGTGCAAATAGCTATCTAAGAATTTCAGTACTGACAGAGATTTCCGAGGCGTGACGTACGTAGCTACATCAACGTTCTCTTCTCAAACAATTTATTGTGTGGTCGTTTTTTTTTAAGTGTACGTTTTAATATCTTGCACGATAAATAAAGTCAGCCATTTTCTTTTTTAAGTCAGAAAAGCTAATTGCGAAACTACGTTTTTGCTATCTAAGAACAGTTAAATCTACAAACATTATTTTTAAAGAAAAAACTATTTGATCTTGTTTTCGAATAATTATCCTTAGTTCACGTTAAGGTTAAACATTTATCACATTGTTATGCAAATGATTGCTTTACATTATTTATATATGACGTGTCAACTTTGAAAGTTTATTAAATTTAACTGAGATTTTAACATGTTATATGTAGATTAGACTTAGGGAAATATTTGGTCTTTAAAATGCATGGTTTAGTGGGGCCCCTAATTTCACCTTCATTGTTGGCGGTTGCTCAGAAAAGAGCAATGTTTTTTTGTTTTAAATTTTGTTATCACTTTTTCGTTTTATCTGTTTGTGTGAGGGGGTAAGATAGATTGTAAATTGAGAACGAAGACCGATAAATTGTTTATTTTATTATTATACGTTCAGCTTTTTAAAAGATGGATGGGTTTTACGTTGCCAAATTCAATTACGGTTGTGTTAGTGGTAGGGTTTCAGTGTTTTATTTTATAAGGGTTAGCGAAGGAAGACTGCAAATGGAGACGAAGGCCGCTAAATGTCAATTAGACATAATTACCAAATATTAGAGGAAGCGATTTTGTCTCAAGAGAAGATAGGAGACGTTCTGCATCCGAAAACGGGTACAAATCAGAAATCTGCGAAAGAAAACTGGCAAAAGTGTCTGGTTTTCCTAATATTTGACTTCACATTTAATCGTTTGCAGATCGACAAATTTCGCAATTTGTTCGACGAAACTCGACAATCTCCGTAGAATTCTTAGATAACTGTTTCTCTATTTTTACCTTTCAGTTTTATTTGTAAAATATCACAGGGTGAAGGGCTCTGATAATACTGTTTTTTTTTATTTCACTTTTAAAATAATATCTTGCTGTGTGAATTTGAGCTGGACATCTGGAAACAGCAAATACGACGTTTTACATTATTTGAAAATTGGGGCTCGGGGATAGGGGCAAGAGGAAACAAAGAACCTTTATTCATTCCTGAGCCAACCAGATGAGATGGGAAGAAATGCTAATATATACAATTAAATAAAATGCCTCAAAATGTAGATATTTAATAATAATAAAAATATATATATATACAATAAATGGTACTGATATCGATCCTGACCCAATTTTCGTGACGTTCGACTCGGAAGCGTTCGGCTGTCCTACGTAAACGCCCGAGTGTTGACGAACCGAATGGTACCAGACGACAATTTTGATACGGTCCTGCGTCCTGTGATTTTAAGTTATATTTTCAATAAATTTTCTAAAAGAAACAAAAAAAAAAACAAGCAAAACATAGCGAAGTTACAGTTATCAAATAAATATTTTTTGTTATTTTGATACGTTGCTGCGTCCTATAATTTTTAGTTATAGTTGCAAGAAATTGTTTAAACAAAAACAAAAAAAACAAATAAAACAAGCAAAACAGAGCGAAATTACTTTTATCAAATAAATATTTTTAACCCTAACCCTAAACCATAACCCTACACCATAACAAACAAACTAAAAAAACAAGCAAAACATTATACTCATAGGATGCAGCACCGTATCAAAATTGTTGTCTGGTACAAATCGGCTCGTCAACTCTCGGGCGTTTGCGTAAAACAGCCGAACGCTTCCGAGTCGAATCTACCGAAAACTGGGTCAGAATTGATATCAGTACCCAATAAATAATTGAAATGATGTTCAGTAGAACAATCTTCCACAAACTATACCAGGGACAGCTATTTTGTTGGGTGTTAAACATTAAAAGTATATAAAAGTCTACACATAAACGAAAGACTACAACAAATATTTGAAACACTGTATAGACAAATTAAAGAAAAAGAAATAAAAAGTCAAGTTTCGCGGGTGGTCCTTCATAGACACACACACACACACGTGTGTGTGTGTGTATATATATATATATATATATATATATATATATATATATATACATATATATATATATATTATATATAATTGCTTACCTACGCCAATCTAATCGGGTCGTGACTAATGTAATTTGACAGCATTAATGTCTACAAATATAAGTTTCGACTCAGGCGTTTGAAGTGTAATAAGTTTGGGCGGAAAGAAGACGGTAGCTTGACAAAGATTGGACTAGTACATTAAAATTATTAAAAGGGGGTAATGTATTCTTACGGTAAGTACCCCCCCCCCCCCAAAAAAAAAATCAACGAAAGAAACTACTACACGCTTACGTTGCCGCTAAATTGGTGTGTATCGTTTTACAGAGCAAATTACTTTTCACGAAGGATTATAAATTTTAATTGATGTTTGTTTAGGCAAGTAGTATTTTATTTATTTATTATTTTTACTAATGAGTCACAACTTATCAAGGCCGACATGCACAAAAAGATACGTGGTAATGAGATACACGGATTGTCAGTTGAATGATGAATAATATTTTGAGAGGATGGAGACTGATGAATAGAATGGACAACATTTAAGTTCAGTTTATGGTTAGTATTTGAAGACGACCATATAGTAGTCTGCATAGAAGAAGTCTCGTGGTAATGTGTTCCACAGATGGAACGTTTTTGAAAAGATAGGCTGTTCGTGGAAATTCCGTTTGATGCTAAACACACAGACAAAGAAAAGAAAAGTTATTTGCAGTTGTGGTAGTAAGGTCGGTTATTTCTGCGATTGTAAATATATATTGACTCCAGCCCCAGAAGGGTTTTATTTACTCCCCCCCCCCAGGAGTTAGGCACAAGGCCAGTTTTATCTTACTCCTACGAGGTAAGATGTGACCCAAGGTCGGGTCGGGAAAGTGGGATTTGAAAAGCCAGCGATCGAGAGGTGAGCACTCTGGCCATTTAAAAATTGCCTGGGCAGCCCCGTCGGCATTCCTCGGTAGAGGCGCCTCAGACAGTAAGCAATAAACTTACTCCTCCCCAAAGAGGGGAGGCGAAGCCTGGGAGGGTGCACCTCCTAGAACTGCACAGGTATCGCAAAGGGCGACTCTCAGTACAAGTGACAAGAGAAGAATACTGGATTGGGAAACAAAGAAATCGTTCGTTCTATTTTAGTCAGGTAAAATATTTGGCGCTTGTTCGTAATACTCCATCACCCGTTGTTCTCAACTGTTTTACTTACCATTTTTTTCTCGTTGGGAGGGGGGGCGTTTACATATAATAGCTAACAATTATTGGAATTCATGGCATTCAGACTGGGATCGAAGTATCAGTCCTGCCTTGGTCAAAAGAGACATCCTTCTCGACTGGAGCAATTTTTATAGGCTAATTCCTATCTCAGTCACGTAAATTATTTAGAGTGAAATGGTGTATGTTTATTTTTTTAAAGCTAAAAAATAATGAACTTGAGCCATTATTCGTAATTAGTTAGCCGCCTCTTTTTGAATGTTTATAAAGATGGCGACTATATTTTTCTGATCTACTTTTCATTTTAATTCCTTCTTTACGCATAGTTTTTCAGGCTGTTGAAAAATAATCGCACAAAAAGTAGAATTTGAATTTGTTTAGGTGGTAAACTGCGCCAGGTTACTAAATTTTATTTTTTCAAATGGCATTTTGAAAGTTAAATTTCATTTAAATATATTTTATGGACATTTCTGAAATAACCACAAGTATCTTCATTCATAGCAAAACAAAATTGGTTAATTTAAATATATTACAAATTCACATTTTTTATTAAAGTAAACATAGTAATGACGTATCCAGTACAGAAAAGTGCAGAGAAAATTCTCGAAGTGGACAAACATTAGGTGCTTCTGCAGAATTTGAACAGATCCTAAGTGACTCGGAGGCGAATGTTTTTCTGGGGTGTCATATAGTAAGATGAGCATATTAATTCCAATAATCCAAATTCGTAAGTGAATTTGAAGCATTTAAAGTCTCATTTCGAAAGAAATAGAGTAGCAATATTGGCCCGAATGTTTGTGATTTACGGAAATGGTGGAGCTGTCACCGAAGAGGCAATTAGTATAAAATTAGTACCAACATAGTTACGACATTACACGAGACAACTTTTTCTATTTTTCTCCTGACGTAAGGTTAACACGCTACCTCCTTCCGTGTTAAGAATGGGTTTAAACGTTTTGGTGCTTCTCGGCATCAAAGTGTAGTATCTGTTCCGATGGATACTGCACTCCATAGGTTGTTATCGTCTTGGCCTTCGGGGCTTGATTTACGCCGGTCTATGGGACGGTCCTGTGCAGTTCTAGGAGGTCCACCCTCCCAGGCTTTGCCTCCCCTCTTTGGGGAGAAGTAAGTTTATTACTTACTGCCTGAGGCGTCCCTACCGGGGAATGCCGACGGGCTGCCCAGGCAATTTTTAATGGCTAGAGTGCTCACACTCTCGGGCGCTGGCTTTTCAAGATCGACTTTCCAGACCCGACCTTGGGTCACATCTTTTCTCGTAGGAGTAAGATAAAACTGGCCTTGTGCCTAACCACCTGGCAAGGAGGTGAATAAATTATTCTGAATAGAGTTTAATAGAAAATTCCAACTTCGTCATGGCCGCCATATCTGAAATTGGACATTTCGACCGGTGATATCGCCTTTTTTGCAAATAATAAAAGTTCAATTTGTTAATTATTAACAATTAACAATAATATAACCAAACTTTTGGTTATAATAAGAATTTTACGGTCGTATATTTTGCTAGGCTGCTGCGTCATTTCTTTCTCTCTCGCACTCGCGAAGTGTTCCTACTTACCTGCCTAAAATCATATAATTGCAACAAAAAAAAACTACATACAGTACATAGTTAAAGCTAAATAATTGTTTCGAACTATTAAAATAATTTCCAACGTCATCGTAAATATTTACCTATTTATTTAGTGTTGTTTTATAATCGCTTATGTTAAAATTCATGTTTTGTGACATGACGTAAATCATACATATATTACGTCACGTCAAAGGTATAATTATTTTGTTTAGGGAATATTTTAAGATCTATTTATAAGAAAGTACAAATAGCTCATTTGGTAGAACGTCAGACTGAATTTATTTTTTATTTAATGGCTTGAATTAAAGTTTTAAATGAAGAAGTCAAGTATTATGGTTAATTTATGCTACGAATTTTTTTGTCTGTTTTGTAAATAGCATCGTATATTTTAAAACTGTCATGTGACCCAAAATTACGCGCCATCAATAAAAATTTGAATCAGTAAAAAAATGAATTCATACAAATTTTAATTTTCACCTAGCGCTTGAATCTAAAATGTAATATTAGCCTAGCAAAATATCCTCCCTACGGTCGCATATTTTTGCCCAGCTACCAAGTCAGCCCCAAAACCTTTGTAAGAGTTTCTGATATATTTCCATTCTATGAAGATCCGGCGCGAACTAAGATCCGACGATACTATTATGCAACCTTTGTTGTAAACTCATCCATACTTATTTAACTACTTAGGTTAATGTACTTTCAGAATATATCTGGTTATGGAGGGGTATATCTACAAAATCCTTGTAAGAGTTTATGATATATTTCCTTTCTATGAAGGTCCGGCGCGAATGTAGACCGCACGATATTATTATATATTATTGCGGGAGCAGGCAAATTGAATAGATGGGCCAACGCATTTTCATGGGGGGGGGGCAGTTTTTGTAGGCGGAACGTTTATAGTGGGAGATAGAGGCATTGCCACTATTCATTCAGGATATGGGTCCATAAGAAAAAACCCTAAAAAATAAGTAATTAATTTATTTATAAGATGTTTTAATGTATTTTTCGGTGCTTCTTGCTTAAAAGGCCGAAAAAAAGATTTCTGTGTCTTTTAAAGTTTAAGAGGTAAATAAGGGGCAATAACTCTTATCACCTGTTGTTATTACATGTAACGTAATTTACTGCGACATTCAATTAATTAGTAATAAATGAACAACAAATTATACGTAAATGGGAAATTTATGATTTTGAAAATTTGTTAGTAATAAATGAACAACAAAGTATACATAAATGGAGATTGCAGAATATCATTCAGTATAAAGCCCAGTCAACAACCCAAGTATAAGCAACATAAATGCGTAAATTTTCAATAAAATCTTAATTTTTCCATTTATGTATACTTTGTTGTTCATTTATTACTAACAAATTTTCAAAATCATAAATTTCCCATTTACGTATAATTTGTTGTTCATTTATTACTAATTAATTGAATGTCGCAGTAAATTACGTTACATGTAATAACAACAGGTGATAAGAGTTATTGCCCCTTATTTACCTCTTAAACTTTAAAAGACACAGAAATCTTTTTTTCGGCCTTTTAAGCAAGAAGCACCTATTTTTCAACAGAAAAAAGAATTAGTTACCCCTAAAATAAACACAAAATTGATCTCTAAGTAATTAATGAAATGGTTACGATTTAACAAAAATATTTTACATGTCATTTAAAACGATATTTGGTCCGAAAATTGGTGATCATTTTACGTTAAATTCATATACGAAAGTGATCCTAACACTAAAAGTTAAACATGTTTTTTTGTTGAATGATTTCTTTCTTTTCACCGCTAACTTTTTCAGGTTGATTGCATGTAATCGACTAAAAAATATAGAATCTCATTTTCTTTCACTTATGCACACAGTAGAATATATTTGTTTTCAATTCTAAAGAATTACATTCCAAACAGCGGCGATCATCCACATTCAATACACTAGCAGACAGTAAACGACCAATACATTAACACATTTTAATAAATTTATTTATTTAATAAAATATATTTTCTTAAGTAAAACCATTGTAATAAAGTTTATGTTCGATGAAATAACAGTTTAGCCAAAACATTGCAATAAGATATAGTGCGTTTTTTTTTATATAATTTAAAATGTGATTTCTATTTCCATTTTAAAATGTTCAGTGATTTTGTTAACATTGTAATTGTGTGTAAGTGGGCCTGTCTGTGGATTGCCTGCCGTTGTCTAATGTCGATTATCGCCGCTGTCTTGAATGTAACTCTCAAAATCAACATTGAAAACAGATAAACACTGCTGTTTATTCACGTGCACAAGTGCCTATTTTTGTTACAGGGGGTCATAAGATGCATGGCTCCAATAATACCTAACAAATATTAGAATCTCTGGCCTTCAGACTGGTATCGAAGTATCAGTCCTGTCCTTGGTCAAACAAGGAGAAATCCTTCGACCTGGAACACTTTTTATAGGTTTATTCCTACCCCAGTCACCTAAATTATTTAGAGTGAAATGCTAAGGGTTTGTTGTAGAAATGGTGCTTGTTTTTATGATGTCATCATTAAAAGAATGCAGCATTTACAAAGTATGTCTCGTTTAACGCACACTGCCAAGAAGTAGGTGCTCATTTTACGTTAAATTTATAAAATAAAATTATCACTAAATCTAAAATCTTAAATAGTTTAAAAAGAACAATTTAAGTCCTTTTTTGCGGATAGTTTTTCAAGCTGGTTAAAAGGTAATAGCAAAAAAAAGTAGAATTTTAATGTGTTTAGGGGATAAACTGCACCGGGTAACCAACATTTTTTTAAATAGGATATTGTAAGTTAAATTATATTTAAATATATAGAGAATGGTCGTTTGCTTGAAGCATTGCTGGCAATAGTAGTAGTATATTTGTAAAAGGCTGTGGGCAATGCAAATTCCGGGTAGCATGTAGGCTGGAAGGAACAAAAATAATAAATCGAATACAAAATGTGACTTACTATTTATTATTTCTTAAAATCATACATAACAGCAAGTGTGGTGTTAGCTGTTTGTGTGATGTCCCGATGATTATTAAAAATCATTTATTTAATATTTTGGGAAAAGAAACTTCCCTTTGTCAAAACTAATAACACCAGAGGAAAACTCCGTCTGTGCAGAGAATTTACCAAAATGAATGCCATCCATTTTGATAGATTCTCTGTGCAGACGGAGTTTTCCGACCAAGCGCCCTTTTCTGAAATAAACACAAGTGTCGTTATTTATAACAAAACAAAATTGGTTAATTTAAATATATTAGAAATTCACATTTTTAACAAATTAAACATAGTAATGACGTATCCGGTACAGAATAGTGCATACTTAATTCTCGAAGTAGACACAAATATGTTGCTTCTACAGAATGGGAACCAAACTAAACTGACTTTTGGTAAACTTTCTGTTTTATCTATTTATGTTGTTCTGTAGTATTTCATGTAACTAAAATACGAATTAACAAATTTTATTTTTGTTCCCAATCTATTCTACCCTTTTTAGGCGGAACTGGATTTTCATTCCATTAAAAACCAACCCTTGGTCAAAAGAGGAGAAATCATTCTCGACTGGGGAAATGTTTATAGGTTAATTCCTATCTCAGTCACGTAAATTATTTAGAGTGAAATGGTTTATTTGTACTTTTTTAAGCTAAAGAATTATGAACTTGAGTCATTATTCGTTCTTAGCTAACCTCTTTGTGAATGTTTATAAAGTATGTGACCATATTTTTCTGATCGACTTTTTTATTTTCGCGTTTCACATATAAGATTAAGTTTGCTATAGTTGTGTGTTTAATGTGTTTTTATTTATTTAAACTACGCGTCATTTAAAAAAAGCTTTGCTCGTAATTTTAAAAAAATATTTGAATTGTGACTAATTTCTCTTTTTAATGAATGTTTTAAGTTGTATTTTCACGCGTTCTGATACTAAATGTACATGTAATTTGCTTAATTCTTATTTCAGTCACGTAAATTATTTCGAGTGGAATATGTTCAACCAATTATTTTTAATGTAACCTTGCTTTAGTAAGTAATTAAAAAAACAACTTTAAAAACAGTAAATTACCATAGTTGGCCTTTTCGGTTGGAGCAGTGTAGTATCTGTTTTGTGTTTTTATACCACACTCTTCATCTGTTCTAATTTGAAATGTTGTTTGTTTGTTTGTTTGTAAATACGATAAGTACCGACGCCAAGTCTATTTTCGTCCGTCAAAGAAGATGGTTAAATATTGAAAGTGTCACGTGGCCCAAATTTAGGCGCGTATAAATAAAACGTTGAATCCGTTAAAAAATGAATTTATACAAATTAAAATTTTCACTGAGCACTTAAATCTAAATTTGCAATTAAAAAACAAAAATTCTCATTAAGCGTAAACCGAAATTAAAATGAATAATGACGATGCCCATCCCGGCTTCCCTCTAACAATGACGTCATTTCCGGAAGAATGAGTCTGCAGTTTTCAAAATTAATAGATTCTACGTATGCTGTAAAAACACGATCGTTTTTTTAATAAAATGTCATTAATTAATTGTATGTCTCTCTAGAAGAGTTGGCGACCGCGCTGACTGCCGGGTTATTCTGCAGTAAATTTCAAGTACGGATGATCATAAATAATAATAGAGACTTTTGTCTAACGGAAAATTTAGAATTGTATTTTTATTATAATATGATATAGAATTATAAAATGAAATGTCGAAATTTTCGCTAAATTTTCTTAATATAACATTTTGTTTAATTAAAAAAATATGCCTTTCCGTTACACTGATTTATATTAATTTAATTTGTAATTATTAATTTTTAAACCTCTCTATTAAGTATCAAGAAATATAAATAACTTAAACTTTTTGATATCACTCCCCGCCCCCCCAACAAAAAGTAAGCTCACGATTAACCAAAAAAGGCACAAAAGCAGGAAGTATTTTGTCTTTAATACGGGATTTATGATTTAATCGATTATTTCTTTTCTGTTTATATGTCTCTTCATTCAATTATCATGCTAATGATATTAACTTTATTTTCATACAACAACTCAATTACGAGAAAACGTATTTTTAAACTATGGGATTCAATGCACGAAACAAAAAACCCAGCAAAATTTCAATTTGCCTTTGAAATTTACAATAAACATTCATTTAAATAAAAGCGCTTCTTTCATTTATATACTGAAGATATGATTTAAATCGAGCAAGTAGTTTATTTTAGCTGGCTTTTTGAAAAGGTTCCTGCGATTCCCCACTTTTTGGTATAAACAGTAATTGGTCATACCTAGGTATAGATATTTGGCTAGAGAAATATACAGAATTCGTGGTACCCGCATGCGTTTTGTTTCGGGAGAAAGGTTCGCGTTCAAGTTTGTTACAAAGCGCCCCGAGTTATCGGTTTCAAGGCATTATATTACACTTAAAATTCACAGGCAATGTATCTGCGACTGTTCGGCAAAATGCCTTTTCCTCGATTGGCATATGCATGCAGGTAAGCCTGTGAACAAGACTGGCACAAGGACAACTCTCGCTATCCTCATCATGTTACACTACATAAGCATTACAGGCATCATGTTACACTACATAAGCATTACAGCGCCCACCCACTATTAGTTAATATATGCTCAGTTGAGTCATCCAAAAGACAATCGGACTTCTTGGATCTGATAAAAGATTGGTACTCTTCATTCTCTGTTTTTCTTCATTATTTATACAGGTAATTGGCTGGCTAATTTAGTGGCTTCTCGGATATCCATATCGTAAAAAAGCTACTGCCTTAGTAATGCGTACTTAGCTTATTTCTTTAATTTCGTACGAACAGTAAAAATCCCAAACACCATAACTTTTAATAGTATATAATAGATAGATGATTTCGCTTAAATATATACTGAATTACCTCCCTTAGTGTTACTCTCACATGCATAGAGATAATTAACGTGTATTATTACATTAAAGATTATATTTGTGGTTTAACGACTTACCGATGCAGTTCCTTCTGTTCTGTGTCAATGAGTAACCTTCCTGGCAGGCACATGCATACCCACCTTTCAGTGGGTAACAAATATGCTCGCAGCCGCCATTGTTTTTCTCGCAGTCTGATTGATCTGAGAAGAAGAAAGAAAAGAACATATTTCTGTAAGAAATGAAACAATACAAATCTTACCTTAAAAATGGAGCATAATCTTACTTTTGACAAACTCCGTATACGTTGAAGAAAAGATTTTAAAAAGAATCAGCAGTTTTTGCACAATGCAATTAGAATCACACATGTATTATTATACGAAAACGGAGTTAATTAACGTTTGTTTTCACTAAAGCTTTTCCTACATATTGTAATCACACAAACTACATGTTACATGTTCCTTTGTTTGGGGATTGAGTTATTATTTAAAACGAATCCATTTTAATTGTTCTAATTAGTCGTTATTTGCAATTAACTCACCAAGCCTGGTCAGTAACAGATTGGTGACAATTTGGGAATACTAGGCGCTGTATGTTATCTCACCTGACCAGGATATATATGTGGTTAGAGACCGCATTTGAATTTTATATTCCTTAGAAACTTCCACTTTCTGTGGAAGCCGGATGCCCACCCAGGGCGAATACCCCACCAGATATTACCGAATCTATTATTAATATCAACTTACTGTGAGTTATCATGCAGTTTATCATTAGTGATTACTAACTGACAATAATCGGTGGTGTTCCCTGGAGTCTGGGTGACAACAAGTCTCTTCGTAATTCAAGTAATCCCTACTTCTTTCGATCACTATTACAAATGAGTTTGTGTTAATGCAACAACCGTTTACTATTGATTACTCGCCGGCAACACCCATTGGTCTTTTCTTGAATTTGGGGTGGAACTAAGCCTTCTAAAGGTTTCAGTAGTCTCTGCACCTTTTCGGTGGTTAGGGTTAATTAAGTGCTCTCTTTCTTCCGTCTTTCTAACCTCACACTGCTATATTGTGTGGCATCAGCCGGGGATAATGGCATCACGTTCTTTTTTTTTGAGGGGGGGGGCAGTTTATCAAATTTCTTTTGACTTCATTTCCTTTGGGGTTATGTGGTTGTTTTCTTTCTATGTGTGTGTTCTCTTTCTATTGCTTTCTTGTGACTGGTTAGCGTTCGCAGTTTATGTGGATTAGTTTCCGCATTCAAGGATTTTCCTTAAGATTTCAGCTGTTTTCGGCATTGCTGTCTATTGTATAGTCTTACTCTTTCCTTTGATTCCAATGTTTTCCAGTCTTTTTTCCAAATTTCTCGAGACTGTTCGTAGTTCTCATACGATTATTGGTGCTATATTGACACTCTTCATTCTCCATATTTTTCAGTACTCTAGCAAGTTCCGTGTATTTAGCTTCGTGTTTCTGTCTCTTTGATCTTCACCCTATGGTCTGCTGGAAATTAAAACCCTACGATGAGGCAGGATTTTTCCTTCTTGTTGACTATTATGGTATCCAGTCTCCTTGCTTGGATATGTTTATCTGTTTGTACCTCCATGTCTAAGAATATTTTGTGATTTTTCTTTCCCGGTACTGCCTCCGGTTTGTGTATGTACTATTTGTCTGCGTATGCAAAATCAAGTTGTTTTTTTGCATGGTTCCCAGTATACTGCCTTCCCCACACAGTCGAGTGTGTTCTTGTGTTTTTATGACTAGTTTGCTACATTAATTTATTAGGTGGTTTACCGTTTCGTCTCTTTGTCCACATAGTCTACATTTGCTGTTTTCCTAGGTTATCTTACCGTTGATAAGTGGTTATAATTGCATTGTTTACTGCAGCTGTTAGTAATGATTCCGTTTCTGTTAAGTTTCTTTTTTCCTCGCCATGTCCCAGTGTTTTTGTGGATCGCGTCTCTTGTCATTCTCATGAATCGCTCGGGTTGCTGTTTCTCTTCCCATTTTTTCTCATCTTGTTTTCTGTTTCTCTGGTCTCTGTATTATTCCTTTTGACAGTGTCTCTTGCTTCAGTGATCAGTCTATCTGTGTTGTGGGTTACGTATTTTTAATTTTATTTTTGTGTCATTAACACAGTCTTCTATACGTACCAGTCTTCCTTCCACCGTCTTTCTTTTTTACGTAGAGTTAGTCAGTATTGTTCTTCGGGTGTATTATATTATTATTAATTATTATTATTATTTTCATTATTATAATTATTTTCTAAACGCAGTTTCAGTCTGTACACTTTTTAGACATGTCAGTCCCTATAGCCACAAGGGTTTTGATTGAAAGATAGTAATATTTTATTCAAGAGTGGCAGCGGTAAAACAGTGTGTTTATTTTTGTCTTAACTGATATCTCTTCAGCTTATTCGTAAAATATCGCTAAGTTCCCTTACATCCATAGCAGACGGTAACTTTGTTATCTTTTTTATGTACTTTAAAAATATCTCTATATTTACTTTCACAATTGATTGAGGACACATGTATGAATTGATGTATAAATATTCCATGATGGATCCCTGAACTCTAAATACTTATAAGAATTGAAGCGGCGTGTTTTCGATGGGCTTCAAAAGTGCATCTGGGCAGACAGAGACAACACAAAGCTTAATGTGAACGAGTTGTACTTCTTGTGTGTTATCCTGTATTCTTTGGAGATACGAACTACATATCGTCGACACATAAAGGTCCTGGGGAGGTTCCACTAAACGTGCCCCAGAAAGATTATAAATACTGAGAGGTGATCGTTTACCGTAGACCTCAATGTTCTACAGCAAGCAAGGGTATCGAGAATTGAAGTGCGCATCATACATAGTCAGATGTACTGAACAGTGCACCTGCTTAGGATGGTAGATCACAGCCCCTGCCCTAAATACCTTAAAACCCTTGATATGAATGCGGAGAACTGGGAAAGAGTAGTTTTGGAGCGATCGAACTGGCGCAAGTTAATATATGATGACTATGGCTGATTTGAAGCAAAGCAAATAGAGTACTATGTTTTAAAACATACTTTGTGGAAGCAGTCAGTACTGAACGAACCAGATACATTTCAACCCGATCATGTATGTGGTTTATATGGCAAAGACTGTTTCCTGAGTCACATCAGATACAATGGTAGGAGCCAACTAAACAAGTGTCAAACATGAGTTAAATATAGCTGTGCACAAAAAACAGTGTCATATTATGTCATCTCTGCAGCAAGACTTGTAAAAATAAGTCATGCTGAGCCATTCGTGTGCTCACAACTGGACATTGCAATTTTGTATGGGGTGGCCTGGTTCTGTAAAATGGTGGCAATCATCATACGATAATGTACCTACATTGACACAATGTGTCACCGATGATGTTAGCATTGTCTACATTGTATTGTCTTTATCTACTGATTCTTTTCTGTCAGTTATAAGCGGATCGTCTCAGAAAAGTCTAAATTGGAATGTTAATGTATCATTACAAAGCAATGTTACGGACACGCTTTGGTGAGCCTACGAAAGGTTTAATCAACGCCATTTTTATTTTTACTTGAGTAAATTACTCGATTAAAATGTGATTTAATCGTCAATATTGGAACGATAAAATGACTTACTTTTTATGCATTCGGGCATGATCGGACCGACCCATTTTTTATTCTTACAGTAGCGATGCTTCATATCCGGATATTTAAGCTTGTAGCCTTCTTTGCAAGAGTAGGTTGCCATCATGACGTAGGTTTTTTTCTCTGCGTGGAAATGGTAGTTGGCGCGCACGTACGCGTGGGGCACTTCCGGGGGCGAAAAACTGGCGGAGTTGCAAGAATTATCCGATTCCTTCAAGTGCGTTGCATTGCTCTTGCTCTGCTGGAGTCTGTGACGTTTTGCATTCGCCAATTTCTCTTGAAAGCTGGAAGGGTAGCGTCCTCGGTTTTCTGAAAAGGACAAGAAAAGAATAGATAGATTTAAACTAAGTGTCGCTTGGGATTTTTTTTAGTACAGATTTTAAAAAAATTGAAAAACTTTTTTGGATAAAATAAACTTCAATTACTCTAAGGACTCGGCGTTGCCCGGGATTCATTACGTTTAAAGGTGTTTTAAATATTTCTATGTTCTATAACCACGCTATTTCAGGTTCAATATCTAAGCAAAAATAACAAGTATGGAACACTAACTCTTACTAAAAGAATACGAGGTGTTCACCTTAGCTGATTTGTTTAATGTCGTAATATACCCAAACACCCGAATCAGATTAAGTATAAAAAATACATTACAGCGAAGTACATTACTTTATTGCAAATAACATGGTGAACCAATAACAAGTGAAAATTTGCTCGTCAGAATCAAAGTTTGATTTGTCAGTTCAATTGCGACTTAAGTTAAACTTAAAAAATCGGCCGACATAATATTATATATTCGATATTTATAAATTGTAATTCGTATCGTTTTATTCGTTTGTCTCACAAACACGTATGTTTTTTTTTGATATACCTTCGTTAGCATATATCCTAAAACTGCATTTCCCAGGGTACTTAGATAAGTATATTTCATTTTTGAGCAAAGGATGTGCAATATTATTGTAGAGTGCTCGTTCGCACCAAACACCCATAAAACGGAATACGACATTATTTAATTTATAACTTGATAATTATAAAAATATGTGATAAAACCTTAATATAGGCTTTCGTGTTAGAAGCACGTGTACATAGAGGTTCTCATTCATTCCCGAGAAACGCCTGATACGCTTCGAAAATTTAAGATATTTCAATAATTATCACTTTATTACACTCCTTTAACTCAATCAATGCTAAATACATTATTGTGCCCCATTTATAAAATTGAATTCATAAATTGTAATAAATAAGAATAAAAACCCTTCTAGTATTAATTTCTCGAACAGAAGAGTTTTGCACAACGTTATGTCCCCTTACGAAGATTAAAATTAACATATATTGTCTGATTTATACCCTGCTTCCTTTGTTCCAGCTCGTTTGACTCGTGTATCTCGTGGTCTTTATCATTTTTCTGTCTTGATGCCTCGTTATAATATAGCTTCCTATTCCAGTAGCTTTTTTTACTAAGAATCGCAGGTTTGTGGAACTCCTTTCCTGCTGACTGTCTTATTCCTACCTATATCTTCAGTCTTTTCAAGACTAAAGTCAATAGGCATAACCTGTCTTTGCGATTATCATCTTTCGTTCTTTTTAGCTCCTTACATTAAGTGGCTTCCTGCCTTGTCTGGAGCGAGTTCCATAAAAAAGAAATGATCACCCTAATTGTAAAAAATAAGCGGACATCTTTTGACTGACCAAATCCCGACGCATTATTTTACTTTCAGAACATTATTAAACAACGATCGTCGGGTTATTTCATTTGATCTCCTTTTTAGTAAATCAGTCTTACACGATGCCGATGCAATATCTTAAACAAGCGTAGACATACGAAGTTTTATAGCATCATCGTATGAAAAAGAGACAAAAATGTGACCCGTTGGCTTACCCATTGAGCTAGATTTAAATGCTTTGAATCAGGAAAAGGTGAGTTTGCAAAGCATGTTAAATATGAAAATTGAAAGACAAAATCTAAAATCATCCTTTTCTCCACCCTATTTTCTTACTCTCTACGAGTTAAATAGTATTAGCGCTTGTGGTCATATTCCCTGTTTGTTAATAATGGACTATTTGAATATTTTTATTTGTCCTTTCTTAATAATAATAGAGAGAGGCGAGTGTAAAAGACGACGAATAAGAGGAGAGGGCGGTCAAACCACATTCTGTGGAAACGAGCGAAAGTGATAGAAAGTTTATAAGAACTCGGCCACTTGATAAGTTAATTGAATAGAACGGCCAATTGGATGGCATTTTTTCAAACATAACTTAATCCCAAAACCGAGGATTATGTTAGCATACATTTCGTCCTACTACAATATTTAGAAAAAACGCTTCAATGAAACGAACGTGTATTAAGTCAGCTTTTGTATAATAGTAGACAGAGGGTCCTGAAATATAAACACAAAAACCCTCAAATGGGAGCGAGATTCACCAGCCCAAATATGACAACAGTACTCAATACATACTGGACAAGGCTGGTGAAGATGGGCGGTAGCGCTTGATATTTTTAAGGCCTTTGACAAGGTCTGGCATAAATTAATTCGTACGGTATTACTGGACGAATATTTAATATAAGTAGATCTTTTTAGCCAACAGAAAGATCTAGGTTGTCCTTGATGGCCGTACATTTAAACAACATGGCATTGATGTGGTTGTGCCCCAGAGGTCGATCTTTCGACTGTTATTATTCCTGATTTTCATAAATTACCTCCCTGATGCAATTGTGTCCGAGATGGATATATTTGCTGATGACACCATGCTTTATTCTCGACATGTAAGTAAAACAAACACGCACATATCCAAGGCAATCGCCAAATCCTTAGAATATGCCCCCCCCCCAGTTTGTAGTGGAATGGGGACATAAATGGATGGTAACATTTAATTCTACTAAGTCAAAGCTACTTTCCTTTAACAATTATAAGAAACTTTTTCAACCACCGATTGTCATGACTAATATCACCATACCTGAGAGTTCATCATTCAAACTCCTAGGCCTTACATTCACAGGTAACATTAATTGGAATGAATAAATATAAGACATTGTCAAACCTGCTGCTACCGTGCGTGAAAACTTATATTGGTCAGTATCCTTCATCAAAGCTACTATTCATGTAGAAATGTAAATGTAATGTGAACAAACATCTTGATGCACTACTCTCTACTTAAGATACCCAAGTGTGTATGGCGCTTAGTTCACGTCTCAGTGGCAATGTGCTTTCTTTGGGTTGAACTAAAGTAATAAAAACAAACATAAAAACAAAAAAACTAGGTATGATAGTAGATTTGGAGAGATAAGTGTGAGAAATGGTTTGGAGCGATAGAGAAACCCGACTTTACGAGAAGCAGAAAGAGCAATGGATTGAATATATGAATCCCGAGAAATATATTATGAGAAATAAAAACCAAGTTACAGAGCCATCCATGAACACCTCAGAAAAAAAAACCGACGCGTTTACGATTGAATTTTCACCCTTCACGAATTAAAAACAGTACCTAAGACGATCATTCGGCGACATCTACAATGACTTGTGACCAACGTCTTTGCATTTCTATCCACTGAAATAATGTTGATATAGAGCAGCGTCTGACATGATTACACGGCCTCACGCGATGCATCGAACTCATACAAAGAAAGCGCGCCAGAATGATTTGCTTCGAAACAAAGCCCATTACGCAAGGTAATTTAACAGATATAAACAAAGTGACAAGGCGTGGCTAGGTAGATGCGGGGAACGGGTGCAGGACCACTAAGTACAATGGCCGCGCTGTGAGCGGATGGCAGTTGCACCTGTTGGCCATTATCAGAGACCGTGAAAAATGTAATCAGCGCTACGCCGAGAAGATCAGGACAGATTGCTTTTGGCTGATAAAATCGACAGACAGAGCATTAGTAATGGGGAAGAGATAACAATTGAATGATGAACTGCAAATAATAGATAGAGATAATTATGCTAAAATTATACTCGTCCCAGGACGGATAAAATTAATTCACCAAACAATACAGCAATTTTATATTCTCGTACGAAGATTAAAATAAAGTTAAAATTCTACTAAACCTTATGTCTAGAATCCTTATTCTAATTGTGATAAAACTCCCTAATATGGTTTGAATCCAGAAAATGTCTAACATTAAAGCTTAAGAAATGGACATTTGGAGCACCTTGCTTCATTCGGGTCTAATGCATATGGGTCAAATTTAATGCGAATCTGATATATTTGAATTTACAAATAAGATTCTGCGCCAATTTGGGGGATATTTATGAATTGATATCTAATACCTGGTGTTACAATTTAACAAAAATCGCAAGTATATGAATGTTCAAGAAAGGTCCCCACCCCATTTTTATTTTGCAGTTTTATTAGAACCATGTGTAATGTTTTAATGCTTGTGCAGATTACCGATTTGTTCCATTATGTTAGTGTACATATCTTAATGCCGTAAAC
>OY744521.1:121979352-122049352 GCA_963556195.1 Sepiola atlantica
CATATATATATAATACACACACACATATATATATATATATATATATATATGTATATTTACATATATATATAATACACACACACATATATATATATATATATATATATATATATATATATATATATGTGTGTGTGTGTGTGTTTTAGGCAGGACATCATTTTACTTATCGGAAGCATACTAGCAATATGAGCTTTCTCTTTAATGATTAAAAGTAAAACAAAGCAAAAAAAACATCCAACCGGTGTTTGCCCTCTCATAATAAAGGTGACATCGAGGGAGTTAAAACAAAAGTGGTGAGAAGTGAAACTAGAGAAATATACTGTATGTATACCAAATTTAACAGCATTGCGTTATATGCACAGTAGGAGATGTATCTTAAAAACTGATCCGTCGAATCCTAATAGATACTTCTTTTTTATTTACAAAGGGTTGGACGTTTTAGATGAACACGGATCGTTTCCAGATTTTTAGATTAGTTAGTGAGTAAGCATGACTCAGAATAGTGAAGGAGTCAATGCTGAAATTCATAGCGCACGCTGGTTTTTAAGCAACTGGTTGATAATTGAAGACACCTATGTGTTATTTAAAACACCCATTGAATAGAAGGTTCCAGTCTTAATTTTACTAGTTATGTGTGGTTTGACTCTACTATTCAATCTCAACATCGTCTTACACGCGTAGTCGGCACTGCAACCACATTTAAAATGATAAATCAAAGTATTCTTATGGTGTGGAGATGGTAAAACGTCAGGTTATCACAGTAGATGGTTCCAAAATGGATCATTAATATCGTACAGCCAATATTGAAGAACTAGAGTAAATAATGCTTAAAAGATTCGTTTTATTTTGCAAATTACATTTGAAAGTCTAAGGTTGCTAATAAAAGTATGTGTTTTACGATATTAGCAACCTATTTTCCTGTGTTCCTATTTTGGAAACAATAGGTATATGTGCCGATTTTTTATATCTTAGCCAGTTATCGTCGTCTCATTCCTGAAACCATATTCATGCAGTTGATGAAATTGGCCATTACATTTGTTGAATTCCGTTTTAAAAATGCAAAGTACAGGCATTTATGGGCTGTCCTGGGAATAACAATGGCGAATATTTCTCTGTTTTTTCAATGAAAAGAAATTATTATCTGGACCCACTAAACCTTTAGTCTCCTTTCGATATGCAGACAATACATTTTGCCTTTTTAATAATAAAACGGAGGCAAATAAAATATTTTCCTTACTCAATAGCATGCAATCCGCATTAAAATATACTTTTGAAGGATAGCGAAATTCCACTTTAACTTTTCCCGATGTACCTCATCGAGTTACCTTACATCAATCTACGTAAACATACGTTTACAGGACTATATACCGCTGGGATTCATTTTGTCCTAAAAACGAAAGGTAAACTTAATTTGGACCTTAATACATAGAGCAATTTTGATTTTTTTTTAAATCAAAATTGGACGAAGAAATAAAAACTATTACGAATACTTTATCCAATAATGACTTTGATGTGATTAGGTAAGTCATCAAACACAAAATAACTATTTTTTCCGAAATAAAACCAAATACGGTGACATGTCTGATTTACATTCGTTTACCTTGGTTAAGTTCAATGAATGAGAAATTCGTCTAGCAAATCTACTCAACGTTTGAAAAGAGTTTTTCCTGTTTCTACCGTTATCGAATAAATTTAAAATCTTCACTTTTTCTGAAAACATTCGTTGATCCGAACGAAACCTGTAAAACTTCGCGTTTCTTGATGATTTTTCGTGTATTTTGATTTATAATGTAATCTTCTAAAAAAAGTAGCCCCCAATACAAAACGCAGCGGATTTAACTCCCAGATAATTTTTTTTAGTCAGTTCCCTAAAACTGACCCCCAAAACGGGTGATCATTGTTCGTATTTTCGATATCGAAAATAAGAACAAATGTACCTTCCTACAATTCGACATAGTAGACTTCTACCCGTCTATATAAGAATAACTCTTCAACATCGCCCTAGAATTTGTCGAAATGTATACCGATATATCCAAGGATAAAATCCACATCATTAAAAATGTAGGAGATCAGTTGTAATCAATAACGAGGACCAATGGATTAAAACAAATATGAAAAACTCCTCTGATTTGGCCATGGGTGGCCTTGAATTTGCGGAGGCATCATATCTTGTGCGGTTATTCATTTTATATACACTTACAAGTATATTTGATAATACAGATATCGGCCTTTATAGAGATGATGGATTAGCGATAATAAGAGATTCCAACAAGGTCAAGGGAGAGAACTTTAGGAAAATTATACATATGGAAATGAAAAAACTAGGCCTAAAAGTAGATGTACTGGCTAACATAAAACAACTAATTGCTAGACGTCACGTTAAACTTAAATAAAAAATACTTACGAACCATACCTAAAAGATAACGCCAATCCAATATACGTAAACCCAAAGTCTAATCACCCCCCATCAATCATAAAACATATCCCGAATTTTATCGAACGTAGACTTATCAACAATTCTAGCAACGAAAGTGTTTTTAAAAACTAATCAACATTTACAATACAGCTCTAAAAACTAGTGGTTACCATAATACCGAGATTAAATATGAAAATCAGGACACGAATAATTACAACAAAATTAAAAAAGAAAAGAAAAAGAAATATAATCTACTATACCCCGCCCTATAGCCAGATGCTTAAAATAAAACTGAGCAAAAAATTCCTAAATCTGATTGAAAAACACTTCCCTGTAACCAATCCCCTGCATAAAATATTACATGAAAATAACCTAAAACTATCCCACAGCTGCTGTCAAAACCTAGAAATGATAATTAAGACACACAATAACAAAACACTAAAAGAGAACAACAGAGAGGAAAAAATAACAAATTACATAAAAAGTGGAAAATATAACAAAAATAACACTAAGAACAAAAATATAAACAATACTAATAGGAATAAACAAAACACTAATAGTAACCACCCGAATAGAAATGAAAAGGTTAGCAATGAAGAGAAAAGATGTAACTGCATAAATCGTACACTTTGTCCACTAGAAAATAAATGTCTAACCAAAAGTATTGTATACCAAGCAACAATATTAGCCAAGGAAATACCAAAATAACAAGAAATACTACGTGGGTACGACCTCCCTCGATTTTAAAACCAGATATTATGAGCACAAAAGCACATTTAAAAACAGAGAACGTCGAATTAAAACAGCACTAGCAAACAACTATTGGGAGCTCAAAGAAAATGGACGCTCACCAATAAGTGAATGGAAAATAATAGGACAGACCAGTACATGTAGAAATTTAAGCGATTCGTGTAGATTATGCCCGAATGAAAAATTTGAAATCCTA
Organism: Sepiola atlantica; assembly: GCA_963556195.1. Taxonomy (NCBI): domain Eukaryota; kingdom Metazoa; phylum Mollusca; class Cephalopoda; order Sepiida; family Sepiolidae; genus Sepiola; species Sepiola atlantica. The sequence continues at coordinate 121,982,715 of OY744521.1, forward strand.
AACTTTAAAGACCCCCGAAATCTATTAAACTGTAGAAGTGAGATAGCAAACAGCTGCTTACATAGAAATAAATTTACCTTAGGCTAATGATAAATAAATAAACAAATAATTAAAAAAAAACTAAACAAAAACTTAACAATTTAAAAATTAAAACCTAAAATAGAAATACAAGGCACCACGTGTTAAAATAAATTCACCCATTATATTGACATAACAAAGGAAACAGGATATAGGTCAATCTATAGAAAACAGAACAATAGAACAGGATATAGGAAGTAACACTAACAAGACCTTTGTTCACGAGAAGCCCAACGATTGGCTGAGAGAACAACAACGAATCTGATTGGTTAACTAGCTAGTCGTGTATATAAAAACACCCGGCAAAAATAACTCCATGCATTTTAGCCTGAACCTTCCGCCCGGGGATGAAACGCCGGAGCCTCTGTGTAGCTTAATTTCCATAAATATATGTTCATAACTTAATATATATATATATATATATATATATATATATATATATATATATATATATATATATATATGAGTCTAGTTGAACCTACCCGGCGTTTTCCAGCTGTCATTTTACTTGCAATTGTTAAAACTATGTTTTATTCTTCAAAAGTATTATTTTTCTTGTTTCAAACATCGAGAAATAAAACAAAATGGCGTAGTAGTACAAGATGCAAATCAATCCGGTGCAATAAATATGATGTAGTAATGCAGAAAACTTCCTTAATTCTTATCTCGTTTTAGTTTATAAGTTTTGTTATTATCAGAAATACAGTTTTGATGGTATGAAAGGTTTAAAATAGATTATGACTTTATGAAGACGCTATATATTCGTGTTTACCAACCTTTTAAAGCTAGTGTCTCCTTAGCTTTCAAATAGTTTACTATTACTTCCGCTCTCCATGTTCACATGAGAGTCTTTTTCACAATGGGAAACAAAAATATTAAACACAAAATATATATCTAAAAAAATAATGATTGAATAAACTATTTAATTTGGTCTTCACAATTTGGTTTTCTCAAATGCACAAATGAAAGTATTTCTTTGTTAGTTTCAAATTGAAAACAACAATATAAAGCACAAAATAGATATTGCAAGGCACTAATTAATCTAATAAACCAGTTTATTTAGTTTTGACAATTACTTCTAATCGGATAAGTGTACTTTGTGTAGAGATATCTATTACTTCACATCAAGCTTGTTCTTCTTTCGTGTGAATCAGATGATTCTGGTGTTGGCATTAGTTTTCCTGATGTTTGTCTAGTTAGACCTCTTTCTGGAAAGGCATCGGATACCTACGGAAAGGACCACGAGAAGGTTGCCAACATCCCTAAGTGAAAGTAGTACTGTAAAACCGACTGGATTCGAACTTGGAACACCCAGGTATTCGGTCCGTGTCGTTACCCATTTAACCGCCGTCAGCTCCCCACATCAAGCTGAAACTCATTAAGAAGAAGTCGTATATCCTCACAATCAGTAATTTCAAGCCTATTCTTTTGCTTGAAAAGAAGCAAGGGAACTGCACCATGCCCCGTTCTAACAAATATGATGTGAAAGAGGGAATAACATTTTCCTTCTCCTTTATTGAATTTAGTAGTCAGTGCTCAGCCGTATGACCAGTTGAGCTCAACTAAATTAACTGAAAAAGAAGACAATAAAGTAGCTTTATAAGGCGGCAGGGATGTTCCATTATACTTATCAGGTGCATTCCCTGTGTTCTGAATCGCTGCTGTTGATAATCTATTATAGATCTTTAATGCCGGTAAATGGCAATTTGATTCTAAAACCTAGTTTCATAATACTGGAGAGAACTCATGGATTTTTTTGTAACCAAAAATCTTTCTTGGACTTTGGATTGAAACTGCCTCTCATGTTACCTCATTGTTTACATCTAAGAATGGATTCATTGTCCAGTCTGGTATTTTAAGCGAATAATATCCTGAAATTCGTCAGACATGGCTCTTTGCAACTCTTCCAATTGAGAAGAATACACTTGGAGGTCATCATACTTTTCTTTTGATTCAATTGAGAGAGACATGGAAATATTATTTAGTTTGAATAACTTAGGTTTAGACAGGAAGGTGAAGTGATAGATTTGACTTTTATAAGGTTGGCATAATTTTCACGCAACTGCAAAGTCATTTCATTTAAACTTTGTAAATATGTCGAACAGATTTATATATATATATATATACATATATATCGGCGGAATAATAACAATCTGAGGCACTGGAGGTTATTCAAGCGTTGCGCTGTGGACGGTTTGATTTGGCTTGATTTTTCTGGGGAGTGCTTATATTGATGTTGAACTAAGTATATGTCTTCCGCCGGATGTGGGGGATTCCCCCTTTCCATTTTCCCCTTTTTTCTTTTTCTCTTTTCCTTTTTTGGATTGTACCGGACTTGATTCTTGTGGGGGCGCATCACAGCTACCACATATTACAGCGTTGTTTGAGCTGTCTTTTGAACTTGTTTTGCTTTTTTCTTCTTAAGTGATTTCAACTAGATCAATCCTCTGTATGGTATTGTCAGTTGTTGAGGTCAATATCTCAGGTGTTGTACCTCCCTTGATGAACTGCCTAGCAAGCACCTTGCTAGGTAGCGAAACACGTGTAGGGAACAATAGCTTTACAAAATAAATAAATAATATAATAAAATAAAATATCTTGTTAAACTCGTCAAATATACATATAAATGCTCTGTACCCTATAATCGGGGCTCATCGAGCTTGTTTTTATTGGCCTTGTTCCGGACTTTACTGAATATTCTCAGTGAAACATCAATATATATATATATATATATATATATATATATATATATATATATATGACCGCAATCATTTCCATTATGTCTGTAGAACTGGTCAGCGAGTACAATTAATTACCTTCTTTAATTAATTACTTTTCATTGATTGTCTTACATCTGTGTTCATTAAACCGTATAAGCTGGGGATTTCCTCATACTTATTGTGTAATGCTTTTTCGCTTACAGCATTAATGAATGCGATTTTAGTACTTGCAAAATATAATGGCTTTAACGCATCTATACAAATAGAAGAGACATACGTCTGTTGGTGCGAGTGTGTGTTTGTGTGTATGTCGGTTTACGTAAAAGTTAGTAGAAATTATCAGTTATCCATCCGGATCATCGTACAGGGTTCGTTATTTATTTCTTTAAGCGGAACATGGTTGGCTTAATGTTATATTTGAATATTTTTTTTAGATGAGGATTGATAATTTCTATCATTTGGATTATTCGCACTACTATTCTCATTTTCGCTGTTATTTTCAAAACGTTTCGGCCGATGTAATCCTCGACCTTATTTTAAGTTGGGGATCTGTATATAAAACTCGTGAAAGTATACAGAATTTCGAAGTGAACCGTTTATTTAATCCACGGAAGTAGGTTGTTCTCATTCAGTCAGCCCTGGACGTTTAAAAGTGTTACTGATTATGCTAGTCTTTTTTAGTATCTTCTGCAGTAAGGAGTGAACCTTTCACCTCCAGAGGAATGCCATTTATAACTGATTTATAATCAACGCTTTTTACTGTTATGTCACGAGTTCATGTGGAAAGTTCTATTATAAATCTGGTCTATATATTTAGTATAACTACTTATCACTATAGACATAAACATATATTGTTTAAAGTAAACATATTTGAATAATTTACTGCAGTTTCACTGTGAATTCGACCCTCAAAAATGCATTTCTTTATAACACATCTGCATACATTTGAATGTAAGCCCAAACACTTGGAAATGTATACAGACGTGTTAAATAGACATGCTGAGGATCGGATTTATCGAGAAATTGCAGTAGTCTAAAGATAATTTTTTTTTTAAATATTTATATTGTTATCAAGTACTTTCTGAAATGTGTAAGATCTGCATTCTTGCATCGGATCGGTTACGAGAGGCTGATGTTTTATTTTATTGATTATATATATATATATATATATATATATATATATATATATATAGTGTGTGTGTGTTACTTAATTTTTTGGAAGATCTGATTTTAATTTTAATTAAACTATCACTGAGAAACAAACACCACGTTCGAACCTCAAAAAGCCAATTTGGAAGAATTCAAGCAGTTATTCCAATATAAAATGACCTTACAATCAAACGACCAAAATATAAGACCAACCACACACTTTACGAATACATTAATATCAATAGCAGAGAAAAGCATCCCCAAAACATCTCCCTCTATAAAACGAAATACACCATGGTTTAATGAGGGGTGTACGAAAGCTATAAAGAAACGCCGAACAGCGCTTTAAAAACAACCCAACAAAAGAACACATAAACATCTTTAAGAACTGCAGACGCTAAACCCGACGAACTTTTAAAGAGGCCACAAGAAAAACATGACACAGCTTTATATAAAAAATGAACATGAATACCAAAAGCAAAACGGTATAGGACATGGTAAAGAAAATATTAGGGAAAAACAATACACCCCTAAAATAACTAGTAAATAGCAATACAAACTCCACAAAAAAAATAGAAAATGCCAACCTCCTGGCAGAAACCTCTGAAAAAAAAACTCCTCTTCTAAAAATACCAATATCGAATTCAAAAGTATCAAGGAAAAAGAAGTAAGGGAACAGATAAGTTTCCAAAAAAAGACTCCCCAAGACTACAATCAGAACTTCACAATCAACGAACTAAACGATTCTATAACAAAGCCTATAATACGGCCATAGGTCCTGACGAAATCCACTATGAATTTCTGAAAAATTACCCCCCACCCGAAACCAAGAGAATATCTATTGCCTATCTACAACCATATATAGAAACGGGTAATATCCCTAAAAATCAATGGGCAATTGAAAATGGTTTTAAAATATCCCGAAATAATACGAAACGCATATACTTCTGTCAATTACAAAAAATGCACTACGCGCCAGTTTTAAAACTAGAAAAAATAGAAATACATGTGGCACAACAGCATAAATTCCTTTGAATTATCTTTGATTCAAAACTGACAGTTATTCCCCACATAACACAACTAAGAATTCAATGCAACAAAGCCATCCAACTGATGAAAGTATTGCCACACACTAACTGGGGTGCAGACAAGTACACATGATTAAACTTATACCAACACTTGTTTGCTCCAAACTGGACTACAGCTGCTTCATTTATGGATTAACCCGAAAATCGTAGCTAAAAACATTAGAAACTGTTCACCACGACCGACTGGGGGCCTTCCACACATCTCCTGTTGAAATTTTGTACGTAGAAGCACATAAAGCTCTTCTAATCTTCAGAAGACAGAAACTAACATTACAATACTACATAAATCTAAAATCATGCCTATTAAATCCAGCATACAATTCCATATTCAAACCAAATTACAAAGAACTGTACCAAAGGAGAAAAAAATGCAATAAAACTTTTTTCTCCAGATAGAATCAATAATTAAAGAAACAAACATCCCCCTCAAAAAGATACATGATACCATATAACCAACAATATCACCGTGGGAAATGACACAACCGAACGTAAACTTGGAAATTAATACACTCAATAAAAGTCTGCACATCCTCTCTGTAAAAAAACTAAAGAAAATCCTAGTTTGTTATCCTACATATACCGCTATATTTAAAGACGGATCTAAGGACAAGAACATAAAACGATGTGCATGAAAACCAAACTATCCAACCAGATTATCTTAAAGAAGTACATATTTTCAGTGCAGAATCCAATGCAATAGATTTAGCACTTGATATTATCTCGCAGAGTAAAAAAAAAATCATTATTCTTTCAGAATCATTATCATTGAATTGAACAACATTGAAAAATAGAAATCTAGATAACCCACTGATCATCAAACTATTATGTAGAATAATATAATTGTTGAACACCAAATAAATTATATTTTGTTAGATTCCAAGTCACATAAGTATCCGAGGAAATAATAAGACTGACACAGCAGCAAAAACCACCTAGAAAGAGCTCCTCAACAACAAATTTAAATTTCCATACATAGACGTCAAGGCAAACATCCAAACATATATCCGTAAGAAATGGCAGTCTAGATAGAGCAGTAATACATTCAATAAATTGTTGACAATACAACCTGATCTGGGAGAATTGAAGCAAGGCTATAGAAAGTCACGAAAGGAGGAAGTCATCTTCTCCCGACTCCGTATTGGTCAAACAAAAGCAACGCATTCATTCCTGCTTGAGCAGAATAAGGAACTATTTCAAGACATCAGAGTAGAACTCATAATGTCATTTCTGAAGAATCTAATATCTATAAGTTCAATAAACCGAACTTTCTAAGGAAGAAAATAATTCATTGTAGACTGTTTACTCAAGAAATATGCACATATAAAAGAAATTAACCCAAATCTGTTTAACATTTAATGATATTATTAACCTCACACATAACATATTTTTGCCAATATAAGAAATGAACACCTTCATAGCCATGACTTCAATCATACAATCTGTAATTTGTAAACATTTTTAATATTGCAATATATTTTATGAGTGGTTTGAAGCATTTAATGATGGGTCTGGATGCATAGAATAAAGAGTATACTATGTTGTGTTAGCTTTGTTTCGGATTATTTATTAAATTTACAGCTGAACTAGGGAACAAATATCACTAATTTACATGGTACTATTTACATGGTACTAATAGCAGGTAAAAAAGTAGACCCACCCGACAAATGTATTTATTGGACCGATTATATCCGCTCAAGTGTTGATAATAGTGAGTTCAAGTGATTCGTTCACCCTACCCGACGAAGAGCGAACAATTCAACGATGACGTCGCTGTCTGCGTTCTTTTTTCTAACTAAAGAGCTGACATGTTTTCAGGGTAACGGAAATGCGTTGGTTTTAGTACTTTACGATATTGCATTTTTATATAAATAAAAAATATATTAATAGTGAATAATAATTTTTCAATAAAAAAAGCAAATGCCGAGACCCGTTGTTGACTTAGACCTTTAGTCTGACGCTCTTCTAACTAGTGATATATGTTGTAATACTAAGCATTTAATATTTATACTGGCTGCTGCTGCTTTCCAGCTCATCATTTAAGATGGCGTTTGTTTTTGTTTTTTTAAATCTTCCAAGGCACATATTAAATTATAAATTATTGTTTAGAGGCACTTTGCATTCTCTACATACACTGTACATCTAGATTCCGTAGTAGTTATACATACAATTGTATTCTAAGTCGATTGATGATAAAACAATTGCCATAATCCAGAAATAATTCCCTCTATTTTGTTAGTCCATATGAATCACGAATAGAACCCTCTTTCGGATTATTCATACATTTGGACAATTATTTTCATACTGAGTTTATTGATGATAAAAACAATTGTAAGAATTTAAAAGAAATTATTGAAAGACCCAAAACGATATCTATAAATACATTTGCTCCGGCTTTCAAGAGTTCTATTTTAGCCCGAGGCGAGACTTCCCGTGGTATATTAGCAATATTTCAGCAAATCTCTTTCGATTTTTTAATACTTTCCTAAAAAAAAAATCAACCTTATCCAACATCTCCGATAGCCATAGGAAAACCCTTTGTGGGCCGGATTTGGACCGCGCACACCAGGTTGCCAATAGTAGCAGCTACTAGTACCATCTAAGCTAGTACTACTTGTTCTATGATAAGGCTATTAACGACTAAACTGCAGGCCTTTGCTTGTCTAACGAAACGAGTGGATCGACACCCGGACACACTAAAAAGAAGAAATGCCAAAAAGCAGATGAGCTCATCGGGAGTCAACGGTCATCCATACTGATGAACAATAGAAACTCGTCTTGGGTTAACTCTCAGCAGCCTCATAACTCTCGCTTCCTCCTGGTTACTCATTTAGTCCTCACATTCCATGAGCGATGTTTCTGACAAAGGGGGGAGAACTGCTGTTTTCTATGTTGACAGTTGTTTAGCGGGGGATATGTAGAGATTTTCAAATCACGGCTAATTAAAACAGAACTTTAAAAAAAACATAACTCAATTCTAGAACCAAGCTATGTATATTATAACGTTAATTGACTTAGTTTTAATATGATAATAGATTACGAATAAAAGCCTGTGTTTTTTTTTCAAACTTAATGCATTTTATTAATTATTGTATATTAATCTCTGTACAGCGAAAGTAAATTCAATGGCGTCGACGGCTTTGACGGTCGATCATGGTAATCTCATAATCGTATCCCCCATCCCCCATGCCAATTCTTTACTTCTTTTCGCGACGAAATCAAATAGTTACTTAATAGCTTTCGGGTACTTTGCCAAATTTGTGTGACAATCCACTTATATCGTTTTCTGTTTATCGTAGCAGAAGGCAAAGGAATTTAATGGATTATTCCATTTTCTCATTATGTAGACATTTGATTCGTTTTCTTCTCGGTTCTTTCTTCTTTTCCCGAATTAGTGCTGGCGAAATGCAAAACCATTGTTTTCCTTTTTCGACTAAATTCCTTTTCATTATCAGTATTATTATTATTATTATTATTATTATTATTATTGCTGTTATTGTTATCGTTTTAAAAGACTGTTGCGTATGTTAATTGCAATTTCAGCCTCATGAGTTCGCAATGCAAGTTAATTGGCAATTTATTTGATAGGAGAAAACGTGAATTATATAAAGTCCGATAAAAGCAACGGGGCGGATTAATTGTTTGTAAATTTAGGATATTTACACATTAGAAATTAAATTAAAAGCCACAGCCCACTCACACGTAGGGCCAACGTGAAGGAGGAGCTCAGGGGTAGCGCCATGTGGCTTGACTGTCTGGGGGACCAGGGTCGGGAGGAGAAAAGAACTATACAATTTAAATAAATCAGTAAAAAAGAAAATGATGTTTATTCATTCAAAGCTGGAAACGACTGAACTTACAAAGTGCGCACTAGCTAAATCAGGTTTGAACGGTTCTCAGTTAACCCATAGAAAATTGGTTGGGTGGGGGCGTGATTGGCTTAATGGATACCATTTTGGACTATGGAATCGTTTATTCCGAGTTCAAATCCTCGTCGATATGTTGTGGTCATTTACGCATTAATACTACTGGAAAATGTTTTTACCAAAATGGTCAAAGTTTCGGAATTTTTTAGATGAAGATTGATAATTGTATTAGTCAGACTACTGGTGTTATTCTCACAATGTTTAGGCGGATGTACCCTCCGGCCTTCTTGAGGTGGGTCGTGTCGAACTCTGCAATCTGTACGGAATTTATGTTTTAATCAACATGAACCTGTGACGCAATCGGTAAAGTGTTAAGTAATACTTAGTTCTGAGTGATAGTCGTCTGTGGACAGAAAGTTAAGTACAGGCGGTACGAAGAATATAATAAAAAAATACTTAAGACTTCTATTCGGCCATGACTGACGGAACGAGAATAACTTTCCCTCGTGGATTTAATGCACTTCATCTTTTCTTTACTACACTTCATCTTTTCTTTACTACGCTTCATCTTTTCTTTACTACACTTCATCTTGTAAGTGAAGAAGAAATCCGTCTAGACTGAGGCAATTTAAATTTTTGTTTCAATCCAGAGTGCCTCATTTTTGGATAGCTAGATATTCTCTACTTATATAAATGGCCTTGTGTCTAACTTTAGTAAAAAGGGAACATACGCACCCGAAGATAGTCGGAGGTTACATCGGCCGAAACGTTGTGAAAATAGTATCCAAGATGAGAAAAGTAGTCTGAATAATCCAAATGATACAAATTGTTCCTCTGTGTATGGGTATGATAGCGACTTGAGTATTTCTGCAGTTTACGGACCGTACTGAACTAATAACGTTATTATTTGAAAACCCATTGTTCGTGTGGAGAGGAGGACTTTGTTAACTATTCTGTATTTTCAGCTAACAATTTAATAAACAAAAGATACCGTAAAAATTGAATTTAACTTTAACATCCTATTTAAAAATAGCACAGTCCGTAAACTATAGAAGTACTTTGCGACTTGCTTCGGAATTATTTTTTTAACATAAGGATCGATAATTTGTATTATTTGGACTACTATTTTGAACATGGTTGTTATTTAAATAATACTCTCGAAGTAGTGGGTGTGTGATATTGATATAAGGATTTATTTTTAATTGCATCCATTGACAGAGATACAGAGGCCACTAATATGTTTGATAAGTGATAGGCGTTTATATTAAATTTTAAAAAAATACACGCAGAATTAATGATATTGCTAAAATGTATCATGTTATTCGAAAGAATGCTCTTTGTTCTACAACTATGTGTTTTAATTTTTTAATTTCTATGATTTTTGTGTATTTTCAGGTCAGAAAAATTGAATATCGGGAAGCCAAAACTGTGTATTCTCAACGCTATTTGCTTTTTGCATTTAATCGACATGTGCAGGCTGCTCGTCAAATTTTTGTAGTGCAAGCAGAAAGAACAATGTCCTAAGGTATCGCCCCGTGAGTATTTGCGCTTTAAAACGGGAATTTTGACTGCACTAACGGACACCTGTCGATCATTGGGTTCGATGAAGAGCGATTAAATTTATTCACGGAAATCCGTTCAGGCGATCAGAGAATTAGATGAGCAGATCGATTATGATATAAACACTAGAGAGCATCCTTCAATCAATGGCAGGTTCAAAAACGCTCATCAATTATTTACCAACCTACTAGGTTCAATGGAGGTAACGACGTATTTAACTAGAGAATTGAATATCCATCTTTGCCTGTATCGCTTATAATTACTTTTATGTTTCATCGAATAAACCTAATCTCTATTTATATAATTAGGTATATGTATATGTTTAAATATCTGTCTGTATAAGATTCACTCCTAAACTAATTATCAGATAATTATGAATCTGGAAAGCCAGCTGATAGGCGTAAGGATGAGTAATGTGGGCTATATTTATTTCAATTTAGTGTTACGCAAAATGACCAAGAAGAGGTGGAAGTCACTCGTGAACATCAGAGACATCCGATTTTTGTGAACTTTTAACAATAAATTTTTGTTGTTGTTTTACCTCCTCTTCAGGAGGTTAGGCACAAGGCCAATTTTAAATTACTCCCACAAGGTAAGATGTGACCCATGGTCGGGTCGGGAAAGTGGGGCTTGAAAAGCCAGTGCCCAAGAAGGTGAGCACTCTGGCCGTTAAAAATTGCCTGGGCAGCCCCGTCGGCATTCCCCGGTAGGGGCGCCTCAGGCAGTAAGCAATAAACTTACTCCTCCCCAAAGAGGAGAGGCAAAGCCTGGGAGGATGGACCTCCTAGAACTGCACAGGACCGTCCCATAGACCGGCGTAAATCAAGCCCCAAAGGGCAAGACGATACCAGTCTATGGAGTGCAGTATCCATCGAAACATATACTACACTTTGATCTTTTAACAATAGGTAGTAGACATTATTCAATAAATATCCCACAAATTTCATATTCTTAGGAGTATTTTAAAGGGTTGTTAGAAGGTAGAATATGGGTACAGCCTACCATTTGAAAATTCAAATATATCGGATTGATATTTATTCACATCATTAAACACTAATTAAGTAAGATTCAATAAATTTAAATTTTGGTTTTAAGACCACCTTAATCTTAAGTTTTTAATTTAGGACATTTGCTAAATTGGAAAATAGAATGGTGCTGATATCGATCCTGAACCAGTTTTCGTGAGGTTCGACTCGGAAGCGTTCGGCTGTCCTACGCAAACGCCCGAGAGTTGACGAGCCGATTTGTACCAGACGACAATTTTGATACTGTGATGCGTCCTATGATAATAATATTTTGCTTGTTTTTTTTTGTTTTTTGTTTTTAGGGTTAGGGTTTAGGGTTAGGGTTGGGTTTAGGGTTAGGGTTAAAAATATTTATTTTATAACAGTAATTTCGCTCTGTTTTGCTTGTTTTATTTGTTTTCTTGTTTAAACAATTTCTTGCAACTATAACTAACAATTATAGGACGCAGCAATGTATCAAAATAAAAAAAAGTATTTATTTGATAACAGTAACTTCGCTATGTTTTGCTTGTGTTTTTTGTTGTTGTTTCTTTTAGAAAATTTCTTGAAAATATAACTTACAATCACAGGACGCAGCACCGTATCAAAATTGTCGTCTGGTACCATTCGGCTCGTCAACACTCGGGCGTTTGCGTAGGAACGCTTCCAAGTCGAACCTCACGAAAACTGGTTCAGGATCGATATCAGTACCAAAAGGATTCTAGACATAATTGTAAGTATCATCATATTTTGATTTTAATCTTCATAAGGAAACATAAAAGTTGTGCAAAACTGTTCTGTTCGGGGAATTGATTTAAGTATTCTTTTAGTTCTACATTAAATCTGATGAGGCGTACCTGTTATTTCCAATTAACAGCACCCACTCTCTAACTTTTAAGTGGATCTTTCAAGATTAATATGAATGCGTAATAATCTGCCGAAGTTTTCGGTACGCTTATTTAGTGAGTCATTGATAGTTTGAGCAAACATCGAGCGAATTTGGCGCCCGTCTTGTAAGCAATATTGTTATTATTGATCTAGAATCATGTAGAGTTTGTCGCGCTCTTCTTTATATTCTTATTATTCTTATTATTACTTTTAATGTTTTATTTTTTAACTTGCAGTCCTATGTTTATATGCTACCAATTAATATGCTCTTGTTTTTGCTCCGTCTTTATTTGCCCGCGCCAATTCGGAAGGCTCTCCTCAATTTTGTCGACCTTTCCAAAATCGCGACAATGTTGTGACAGCTTTCATTAATTGGGAAACAAACTGAGGTTTGAACGAAAACCAGTTTCAATGTGCGACAACGACGATGGGAAAAAGTCAGAGTAATATTGGGAATAAAAAGCAGAGTAAGAATAAATAGAGAAATAAAAATAGGACTTTGACTATAAAAAATAAGGCGCGAAAGGGAAGAAAGCTTACAAATATTTAATTACGAAACTCAGACTTTTATAATATCGGATGTCCCTCCTTGTAAAAGAAAAAGAAATCGGTCGGCTAAGCCGTATCGTGTTTGGACTCTCATGGTATTTCGACAGCAAGTATTGTCATCCGGGTCGCCAGTACCTTTGAAAACCTATTATTTCGCAGTTTTTCTTTCTCCTAAACTACTTGCTCTACCGAGGCTTCATAGTCTAGTTTACACTATTTTATACCTAATAAGAGATATGGTTTCATAACTTTTCGAATGTGATTACATAGTTTCTAACAAAACTTAAAAACTGTATATCGAGTTTACCGTCCGCATCATTAACCAAAGGACACACCGTCACATACACATGCCCAAACAACTTATGATTCATCTTCATATCTCCTGAATACTACACAGCTCTATGGATACTAAACTAGTAGTTAAAATGGTGTAATAGACGTAGACTATAAAATATATATTTAAATGGTTGATGGTTAGATATGGGTTTGTAGTAGTGTTAAAGAGAAATAGAGACACATGTCGGTTGATTGAGCCACCTATAGCTGTAAAGGTCTAATAGAGGTCCGTTGAACAGTTATTGTCATATATCTTTCATTAATTAATCAATCATCCGCATTTTGCAGAAAATGGTCGAAGCAAGACATGTGAACAAAACTAGATCTCAGTGGGAGCTCCATAAAAGAATATATTGCATCAAAAATTAGTAAAACATTGGCTTCTTCAAGAAAGTGTAGGACACCTTCATGCATCAGTGCAGATGTGAAAAAATTACCATTTTGGACTGAGCGGGCTACTTCGAGAACTATGGGACAGTTGAGTGCCTCGCCGCAGCCAGTGACAATCGGCTAAGTAGAAGGAGGAATGAAATAAGAAAAATAGTTTATCTCTTCGTTCCTTCTTTTGCTGGTTTCTTGTCACTCAACTTTCACACCCGCCTTTTTATTGAATTGATATACGGACGCACGTATTTTCGTCGCTCATTTAAATGTATCTGTCATATTATCTATCCATTTTCAATGCCTGTTCTGCATTATTAGCATGGGTAGTATTAATGAGAGATGGAGAAAAAAGTGGGTTATTTGAGTAATCCGTAACTATAACAATCTCCATAATATACATAAATTAATGTTTGTAGAGTTTACCTAACATTTAGGGGAGAAAATGCCAAATTAACGCAATTCCTTCTTAAAATATTGAAAACTACAAGAGGATCTGTGTGGCGTAATGGGTAGGGGCGTATAGAATCAGCAACTCTTCTGATTTCTTATGTTATGATTTACCCTTCTCCCACGGTGGGAAGATGTGACACACAAGCTTAAGGTGAGGATTGAAAAGTCTGGCATAAAAAAATGCCTGAGCAGACACGTAAGCATTCCCCGGTAGGGGTGCCCCCCCCCCCGCGATTAGCAATAAACTAATCCCTTCTCAAAGATAGAATGGGAAAGCCTGGGAAGGTGGACTTTCTAGAACAGCACAGAACCATACCTAAGTCCGACAGAAAAAAAGGCCACCTAACTCAAATGGGCAATACTCTGTCACACTGATTGTCGAAGACGTATCCTCGATGTGGCGTTAAAAAACAACGCAATCCTTAAGGTCAGAGTCATCTACGTGTTAATATCGCTCGGAAATATAGGAATTTCGACTTTTGTCAACCTATGGTTCCACTGTTATGGTTTATCGTTTAAATTTGAAAAAGTTGATTAAAATTACTATTTTTTCAGTGTTTTATACAAAATCTCACACGCTTAATAATTGATAACCAATCTTTTATAAGTTTATAATAGTTTCTTACATAATATAATTGTGAAGCACATAAGCCTATAATCACGAAGATGATTAAGAATTAATGCATCCACTCATCTTGCGTAAGTGGAAACGCAGTGATAATGCTTTCTATGTAGCTGGCAATCTCAACGGAGCATGGGTCAAATGCTGCACAATCAATCGGATAGCACGAGGATGGTTACGGAAATGTCATAGTGCCAATGAGAGAGACTTAGAGATTAGAAAGGTAAAGCACGGCCATGAACGTTTGAAGGCAATTCTTGTACAAAACTAGCGTCAAAGTGTCACAGAAATCTGTCGCGCACTTGCTGTCAGATTCTCAATGGTGTCCAACCATTGGAAAAGTGAGGTAAAAAAGCTGTTATTATATTCTAGCAGGAAGACCAGACGTTGCTCGGTATTAAATGAGGGTCACTACTATGTACTCTTTCACTATGATCATAACATCATATTACTTTCGTTGTTTTACTGACCCCACGTCCCGTTTTATCCCCTTTATATAGTCGCAAAAAGCTGAAATGTTGAAAAACTCTCAAAATTAGTGTATTATACATACGGTTTAAATTACATTAAAATTGGGGACTAGTTTCATTGTCTGCTCCGGAGAACTTTATACACACGATATGAATTTCATCAAAATAAGATATAATAGAAGTTTTAAAGGAAGTCCGACCCTTATAGCTACCTTAAATTTGGAGGGCACAAAGATTCGGCACCACTTTCATTGTCTTCTCCCAGAAAACTTTATACATATGATTTAAATTTCATAAAAATAGGATATATTTAGTTTTAAGAGGTATATGTGTTCATACACCCCTTAAGTGGTGTACTTAGAGATACGGGAACACCCCCACTGTCTTCCCCGGTAAATTTTACATAAGAATACACATTTAGATTATATTTAGATTCTCTAACCTTTCTTTCTATAGGGAGCACGCACACACATAACACAAACACTCGCACATAGTTAAGTTGTATATAAAGAGAGATAATAGGCATGGCATGAGATCAATGAATGTTTGTTTTATGCAATCGGTCATTACTATTCGAACAACATAATACGAGGTTTGTAAAAAAATAATGCCTGTTTTGTTTTATTCAGAATCGACATTCATTTTGGAATTAAATGCTTATTTGAATATGTTGTTATACTCATATACACTCATCGTCAAAATAGCGGGGAAAATATGCTTCGCCAGTGTTCGAACTCGCTATTTATCGAGATATATTACTACAATATTCATATAAAACCATAGAATTACGTCAGTTATTTAAATGTTCATATATAAAATGTTAATTATGATTTCTATGACATAAAGAAAAAAAGACACCCATGGTTTACTTTTTTATTATATAATGAGGGAATTCTTTCCGAATTCCTTTCAGGCGGCGGGTAAGTTCGAGATTGTTGTCTGACTTGCTATTTTCTTTCTAACTTTTCTTTCACCACTTGAAATGGTTTCGTCCGGAGGCTAACAAAAGGCACGTGTTTTACTCGCTAACTTCTGCATAATGGAATGAAAGTACATAGATTTATTTTTATACTAATAAATTCACTTTGGTCTTTATTATAGAGTGGAGGACATTGTTTTAAAACGGAAATGTTTTTCTATATTTTTATGTTATCAGATTGTGTTTGAGTGTGAAATTGTCTTAACTTCAAGTTATTAAAACATGTATGTAATGGAAATATAAAGTTGCATGTGTACAAAACTTGGTAACAAATACAACATCAGGCAAACCCCACAAATCAAAAGAAATTTGTTCGGACATCATATTTCACGGTTATCCATCGCGTTATTTAGTTCTTCCATCGACAAACTCGTCCACATATCTAATTGCTTCATCTTTTCTCTGTTTTGGTTCATACATAAGTAAATGACATTCCAACTCTTGCTTCCTCCTCAAAATATACCAACAAAATCGTAACTTTCTGGCTTTGAGCATTGCCGTTATTTTATTCAGTTCTCTCTATAGATCGTTGTTTATTACCCTATCCATTCAAATGACACCTGACACTGCTCTTAACATTCTAGTATAGGTACCGTCCAGCCTTTTGCACATAAAAAAAACACTGAGTGAAGAGATATTGAAACAGGTGCAAGATTTCAAATATCTTGCTTCGCGGATTGCAGATAGCAAAAATTGCATGTAAATTCCGATAGGGTTGGCATAGAAGGCGCTAAACAAGTTAGACAAGACTTGGAAAACAAAACTAGAAAAGAGAACTTAAGATCCAGTTCTTCAGATCCACAGTTGAAAGTGTTTTGCAATATGGGGCGGAACGCTGGACCCTTAAAATGAAATCAAAAGTAAAGAAGAGAAAAGGCGAGGCGAAAAACGAAAACAAAAAAAAACGGGGAAAAATAAATATTTTGACTCGTCAGATTAGTTTGCGCTGTTTGTATCGAAAGGACCTACTTTGTGATTCTCTTAATTAAAAGCCGGTTAAAGAGCAGTCAAAATATTGCCTAAAACGTCAGGGGGTGTTCTTGTTTGAGAACCACTGGAACGTTCGGGTTCTGACATAAAGTTGTGGCTCCCTTAGGCGAACGTAATCACACCATCAAAATGTATAACTGTATGCTTACTTGTGATGTTTACTTTGAAACAGAGAACATCACAAAATTACTGCCAAACTACGTTCCACATTTCAGTGTACAACCTACTGATATAGAAAAGGGATTTACAATTATCTGGTTAACATATTCCATTCCCCCACAAAACAAAATTAAATTAAGTGTCTGTATTTCATGTCTGTCCGCTAGATAAAATGATGTATCTGGTTGACTGTTTGTCCGCTATAGACTGAAACTAACATAGTAAGTTTTAATTACGGAAGGCTTTCACCTATAATTCTTTAGATCTCCATAATAATATTAAAGGAGCAGGTTAACTACGTTATGTCCCCCCCGCCCCCCGGGGGGGTAACTGTTCTAGTTCCACCAAGTCTTCTAAAACAAAGAGCTGACTTTGGAATATTAAAAAAAATACCTTGTCTAGGAGGATTCTCTTTCTATCACTGAAGACAGAACAGATACTACACTCTCATCCTAGCCGTAATAGCGGATCACGGTCTAATTATAAACATTCAAAGCTAGATACACATTATTTTGGTCGTTTTTAATTAACAGTTTATAATTGATATTGTTTTGTCATTAAAAAAATGAAGAGGCTCAATATGCCGTAAAATAGACAATCCAAATTAATGAAAGAAAAACAAATGTTTTATCCGTTGATCTGAAATTATTCGTCTAGAATTTTCATTACTGATAATCTTCATACATGACAGTCTAAAAAAAAAACACTGAAAAAGAAAAAAAGACAAACAAAAACAAATGTTTCTGTTTTGGCAATATTTAATTGTTATCTTTCCGGGCGAAATATGCCAGAAAAGAGATCGTCATTCATTTAGTTATTTCTTTTCTTTTTTCTTTTACTATTTTGCTGTTTTAAATAATCATTATTTTCAACATTTAATGAATATTCAGTCGTTTTTTATATTATTAATTTCGATTACATGGAACTATTCTCGCTGATCGTTCATTAAGTCATTCAATTCATCCGATTCTGATTTTGGCCATGCAAAACCACTTACACACCACTGTTTATTCTTAAAGGGAAATTGTCTTAAAACTGTCACAGAGGCGAGCGATGGTGATTGGTCTGCTGAGTGTAGTAAAACAACCACATTTATTATAAAAAATTGGAAAAATCATGAGTAATACAATAAAGTTTAGCCCTAGGGAGAAACTCTTGTTCAAACAACCCAAGAACGACACTAACAAAACTAGGGAAATAGCTTTGTCAACTGCACGAATCTCTTTTTCGTCTTGTTCTGTCGGCGGGGCCTCGGATTCACCGACTGCAGCCCCATGCATAGGGGTAAGCCCTCCCCCCACCCTGAAAACGGGGCAACTTGTTGGCAATGGGTTGCGACCCGTGATAAGCATTCGTCTACTTAGGTCATTATTTTGGAAAAGAGGGGGGTCAGAGAGGCCCGATCCGATCAATCGGCTGGTCAGGTCATGCCCTAGTATTAATAAGTTCATCCCCAACTGTATTTTTCTATCTGATTCTTAAAAGAATCCAAACCATATCTCTTCTTTTTATTTTCTCCCAACATGGATACTAGAAAGCGGTGGCTGAGTGTCAATCACGTTGAGAACAAAGTAGATTTCCAATGACAAAGAGTAATGTTTCCAAAGAAGTTTTTTTTTCTGAGAGTAATGTTTTTCTTGGAATGGTGTTTTCTGTGAGTAATGATGCTGCTCTCTATCTCTCAGTAAAGTTCCCTTCTAAGAGTAATGCTTTCGCTTTCACTGTAAATTATACTTCTGAGAGCAATGTATTCTGAAAAGCAATGTTTTGTGGGAGCTGTTTTCAAAGAATAATGTTTTTAAAGAATTACATTTTCAAAGAATAATGTTTTCAACGAGTAATGTTTTTAAAGAATTACGTTTTTAAAGAATAACGTTTTTAAAGGATAATGATTTTAAAGAATAATGATTTTCAAAGGATTTCCACAGAATCTAACTTCATTCGGCATTAAATGATTGATATGCCATAAAAAACCACAAACAAAAATCTTTCTCGACTGCTTTCGTTCAGCGCGTTTTTGCGTCGTTATTTGCTTCACTCCTACCGCGGAAAAATATGCCACAATGTCGGAAGATGTGAGATAGAAAAAGCAAGCGCACCAAAGTGGATTCACACCCACCGCAAAAAATAACTCCAGCAGCCCCGTCGGCATTCACCAGTCGGGGAACCTCAGGCGATCTCCAATAAACCAACTTTTTTTTCAAGCCTGGGAGAATGAAACTTCTCTGCACTGAACAGGATCATACATCACGTCGACAGAACAGGGCCAACTGTCTCTACAGCTGCCCATCCGCTGTATGACTGATTGTCTATGACGTATCCTCGACTGGCATGAAGAAGAAAATGTGTTCTATCTGCCTAGGATTTACTTTCCTTTCATCTTAGGAAGAT
The DNA here is from genome assembly GCA_963556195.1 of Sepiola atlantica. NCBI lineage: Eukaryota > Metazoa > Mollusca > Cephalopoda > Sepiida > Sepiolidae > Sepiola > Sepiola atlantica. The sequence continues at coordinate 122,002,395 of OY744521.1, forward strand.
GTGACACAAAGTTGTAAGGTGGGGATTGAATAGCACCGCACAACAGCTGGTGCACTATGCCCAGAAAAAAGGTTGAGCAGCCCGTCAGCATTCCCAGTATCTAAGCGTTCAGCAATTTAATTACTCTTTCTCAATGCGAGAAGGTAAAGCCTGGGAAGGGTGGGCGTTCTATGATTGACCAGAACCATACCTCAGTCCGACAGAAGCAAAGCTCACCACAATCACAACGGCCCACACATTGTCTGACTGATTGTCGACGACGTATCATCGACTGGTTTGAAAAAAAATCAGTTATTTTCGACAGTCTCACTGTCGTTGTACTTCCCCTTTTAAAATGTGTTGATGTCCACTAAAAAACACAACTCTTAGCATATGCTTTTTTCGCTATTGTCAATGGCCGCTTGACAAGCAAAACGTCGCGGTCGCTTTGAATTCGGTAAGTATCCATCTCTATTATCATAAGTCTTTCAGCGATGAAAATTCTATTTCAAACTTATGAATTTCACTTGGAGAAATCGTCTGACCAATGAGTGATTGGATATGAATCTTCGTCCAGTATGGACAGCAATAACGAGGTTTGACTCACACTCAGATACGAAGGGTATTCATGGCGGGCTAGAGACTAAATTGATAAAGAGGCTCTTTTGTTGAACAATATAAAAGGTGAACAACCTCATCTCGCCCAGTTAGGGGTTAAATAGTACAACTAGCTCCATTCTAAGACTTCGCTTACAGAAAACAACAGCATTATTTTAGATAAATGTTTCTTAACATTAAATGTCGTGAAAAGTGTATATGCCGTTAAACGAAAAACTAACCTTTTATCATACAGTAGCAAAATCCCCCGATGTTGCTGCGTAGATTGACAACAAAAATAAGAATTAATAGAGAATGTATGCCATGTATGATTAATATAAAATACTAATTCAAGTTCCCGAATAGAACGGAAGAGAAATAATGGGCCAGCTCTTAAAAACAGTCCTGAATTGCACTAGTGTCTCATGTCTCATTCATTATTCTTGCTAAACACATCTTGAATCTTATTATTTTCTGAACATGGCTCTTTCATTGCGGAAACCCTCTGCCTTGATAAGTTCCTAGAACAGGCTTTCAATTCGGACCTAACATTAAAGTCTTACATCAAATCTGTTGTTAAGGTCTCTGGGAAAATGGTGAGATCATTCTTGATGTAAACGTATCTGTAATGTGATCACCTCTACCCTTTTTTCTTCTCTACACCCTCTCCCCCCTATCTCTCTATCCCTTTCTCTCACACAGACGCGAATTTGCTAGTCTCAGCCTTTTCTATAAATACTATTATGGCATGTATTCTTCAGAATTGGCTGATATATTCCCTGCCTCCTTTGTTCCAGCTCGTTTGACTCGTTGGTCTAGTGGTCTTTTTCAATTCGCTGTTTTGATACCTCATTTTAATACATCTTTCTATTCATGTAGCCTTTTCCCCAAAACTGTACGCATGTGGAACTCTTATCCTGCTGACTGTTTTCCTCCTACCTATAACCTAGGTTTTCCAAGAAAAAAGCTAATAGGCATCTCCTGTCTTTGCGATAATCATATCCCGTTGTTGTTAGCTCCTTCGATAAAGTGGCTTCATGCCATGTCTGGTGCAATTTCCATAAAAAATTCCTCGACCTCTATAAGAGTCAGATACGTCCTAAGATAGACTACACCTGTTTAATCGGGGCTGGTGCCGCACAGGGCACACTTTATTGGCTTGACAACGTGCAAAATCGACTTCGTTACTTAGTGCGGGGGTTGTTCTCTTCTCCTCCTCGCAGTCTTTCCCACAGAAGAAATGTCGCTAGTCTTTATCTACTCTATCCTTATTTTCATTGTAGGTGTTCTACTGAGCCACAATCTAAGCACCCCACCCGTAAAACATTGACAGCAATCAACCGTCTAGCAACCATCACAGCAAATAACTTCACTTTCTTCATCTGTCTTCAAAGAGACCCTCCATGAACAGAGCTTCATTCAAAGAACTTCTGATCTGTGTTAGACAATACCACAAGAGTGTCCCTGCTGACTACAGAATAGTCGTCTTCAAATCCAACGTCAATTAATACTTATTGAGGTGTTATCTTAAGTAATGAAATCCCACCTTTTTCACCCAATAGTATTGTTATACATCAGATTAACAATCAGATTTACCCTTATCCTTAAGTGGCCTTTGGGCCTTGATATGTTGTGAATCATTAGTATAAATAACATCGTATTTTGGAAAAGAATAAACATTTGATTACTTGTCCTTGATAATCAGTCTGATTACTTTATAAGGCACCTCGCATTTTAAAAAGGAAACTAACTTTAAATTCATTGTCCTTTGTTAATACATCCTCAATATCGATATATGTTTTAACACTCCTCGTATTTCGAAATAAAGATAACGTTCCATTAATTGTTCTTGTTCCTTTACTATTTGAACAAACCTCGTTTGACAGAAGAATGAGATATTTAACTAGTTTATACCTGCTCCTTGTACAGCGTTTGTACAGAACTTGTGTATGTCAATCTCCATCTTTACTTAGATTCTACCGCTTAATAGCTAATACAAAGAAAAATATTTGTGAAATTCCATGTAAAACATACTTACTCTCATGCAAATACTAAGTAGCGTAATTACGATGGATATTTTACGTATTGTTATTATTGCCAAAAACATTAGAAATTATAGTTTGAAAAGTCACGCATTGAAAACGTTGCCGGTATAGAAATAATGAGAATATTTTTTTTAAATATTTTGAAAACCTGGACAATGCAAATTATTTGTTTTTTAAAATAAATTATTTATTTACTTTAAAAACTTTTTTTAATATAAACTTGACTACTTTCGATGATAAACATCTTTGTCAGAAGTATAAGCATTTTTTTCTTCTCTTCCTCTTTCGTACAATCCTACTCGACTGAGACATATTTATCGCAGTCAAGTTGAAATTCGTCTTGATGTTATAGACGATAAGTGCTGATATGCCGTTGTGTGTAGAACGCAGTTGCGTGAATAAGGTAGTTTGAAAAGTCACACATTAAAAACGTTGCCGGAATAGCAATAATAAGGAGAATATTTTGGGGGGATATTTTGAAAACCTGGACAACGCAAATTATTTGTTTTTTTTAAATAAATTATTTATTTACTATGTTTTTAAACAAAAATAATTCGGTTTAAACTAATGTCGTATACTCATTATGTTTACTTTTTGCGTATTATTAGGTTTTAAAAAAGTATTTGTTATTTATTTTTTTATTATGTTATGTTAATCTCTTAAAATTTATAAAACTCGTATCCAGTTTTTAAGAAAGTCCGATATGAACTCTGGTATTGACATAGTTAAAACAACTGCCTTAGTAATGCGTACTCTTCCTATTCCTTTTTTTCAATTAATCACATGTTTCTATTTGCGTACGAACAGACACCCTAAAAACACCATCAGTTTTTACTAGTGTATAGATAGATATTTGTGTCCTTTATAAATATATGTTTGCTTTCATTCGTTCTTAACACACTTCGGATTTTGAAAAAGTAAATGAATACATAATGCATCACCCATTGTTAAACATTCGCAGTCTCGTTACTTTTTAAGACACCTCGTATTTTGTTTAGACACAACAAAATACAGCGTCCTAATTTGTTCGCTTCATCGGTGAATATTATATAAGCAAAAATAACACATTTAATAACTTTCTTATTAAATAAAGTGAAGTAATCAAGAATATTACCAGAATTATTATTTGATTATTATTTTAAGTACTAATATAATTTCTGTATTACCAATATCCTTGAATATGATGAATGTGATTTTAAATCTAACTAGATGTTAAGTTTTTAATTCCAGCCATTACTGCTCGCATGCAAAGCTACTGTAGAATGTCATGACCTTAATGTCACCATTAAAAAAATCTACCATAAAATAAATTCAAAGAAGTTAGCCGAAAAAATCATTTTCTCGTAAAATGTTGGATAATTATTATTCCGGTCGCAACGTGGCGGGACAAAGGTTGGACCGCAGCTGCGTCGAGCCGTCTTTGATTTGCGGGTCGTTGAGGCGGTCGAGATCGACCTTTTTATTGACTTCAGTCATCACAATCATCCGAATTGTTTATATTCACATAAAGAACCGAACGTAGACTGGCTGGCCTCCTTCAGTCGCGACGGACAAAGAATACCCGCTTAAATGCGGTCAACGCGATTACAAGTTTAAACTGAAGCAACAGTTGCACAATAACACCTACACATCTACAGGCCCGAAAGTTCGCACTTCTGCTGCGTTTCAACTTAGTGTCATAATCTTACATTATGTTGCTGGTTCCTTGTACTTGACTTATTTGTTATCTTTCCAGGTTAAAAAACACGCCGCCTGCAATTAAGTTCTTTTAGGCCTAAAAAAAAAAACAAGAAAAAAGCCGTTGAAGAAAGAGGACGTTTATTCTGATGGATCTTTTGTTCCAAATCACTGATCAATAAGGTGGGGGATACAGGGATAGATCGATAATTCCTTACTAAGCATATCTTATCAAGACATTTTAAAAACAGAATGTACACACTTCTCGTGCTTCCAAGAAACTGGCGACTTCTCTCACTTACTCTATCTTTGAGCCATGCGACGTCACATCCGTTTCTGTCCATTTCCACAGTCGAGTTGAGCTACCCCCCATGTCACCAGGTTGACCCCGACTGAACCTCAATTTCCTGTTATTTTCAAATGACAAAAATTATATACTAGCAGGTCTACTCGTCCAATATCTAACATGTCCACGGTCTAAGAGCAACTTCACAATCTAGTGGGCCGATGATCTTTTCTGTTCTCTACAGCCACTTTCACACATAACAGACATTGCTAGTTCCTATTTTTCATTGAAATCGCCCCAGATAAGGCATGACGCTACTTGATGTAAGGGGCTAAAACAAATTCTTCTTCAACGATAAGTGTTAGATCGATAGATTCCGACTCAGAAAACAGCAATTCTTCCCCTATTGTCAGAAATGAAATTTACAGACTAAAGAACAAAATAAAGGAAACGAGAGTTAAAATGTTGCCGAAAGCAAATCCAAGTCCACTTTCTACTCTCCTTACTATTCTTCCCACTAGTAAAAAGTAAGACATAAGGTAAATTTTTTATGTGAGGGAAATTCAGCTTCCTCCACAAGGGGCCTTTGGATTGGGACAAAAAATTAAATTGCCTCAGTCTAGAAGGATTTCTTTTACTCTGACCAAGGACAAAGAAGATAAAGTGTAGTATCAGAACATATGCTACACTTTGCTCTTAGCCAAAAACGCTCAATCATTATTTCCATGCAAAATGCTCGACTGGGATTCGATTTCAGTTCACCTTATAAGACATTCACAGATAGAACTTGTCTTCCTACTACAAAAGAAAATAACTTTCCTTTATCCTTCCATGTGTCTAGCTTCAACCAGAATGTCCATCAACAGAGATTATCTCCATGCACTCCACGCATATGCAACACGTTACAACGGAGCTGCTTCCCGGCAGACTAAAACATAGCCTTCATCAAGTCAAATGCCAACAAATACTTGTCAACAAAATCTCCCCATTTGTAATCTAACTTTGGTAATTCTGATAGTGATTTACAATCCTTTCATATTCTATTTAACAATTAAACTGACATTAAATCCATCTTGTAAACCCTAATCTTCGAGTGGCTTTTGACCTAAATAGTAAAAACAGATTAAAGACGACCTAATGAAAAAGTTTTAAAAAGTGAAAAAGACCTGGAAAAACACTGAGATAGTCAGAGAATGACTGGTGTTATTTTGAACAAGGCTTAAATATATAGCATATCCTACTATTTCGTCCATAGTTAGAGGTAGGAGAGATGAAATTAGCCCCTTTCCAAAAGTATGGAGGAAAGTGATTTTTTTACAGCAAATTGAAATCACTAAATGATCAACCATCTAATTACTGGTCGGGTCCAAATAGGCTTAACTTCGGTGATGTGACCAGAAGCGGGTGTTGAACATGATATAAGTTGAAGCTAAAGCGTACCTTGAAAATTACACTTTTACAATAACGGATGGTCCAGATAACCTATATTTTTTTCCTCTGCCGATTCAATAAACCTACAATATAGCGCTGTAGATAAAAATGTTCACCATTATTATTTAAAATTATTTAAAATATCGCCATTTTTACATTTTTAATTTATTATTGCGAGGAGAGATATTCACAAAAATGCTTTCCATATTTAGTAATCCTGTAAATGATATTGACGGTCTCATTTTTACCTCTAGTAAAGTACTAAAAACTAAAGATTCCAACAATCAATTGCTGCAGCTATTAATTCGCACCATCGTCTTTCTCAAACAGAACGAATAAAAAAAGAGAAAAATATAAAACAAATTATACATTTTGAATGTTTTATTTTAAAAGATGTTTTCCAAAATCTTATGCTAACATCTTTTGTATACTAAGAACACTTGGCTCTAAAGAAACGTTAGCCTTGTCAGTGTAAACTAAATAATATATATATATATATATATATATATATATATATATATATATATATATAAATGGGGCGGGTAGTGGGTGTGCTTATTTTAGTATTATACGCATTTGAATGATTCGATCTTCATACCTCTGAGTTTCCTGGGCAATATCAATTGACTGAACCGCATTGAATTCAGTTAAAGAAGACTCGTTGCCTCTCAACTCTTACCGCCCATAAACCCTAGAACTATAAAAATCCAATTATTCAAATTTGTATAATACCAAAATAAACATATATGACACACTCTTATTTTCGCAATTGAGAATTCTGTCTCAATTTTTAATCTTAAATGTAAGCTATATATATATATATATATATATATATATATTAGAGAGAGAAAGGTAAACAGAGAGAGAGAGAAAGCTAGAGAGGTACGATGAAGTCTGGAAGTAGAGGAATAAAAAAAAAGAAACGTACCCAAGCTTTTATTAAAGTTCTCAAATTCAAACTCCTTAAGGATCCAACAAATTCCATGAGAACAATGGCAATTAAACTTGAGATAAACAATTAGACCATTAGAAATGCAGTAAAATATGATTTGAACTTAGAACTTTACACAAATTGTTTCTTTGTATTTCTGTAAAATTAATTGCTGCCCGGAGATCGGTTATTTTTTTGCTAGTATATATATATATATATATATATATATATATATATATATATATATATATATATATATATATATTATATATATATATTTTAGAGGTAAAAGATGAGAATAAAACATTGTAAAGATACAATATGAAAATCCATGGATTAAGGATATGAGGCTCCTTGTTCTGAACTTTTGATGTTTTTAATAAATATTGTATCTTTACAATGTTTTATTCTCATCTTTTACCTCTAAAATAAATTGCTCTATTTAATATATTGAGCTTTACACTATCACGATAGATTATTATTATTAAACGATAATTCAATTATCGTTATAATTCTACACTTAAATATTATATATATATATATATATATATATATATATATATATATACTCACTTCCAGTAAAAGTAAGTAATTAGATTACTGAGTGAATAACGCCTCTATTAAAGTTTACAATGGAAAGTACTTAAAATTATAATCTGACGTCAGTTTTACATATGTCGAGTTAATATCGCATCAAACTTGGATTCATACCATTTATAATTTACTTATAAGTTAATTCCTTAAATTATTTCCATATTCATCTCTCCCCTCTTCCTCTCTCTCATTGAAAGTCATCGATATTTCCGTGTCTTTTGTTCTTTATATAAAATTAGTGAATTTTTTTTTTTAATTTGTTGAAGGAAATTAACTCACAACCTTTCAAAAAAGAAATTTTATTTGAGTAAGCACGTATCATCATCATCATCATCATCATGACGATGATTATCATCACTAATAATGATAATGATAATAATAATAATGATAATGATAATAATAATAATAATAATAATAATAATAAATAATCTATTACTAATGGAGACATGAACTGGCAGCTGGTGGAAAACACCTGACAAAGATATTATTACAGAGATACTTTTTCCAGGGAGAAAATCACCACCTCTTTTATCAAAACCATTATGCTACTCAACTACATACCCAGAAATAGAATAAAAATATAGAAAGACCTGTATACAATCCAAGGTAACTGAAAATACTAGAAATCTCATAATCTCAATTCCAAAGTAAGCACACATATGCGATGGCACTATTGTTTGATTGTGAGATAAGGCTTTATTATATGAGACGTGTCTGGTTGGTATCGAGCGCAAATTTAATCATTAAAGCTTTATGGTACATACATTTGTGATTAAAAGTTAATATGTGCATACAAAGCATTTCCCGATCTGTTATGTTTGTTAATTCTTATGGAGAAGATGTGCTGAGTTTTGCCAATGTACAGTTGCTGCACAAAATAGTGTATATATCTGTTTGTGCTTTGGGAGAGTGCCAGTGTTTTTGTGTTTGTAAAATATATTTATGAGCGAGGTTGATTGTACTCACCGGAAACCATATCTGGCTCAGTTAGGGTAAAAGTGATTGTTGTGTGTGTTGATTTGTAAGCTGATGATTCTGGGTAGTACTAAGTGATTTTAATTTTTGTTGTGGAAAATACGACGTACCTTTATTTTGGCCTTTAGATGAAGTACTTTTGGCATTTTAGAGTTTGTCGAGTGGATTATATCATGATAAATCCACTCGATACTTATCCTGGGTGTTGTAAAAGTATAGTTCTATTATAAGGTCTTTTTTTGTAGTAGTTGTGTCTGCGGTTTTGGTTGTCGTGTTTGTAGTCATGTTTTTTGTTGGTTGGTTAATGATAGCCTTGGAAATATAGTGTATTATTGTGTTTATGGGGAATAATGTCTGGAAACAATATAGAATTATGATGTTCTGTTTCTGAAGTAAATGTTATGGTGGCCTCAACCATATTCAGTGTGTTAGCTATGCTTCCATTTTAATTTATTGGGGTAAAAATATAAATATTGTCTATATATCTAAGGAAAATAGTGATTCATTATTATGTATGTCTGTCTGTGCGTTTCTTTCTAAAACTTATGGGCAGAACACCGCTGGATATAATCGCTAAAGTCATAACAGCAATAATATAATGTTTACTTGTATCCAGGCTTTAGATTGTTATGGGATCTCGTCTTTTGCAATTATTAAAGGTTTCAAAGATGTCTCATTATTTTTCATTTAGTTATTGTCCCTCTACCATACACACGCTGAAGATCGATGCTTCATGCTTCGAGATGTATGCCAGTCACAGACAATAATTGCAGGAGAAAAGTAAATATAATTGTGTTTAGGTCTATCAGGACTCTCTGATAGCAGCCTTCGTTATTAATGATAATAGCGGTGTCTATTTACTTCTTGCATGTCTGTGTACCGTATACTGAAAGAAAAATGAACAACCACGAAGGAATTGATTGAAGGTTTGAATTTTGATAACTTTTACAACTGCTGTTATTAAGAAAAAGGAGACAACTGCAAGAAGAAGAAGGAGAGCGAGATGTCGCGATCAACTTAGAAACTACTTACGACGTGTCAACGAAACAAAACTACAGCTATGTCCTAAAAGCCGCCGTGAACACTTCTATCTAATCGGTAAAAACCGTCCCTACTAATAATAATGAACTCATTATGTGACGAGTATTACAAGTAGTTTTTTTTTAAAAGTTGACAATTTTGATAAGAAAGACAACCAATGGTCTACTTTATATTTTCCCATATATTCTCCTCACTTTACATATTTCAAAACGGTTATGGTGCAATAGTGACTATATGGACTCTTTTAGACACTATGTATAAAAGAGCCTACGACGAAGTCTAGGAGCAGTCTTTCTGTAACATACTATTCTGTACTTGTGTAAATACACCCTCTTGTAAATATACCACCGTATTGTCGTATTTATTAACGTTCCTTAGAAGTCACAAGAATTATATAACAACAAAATCTGTAAAAAGCAATGTCTGCATCTCTCTGTATACTATTCAAACGTTATAGTGTTCTTGGCGTTTGCTGTTCTGTACGCAAATAGAAATATATGCTTTGTTGACAAAAAGGAATAGGCAGCGTACACACTACTAAAGCAGGTATTTTATTATGTCAATATCTGAGTTCTAATCTTGCGTAAGTCTAAAATATTTTTTTAAAAATTAGATACGTGTTTTATAAATTTAAAGAAATTAGCAAAATAACATACAGAAATACATGAATATGATTTTTGAATTAAGTGACCTATTTTGTGCATTAGTTAGCAACACTAACCTCACACTATCGACACTTAAACTATGACTGTTAACACCATCAAACTGATTTATTACTACTTCGTGACTTATATGTCACTAAATAAAACAAAACATGTCTAGTACTTCTGGTGAAGATATCTTACGTCGAAAATTCAAGTTTTAAAATAAATAAATATATATACATTTGTTTTAAATCGCATTGTTTTTTTTTGGCTGTCAACCGTTTTTAAATGTATTAGATTCTCATCGTGTTATGCCAATAAAAGCAATCGTGGTTACATATTTCCATACAAATATTAAGTAACGAATTTCTTTCACAAAATTTTATAAATCATGCGGTAGAAGTTCAGTAATTATGGAAATTCACATGTCAAGGAGCGGGTATAAAACTAGTTATATAAAGGAATTATCTTTAGTGACGTTGTGATTCCTAAAACCGTAGACCATTCAGTTACCCGTGTAAAAAGTGGCTGAAACTTTAACGAAAATGAAGTTCATTTCTTTCCACTTGTGGAGATTAGGCGTAATGAGCTCTTATTGGTCTCGTCCAAGATGAGTGTTTCACACTGAATGACCAGCAACTTTCGACTACTCACGTAATTAGAATCACTAGTATCCCTATGATATAAAATATTAAAAGCTGCCAATTCGTTTCCTTTTGGTAAACACGATCTTCCACTCATGCAATAGTCGACGTGGTCAACGAAAGGTCGTAGAATTGTTCATTTACTGCGACTGAAAGTCATTCACACACCGAGTAACAATAGCATTACAATCGGCTACGGTTCTTATTTAATATGTAATCGCTAGATAAAGTACATGTTTGCGTTGGGTAAAAAAGCCAGTATTTGGATCACAGCTGGTTATAATGAAAGAAAACTATTTTTAAAAGTGATGATAGGAGTTTAAGTGTTATTTCCGTCAGTGAAACTATATGTAGAATTAGTGGACACACACACACACACATATATATATATATATATATATATATATATATATATATATATATATATATATATTATACATACGTTATTACAATTTCATGTATATATGAGGTTATATACTATATTGTGTATATATTTTCATTATTTATTTAAACAGTGCTCAAAATGTAGTAGCTTAGTAGTAGTAGTAGTAGTAGTAGTAGAAGAAATATGACAATTTATCTATAGGAAATAAGCCGCACTTTTAAAGGTAAACGTGAGGTTTCCCGACGTGATAATTTTATCGGAAGGGCGATTTGCAGTAGAAATTTTCTTTTATGGTTGTGCATGCCGAACGTATTGGCGGTAAGATCAATTGAAACCAAATTTGATTAGCGTTAAAATAAATTAAAATCAAATTTCAAATTTTTATATCGACTAGTTTTACAGAGAAATCACATTGGAAATATGTCAGTATGTTTGCTTATTTAAAACTGTTTCTTCTTATTATTTCATCCATAATACTAAATGTATTGAGACGCTAATACGTTCGGCATGTCAAAATACAAAGTTTTATCTACTGCATATCGCATTTCAAAAAATTATCACGGCGGGAAACTTCACGTTTACCCTTTTTACACATTTAGTATGATAATTTCCAGTGAGAATGAAACATGGACGCCTCTGTGTAGCTTACTTACTATTGATATATATATATATATATATATATATATGTGTGTGTGTGTGTGTGTGTGTGTTATGGCTCCGTACCTATGACGAACATTTGGCCTCGTCCATTCTCAATAAATACTGGAAGCATTACCCTTCTTATTTGTTGAATGCAACCCCAGTCTGATCAGTCTCTCATTAACTCCGGTTGATTAAGGACGTCGGGATGGGGTTACACCAGTCGAGGATCCGTTCTCGACAATCTGTCCGGCAGGAACTAGGGCATTTCGGTGGCCTTTTATCTGCCGGGCTGAGGTATACTGTCCTGGGTTGTCCTAGGAGGTGCACCCACCCAGGCCTTGCCTCCTCTCTTTTGGGAGGAGTAAGTTTGTTGCTTGCTGATTGAGGCGCCGTTACCGGGAAATGCCGACGGGGTTTCCCAGGCTATTTTTGCTAGGCCAGTGTGCTCCTTCTTTAGGGGCGCTGGCTTGATCTCCCCTATCTTCCCGCCTTGTGTCACCTATTCCTGCGGTGGGAAGGAATTAAACACCGTTGAAGCCAACCCCAGTCTACACTGGCAGTCAGTACTGGCATAATACTTCTCTTGTTCATCTGATTTATATACTTTTCTCCAATATATTTGTTTCGCCTAAACCCTGTGACCATGTTCTCATTCCGGCCCCTAAACAGGGCATAACAATATATATAGTATAAACGTTTATTGATACGAACATTATTGGCTACATATTTGCAGACATATTTCAGCACCAGCTGATCCTCTTCACGCTTACTTGTTAGTATGAAAGAAAAGGAGTATAGTGTGAAACAACGAAAAGTTACAAGCTACATAACACGAGTTGTATTTAAAATAATTTCACAATTGTTTTAGATTTATATTCAGAATTTTCTGCATTAATTCCTATGAACAAAACCTCACAAGTATTATATAGGAAGAAAGAAAACGAGAAACTTAAATTTTAAAATGGGGATATTTGTCTTAGGATTTTTTCGGTTGACACTTATTCATAGGAAGTGGCGCCCGCTAAAATGATAGAATTACGAAAATTTATAGAGACTTTTAACGGCGGGGCTAATTAGTAAGAATGACGGAAAAATGTCGAAAACAAAATGTGGGCAATACCATCCATTTATAGCTATTGAATCAAACCCAGCTCGTGAGGGAACTTCCTTTGTTTACACAGTGGCGCCTGCCGCAAATTAACGGATAATAACAATAACAGAAAAAAGGAAAGGGAGATAATTACTTGTGACTCTTCAAAACATAATTCTATTAACACATTTAGTCATAGTTTTATGACAATTTGGTTTAAATTTTTATTCTAAATACAATAAAAACTGTAATAATTAAATTTAATTTCTTAAAGAACCTATTAATGAAAATAAATTTCGTAAAAAACAAAAGGCCTAATTTAAAAATGAAGAATAATATATACATATATTTTAAACTATGTAGTGATAGGTTATTTTGTTTCATGCTTTTGTAGTTATTTAACAATTCAATTGTTTACTTGAACCTTTAACAGAATGATAGGGAGTTTTTCCTGTGTTATTTTGTGCCGAGGAAGAATTTGTTTCTTAAAAGTCTCTGAAACATATGTACACATACATCTTTGTAGATGTTGAATTTTTGGAACATGTTTACATAATATTGATTATGTGATAAATGTTGTATAGTCCTGAGTTAATTTATATACATGATATATACGTACATTTATATATATAATACATATTTAAGCAAACATTGTTACACGCGACAGAATGCTGCAGTTTGATTATAATTTGTTATTTTTTCGATTTTCCTAATAATCTTTTTAATTTCAAAATAAAAAAGAGATTAATAAATATTCCGTATCTATCACGAGTACTTTTGATTCATCGTCAAATCATCGTTAGGTGACAAAAACAATGAACGATTCCAATATTTCCCGATTCCGATACAATTATCTATTCTGTTCTAAATTCCTGATTCTTATACAGTTATCGATTCCGAGAAATATACCAAAGTTATGTTAAAAATCCACTAACAATCTGTTTATGTATGTGTTTTATTATGATATTGCGCTGGAACAAAATCTATAAAAAACGGAAATGCTTATTGTTTTATATCTCACCGATAAGTTATGAATGAAACAATAAACATTAGTAAACCTTTTCTCGGTTAAAAATAAACATCCATTAAGTAATACTTAATTGGTCCCCCGATTCATAAAATCGAGGGACTTATGTTTTGAGGCATTTACGTCCGTCCGTCGGTCCGTCCGGATTTTTTCTCCGCAACCATCCATTGAATCTCTCTGAAATTTTGCATGAAGTTGTAACTTTGGTCATGTTAGAAAGTGACATTCTCCGATTTTTGAAAAAAAAAATCTAGTTAGCCCCCCAGGCTTGTAAGGTCGTTTGCAAATGCCGAGGAACAGGACAAAAGGTTGACGGATAAAAGCCCACAATATAAAAAAAATGCAAAATATTTTTACATTTTACTTTCAATTTAATTATCAATGCTTTTTGTCAGTATTTTCTTGACAAAAATGTTTTATTTAAGTTTAAACAATTTTCAGAACTTTGTAAATAAACTGCATTAATTTAAAGGTTATTAAGCGAATTAATGCTAAGTTTCATTTTTTTGTTTCCTTTCACAAGTAAAATACATTTACATCGTATTTTGATGTTCTTATGATCTATAACTGGTAGTTTAAAAACAATAAATATTTATCATTTAATAATTAGTACCAGCAATGGAAAATAAAGTTACAAACATTTATAGAATCGGTTTCCTAATCGGAAATTATGCTTACATTTTTCCGGTTCCGATACCCTAAAAAGTTCCAATTTCATCGATTTCTGATTCCGATTAATGGTCTCAAAACTACACTGTAGGCGAGGACGGTAAACGTCGACAATTAACCGGTGGAGTTTCAGGAAAGAGCTTATCAATTTAAATCTCGGGACGACAGAAATAGCGCCTGATAATAAATTGTGTTTACGATAAACATTTTAAAATATTGTTACTAGTTTCGTATGTGATGTTATTCATTGTAGGTTGTTAGATGTTAATAAAGATAGCTTCAAGTATTTTAAATTACATCAAAAAGTTCAAGACTGTAACATGTTCGTGTTCTTTACTAAAAGTTGTCTAAAATCAGAGGCATTTATTTTTCTTTTAATGCTGGTGAATTGAATTAGAATTCATAAGCTGCATAGTGAGTCTACGGGAAACGGTTGTGGTATCAATATCAATGTAGTTAATGGCTTCTTATAAACTTTATTTTTAATTATATTTTGTAATTTTAATTATTTACTTATTTAATTTTTTTATTTATAAAATTGCTTTTGTTGTTGCTGCTATTGAAAGATGAGGAGGAGAAAAAGGATGATGAGGAGAGGGAGTGAGTGCATTTTCACAAAGGACATTGCAACTATCTATTTTAGATAACATTGGTTGTTTCTACTGGTGTGTGGGATGGGGAATGCAGATCTCACGATATTATCGTACCACATTTGTTCAAACGGAAACATACTTATTACTCTGGTTAATGTAGTTTCAGAATATATCTGGTAATGACGGTCTATCTCCAAAACGCTTCTCAGAGTTTATGACATATTGTAACTCTATGGACAACTGGCGTGAACGAAGACCCCACGATATTACTGTATCCTAGCGACATCAGATGTAATTTAAAAATGATTGTTCCGACATTCAAAAAAAGTGTGGATTGTGATAACGTGTCTAGGAACATGAATTTGCCATGATGTATTATTATATTTATAAATGCGTGTGTGTATCCGCGTATGCCTGAATGAAAAATAAAAATATATTGTATCTATATGCGCAGTTAAAACACTGAAAATAATTTATCCATAAACATTTTTAAGGTAATTCATCTAGGAAGATAATTCTGAGAAACACCCGTCCCAGTACTAATCTGCTTGTCTCTGAATGACTGTAGTGACATGCAAGTTGTATGCGTCTATAATATCAGTGCAAGTATAAGTTGTACATTATAACTGATAGTAATGATTAAACATGCCAGCGATAACCATGCGCGTTTAACGAAGCGACAAGCGTCATATGATAACACTATAACACCAGATATATTCGACTGGTCAATATGATATGTATTGGTCTGTCTCATAGCTAGGTCATTTAAGAATCATAACCCCTTTTTAAATTAAAGTGGTTGTCCATAGTTGAAGGAAATTGGATGGCTCCCTTTAATTAGGTAATAAACCGTCGGGCGAGGGCAGAGTTCATTTCCCAGGATTACCGCACTTACCATTGATCATCACCTTATAATACTGAATGTTTACCAGAGGGGCATCAAGTACGTTGTCTCCCGGCCCATACCTAACAGTACCGTTATGCGAAATAAGCCGATCTTAAACCCTTTATAACATAACACATAAAAAATACCGGCTTGTAATTAAGTATTCATTATTTATTGAAAAGAAATATTTTTTATAATAAATTAGACGTTCTGTGACCCGTTGGATTAGTAGATGTTACACCCCCCTCCTCTTTCTCTCTCTGTATGGATGCAAACAAGCAAGCAGTAGATCATCCAGGTGTCTAGACGTTTTTTCTAATAGACGACCCGTTATACGAAAGGGTCATGGGTCGTCTACTAGATAAAGGTTATTTCCCTCATCTCTCTTTAGTTTTTGATGAGTGACGTCATACGTCATCCACTGTGCAGGATTATCTCTCATCTGTGTTTTAGTAGATGATGTTATAATTTGATGACGTCATCAAATGTGCATGGGGACAACAAACAAGCAAAATTCGCGAGGTTTTAGTAATAGATAGATAAATACGTCAGAAAATTAAGGCAAAGAGATGAAGAATACCTTGAAATTAAGAAACCCGGACAATGTTCGGTGTATCTTCTAGTTTTGAATAGCAGAACTACCCGTGCACGGCACCATCCTGTTCACCTTATGATTAATTACACAAATATCATTCAGAAAATGAAGACATATCACCACGCCGGCGATAAGCTTAACAGTGATTTATTGCAGTTGCCCGATTTAACTTATCTAATTTAGATTAGTTAATCAAAATCATGTGAACTACCTTGCTCATTAACGCTTGATAATAATAATAATAATGATGATGATGAGAAGAAGAAGAAGAAGAAGAAGAAGAAGAAGAAGAAGAAGAAGAAGAAGAAGAAGAAAAATATGCCCCCACCAACAAAAAAGAAAAAATGATGGCATCACTCTCGGCAAATACCACACAAGAGTCGTGAAGGGTCAAGGAGAATAGAAAGACAGAGGAAGGAGAGCACTAACCAGACCTCCAATTGGAATAGTGCGGAGAGTACTGGGACATTGGGGGGGGGGGGGCTTATTGCCACCGAAATCTCAGAAAAAACTACTGGTTGCTGCCAGCGAGAAATCAATGTAAGTGGTTTTTGCGATAACGCAAAGTCATTTGCAATGGTTATCGAAAGAAGTGGAGAGTACTGAACATCTGGAGATGTTTCTTGTAACTCAGACTCCAGAAAATATCAGCGGTTATTACCAGTGAGCAATCACTGATCATGGCCTGTAAGAACTCTTAGTGGAAGTGGTGGTGAGGAGTAGGAGGAAGACCAGCCGCAACAGCAGCAATAATAATAATAATAATAATAATAATAATAATAATAATAATAATAATAATAATAAAGATGAAAAAGAAAAAGAAGACACAGATAATAACTGAATAACAATTGATCCCATATTATTATAGTGCCGAAATTTACACAAGAGTCGGCACTGACATGACTACATCAACGGACGAGAAGATCATAAACATAAGGACCGAGAAATCAAAATTCAGAAAATCTACAAACCCTCAGAAGTTACAACGGAAAATCCTTGGATGGGAAATTCGATAGAGCTGATATCAATGGAAGTGCACTATCGTCGTTCATCCTTGGAATTTACATACTATGGAAAGTGCCGTGTCTATAGTCCGCTGGAAGTAGCCGAAACATGTTTTAGATGATACGATAAAAACATCAAATAACTAGAAAGAATCACAGTATAGTACTTCTATTAATACTACTACCAATAATAATAATATGTTATCTCTATTCCATCTGTTATCGTCGGTCGGTTTCTGGTCGGTGCAGATCACAACAAACGAAACAGGACATTCTCTTCCGAACCAGCTGCATCCAATTCTGTCGCAGATCTCATTGCAGCGAATCACGCCATTTTGTTGCGGTTGGCCGATAAGACACTTGATGTTAACTAGCAGCCATTCAATCACCAAACGGCCGATGGACATCGGTCGGTTGTCCTTCAAGAAAGTTGGTCGGCCTATCTCTTCTACTAGTCGACTGAATCGCCACCCAAGTCGCCGCCCGCAGCTGCTGTTTGCTGACTCTGTCGGCCCATTAGACGCGAACTATGTGGCGTTTGATTACGTGCTGGGTGATGGTCAGTTTCTACCGATTCGTTTCGGTAGTTAACCAGATATCTGACCTGTTAGCTGCTGTTCAAAATTAGAACAAACATTGATATATGCATCGTGTTTGCATTTTTTTGCTGTGTATCAACACCGTTTAGAGGTTAGTAAATGCCGAAGCCTGATCACTATTGAAAAGGATTCATCGAACAAAAATATTTTACTCTTAGCTGTCGCCGTATAAATGATCGCAGTAGATACGCTCATTTTGTTTTATATATTCACCACAAACAGGGTGCAATGCCACTGAGACGTTAGGGGATAGTGATAATTAGGACCCAGATTAATAGGGGGGAGTTGTGCAGCGAGATGTTTGTTCACATTAAATTTAAATTTTAGCATGTTGGTATAGTTGAGAAAACAGGGAGCAGGGAGGGAATTCCGAAGGCAAGCACTTCAGAGAAAGACCCTATTAGAGTAGAAGGTATTCCAGCATTTGGAGATCTCTACAGTGAAGGGGGCTATCTTGTTGGTCGGTGGTATTTATGTTGATGGGCATAAGTGCAGCAAGTTCGTCGAAACACATTTCCATTGAAGTACTTGTAAAACAAGCACATGGGTGCAAAATTGCGGCGATAGGACAGGGGCTGGAGCTTGGTAGACAGTGTGACATCTATTGGGTTAGACGCTCTATTTAAGACCGTATAAGAGAGGAAGATAGTGGTTGTGCACCAGCCCCGATGTAGCAACAACAAAACTCCATGCATAGGCGAATGGTGGCTTTATAGAGATATAGGATACTGAAAAGTTGTATAGCTCGGTTGCGGGAGCCAACCTTGACAGTACATTCTATGTATTTGTTTCATTACATGTTGCCTGTGTATGTTAAGTCGAGCCGTTTGACTTGAATTCGTCCCAGTCAATCCCATAGTCAGCGTTATTATCCATTATTACGCTTCTCGTGATATTTGAATTCTCTCATGTATAACATGGAAGTCCGCAAACTTGACACGGACAAAAATGTGTATTTTTAACAAGAGTGAAATAACTGCGTTTCGGTTTGTAGAGAGAGGAGGAGAACGGGATAACATTAACATTTTGAAAACTATTTTATTGGCATTTTTGATTTAACATTTGTACACTCAACATGACTTGCGTGAAAACGGAAGAGGTACATGGTCAGGAATTGTCATCCTTCCAGTGTATAGTCTTCCCAAATTTCGATATTCTCTAATTATAAACAGAAACATCCAAAATTGCAATTTAGTAACATCTCATTTAGTGGCGTAAGAGGTCGCTTTTGAGGTGGAGGTCTCCAAGCAAGATATGAAGACAGCACATCACTAAAAACGTAAATTCGTTTAAATCAGCATAATACGACTTTTGACTCACTCGATTCTGTTATTGACATTGGGTTCTCCAGTTCTTTCCAGACTCAGGTACATACCGGAGGGGTCACAGGAAGGTTACCCTCATCCATAGTGAAAGTGGCATTATGGAACTGACAAAAGTTGAACTTGGCACGCCCAGGTCATCAGTCCCTTTCACAACGGCCACCAACAGTACGACTCACATCAGTGCATTTTCAAGATAGATTCTCATCATCATCATCATCATCATAATAAAAACCTGGAAAGAAGACTGGGAGAAATTAGAATCAAAGGGATCATTGAAACCATAAAAAGGACGGCAATGATAAAACAGCTGCGATCTCAAGGAAAATCCTCGATTGCAAAAACCAACCCGCATAAACTACGAAGGGTCACATGGAATCTATAACAAGAAGAAAACAAAACCACAGAAAGAACACCGCATCACAAACCAAGGAACAGAAAATGCAAGAAACATCACTTCATGAGCTCCCCCCGCCAATAAATTACACCGGCCTCAGAAAATGAACCAATGGACAGAAATAACAAGTAACACCATAAGCTCCCACCCCCAAAAAACTAAAAACTAAAAAAATTAAAATTAAAAAAATTAAAAATTTTAAAAATAGTGCTAGCCTAGGTTGACACCACACAAACTATTTGCATATGGTCAAGGAGGATGAGAAAACCGAGGAGGGACAGCACAAACCAGACCTCCACTGGAAGTACAGAGAGTGCTGGGACTTTAGGGAAGCTTATTGCCCCCCAGTAAAGACCAATGGTCCTTACCAGCGAGAAATCAATGGTAAACGGCTGTTGCGATACTGCAAGGTTATTTCCCGTGGCTTTCAAAAAGAGGTGGATAATACTGGAAATCTGGGGAGACTTGTTGTCACTCAGACTCCAAGGAATACCACCGGTTGTCGGTGAGCAATCTCTGATGACCTGTGTGAGAACGCCTAGTGAGTACAAATAATAATAATAATAATAATAATAATAATAATAATAATAATAATAATAATAATAATAATAATAATAATAATAATAATAATAATCAACATCATCAATTAGTAAGACGTCATAAAATGTCCACGGTTCTTTTCTTTACTAAAATTAAGTTTTTGAGAGTTCCAAATACAATTATATGTAAACAAATTAGATGATAGTTTAATTTTATAGTATAAGTACAAGTAAATCCATTTTATCTAACATAGCAAGTCATCTTGTCGGATTTTCAAAGTAAGACCCAAATAGCATTTAAGCTGACAAATAAAAGTTGTGGCTGACTAGTCAATCTTCATTTGTTATTGTTATATCGTGTTATTGGTAACATAATCACGTAATTCGCTACAATTTATTAAAACAAAATTACTTAGTTCGGCCCAGCCGACGACTTATATTAATACTCTTTTGATAATACCCCACAAATAAAAATCAGCAAGGGAGTTAACTCATATTTTACATTAAATAATATAATAGTAGTTGTCTACCTAACAACTGAAATTGTATTGCCTTTTTCTATTTAAGTTTAAAAATGTGCAAAAATAATTTAAAAAATAAAATGATTTCACTGCATCCAATGGTGGTTAGCTACAGCTGGTTTTGAAGAAAATTATTTGTAATCGTATTTTTTTATATTACATATTCAACTTGATTAGAATTTTTTTTTAAATATTTTCAGAAATTTGTGAAATTGTTGTGCTTACAAATATTTCTTCTACAAATCCTGGTTAATAATTTTCTTAGAAAAACTCTCATAATTAAATTAACTTGGGAAACATCAGTTATCATCAGCTTCTTATTTCCATAGACAACGACTGCTGTTTCCATGCTACTACTGTGTCGAGTTTGTACGAATTACGTCCCTTTAACTTCCAGCTTGCTTATTGCCAGCACTACGACCGTGCTATCTAATAAAGGGGGTGGCAAGTAGAATTATTATATATTTGGTAGGCAAGTAGGTTCCTGCCGTTCTTTTTTATTTGAATTTAAAACGTTTAATAATCAATAACAAGTGATGTTCAATATCTCGTTAGTAGAAATCAAAAAGAAAAATAACATAAAAGCAACAAGGTGTTGAAAATATTCATTTTTCTTAACTTGATATTCCATTTTAATGATTTGAAAACGAACGGAAATTAAATTAACTAAAAAAAGACTCTAAAATAATTCCAAGATGGAACTTTCGAAAATAAAATAGATTCCAAAATCTGAAAACGCAATAGATTTCAAAATAAAAGAAAAACGGCAGGAACTTAGTTGACAACTTAATAAATATATGTCATCAAAGGTCGATTGGCTACCATACGCATCTGTATTAGATATATTCTTTTTGAACAATCAGCTTTTGAAAAGCGAATACTTCAAGAATGACTGAAACATTGGTTTTCTAAAAACTGTATTTTTACCATTTAGAAGAATTTCGATTATTGGCAATTTGTATAAAGAAGGCCAAAAGTTGAAACATTGAAGCGCGGTCGTTGACGTCTGTGTGACGTCTATTCTTCAACCATTCTATTTCGAAAAACGAAAAAAAAAAACGAAAAACAGCAACACCAAACAAGTAACGTTTCTATGACTTTAAAAAAATACTGCCTCTATTTTCTCTATTTTCTGACAATTGTTTTTTGTATTCCTATATTTCCGAAATGTAATTCCATATCTTATTTCTGACACTTTCTATTTTAAACTTGGCATTTTTGCATTAAAGAGGAGAGATTCTGTCAGTTTTGAGACAATCTTTACGTTTTACTCCTTTTATTTCTTTGTTGTTATTTTGTGTGATTTGAGTGACCTTTGATTGTAAGTCTTGTTAGTTGAGGAATCACTGACGAAACCTTAGACGATAATCTCGCGAGTAGAAAAGAACTGTTATCATCGCAATGGTCGGACACAGTTTATGGCTCTTCTTCTGTTAAACATGAATGTAATTTGTCTAAAATTTTGTCTGTAATCAATATTTAACCTTATTAACTAATTTTCCTTTATATACTATTAAAAAGTTATGATATTTTGGAGGCTGCCTGTTCGTACGCAAATACAAACATTTTATTGGTTAAAAAAAATAGAAGGTTCTTCTTTAGAATTTGCACCGAACCGTTTTTCTTAACGCTAACTTTAACCTTAACCTGAAAATATCTCTTATAGAAAATGAGACGAAGTCCATTTCTAATACATAAAACAACTTTATTGAGCCGTCTTCGTTAGTACGTGAACAAAAAAGAAAAGAGGTTAGTATATCCATGAGTATGAACGAAGACGAAAGTAAAGGGAGTCCATAGATATAATTTGTTTGTACACCGGCAACGGTGTCAATACTTTCCCATGAGTAGGGAATAGAGATCAGTTCGTAATATAGCATTTTTGTACACCGGCAAAGGTGTCAGGAATTTCCCATGATTAAGGAATAGACAATAGTTCGTAATATAAAATGTTTGTACACCGGAAACGGTGTCAGGAATTTCCCATGAGTAGGGAAGAGAAGAATAGTTCGTAATATAGAATGTTTGCACACCGGCAACGGTGTCAGGACGTTCCCATGTGTGTATGTAAGCATGTGTGTGTTATATTAATTCAACGTGTATGAGGCAGTAGGCATTTTGGGTTCTTGTCTCATTGTCGACGCCAGAACCCAGGGCGAAAGGCCCGGGCCGATGTATGTTGCGTCCCCAGAGAGGAATATGAGTGCTGGCCCGAGCAACGTGAGTGTAGTTGACAGTGCCAGAGAAAAAGAGAGATAGGTGCATTGCGCTCAAGTGTTTATATAGTTATGCTAGCTCTCCGAGATTCGCTTAAGAGAAGGCCACTGATTGATCAAGCCAAGGAGGAAGTACATTGCTTAAACCAATAAGCGGACAGCTAAGAAGTCATTGGTATCCAAACAACATGGCGGCTGTGTGCCGGCTTGTAGCTTGCTGCCACACTCTAACCTAAATTTCAAGTTTAGTTCGGAAAAAGTCGATTAGGTTCAGTTACAATTCTGTATAAGCACCAAAAAAGAAATAGAGTACACATTACTATTTTGACGATACGATATCAATACCAGCCTTTGAATCTCACGTAAGTCTGAAACACTTTCTGACTAGACACGTGTTTTATAAATTTAACATAATAACATGAAAAAAACATTAAATATATATATTTTTCAAAAGTTAGTGAGCATACATGTAGACATAAAGCTTATTCGACATTAGTTGAAAGCGAATTAATTTTGCTTAAAACACAAATGTTTTCCAATAATAACAATACTACATTATCGTAGTGACTTTCTTCTCATGCAAATACTGAGTAGCGTATGTTTTCCATAAAATTTCACAAATATTTTCCTTCGCACTTTCTATAAAGGGATAGAAGCGAGGTAAAGATGGAAATTGACACACCCAGCGACGTTGATACGATGTGCTCTAGACTTCTGTCCATCAACAGCTACTTATATATACCTGTCCGATAAAAAATAATTAATAGTTGCGAAGACATTGACATATATTCCATAGCTAGGAAGTTGGTGAAGACATTCTTTGTGCAAGACCCTAGCGATACCTTTGATTTTATTTATCTTTAAAACTTTACAAAAACATCCACAAAAGTAATTTTCTTTATAAAATAACAAGATGAGGCATAAGGCCAAATTATGTGGGGAGATATCGGAGTCGTCTGATGTCGAATTCTTGCTCTATTCTCTAAACTAGTTTGAATCACCAAAATACCACATTTACTCTATGAGTGAAATCTACTTAACATGGGTTGACGTTTTTTTTATTTATCAAAAAATATATATGTACAAATTCATCG
Organism: Sepiola atlantica; assembly: GCA_963556195.1. NCBI lineage: Eukaryota > Metazoa > Mollusca > Cephalopoda > Sepiida > Sepiolidae > Sepiola > Sepiola atlantica. Next base: position 122,026,818 of record OY744521.1, read on the forward strand.
GTTGGGGAGATGGTACTAAAAAGCAACTGAGATCGCTAAAAAAAAAAAAGAAAAAAAGGCCTTTGATACGTCGGGAGCTATTTCTGTAAAGATAAAGTCCCCATCGACTGAATCACTGCTCTTATGAGATACTAGTCATAACGTGATCAGTTATATTTGCAGAATGAAATCCATATTGCCTATGACGGTATGATTCATCACGGATTCAGACACCTTGCTCATGATACACAAGACTGATCGGTCTGTACTAAGATGAAGAAAACTGATCACCAGTATTTTTAAATACTGGGAAAACCGAAGACATTTTCCAAGGAGATGGATGCGCAGGACTAATAGATCTGTGATCGGTCACGCTTGACCGGCTGCATAAACTTTCGGTTTGATTTCTGCTATGAACATCGCATGTTCTAATTACTAATGCTGTGTATTTCACTGCATACGAAGGAGAAAAAACAACCAAATAATATTTCCCTACTACCGTATATATCAACACCTAATAATTACTCTCGCGTCTTCTCATCTGACCGTATCCCTCTCGACACGTACGTGTGGACGGAGAAACAGATGCTGAACGTCGAACGTGACAAATTGTATTATTGACTTACGTACGAAAACGAAAGATTAGTAAATATTAATTATACTGGTTACTCGTACTATTATTTATTACTAGACTTAGACTTTATCGGCCTATTTGGCACAATGGTAGGCGTGTTCGCTAATGAACAAGTAGGCCAGTATTCAATCTACGGTTGAGTCATACCACAAATTAAAAGGATGGTATTTTATTTTGTTTAAAACGTAGTTCACCCCAAACAAGGCAGGCCGTCACTGTAGACGTAAAGGGTTACTGAGAATTTGGGTGTGGTATTTGGGTGTGGTTTTTGGGTGTCACCCCAAGTTGAGAGCAGTGTAACAAGATGTCTGTTTACATTAGCTTTAAACCTCTGCACGTCGATACTGTCAGGGAAACAGGGAGCAGGGATAATGTTTCAGAGGCCAGCAGCACGAGGAAAGAAGCTATTAAAGTAGATGGCTCTTCGGCATCTGGGGACTTCCATAGTGAATGGATGTTATTTAGCTGATTGTCGAGTTGGTCTAGTGAATTTACATCGAAAGGCCACCAGAGTAGCCAGTTCATTGAAGTATTTGTAAATCAAGCACAAGGATCCCACATTGCGGCAATGGGGCAGGGGCAGGGGCTGGAGCTTGGTTGACAGTGAGGGATCTTGACACTTGCTAACATCTCAGCATTATAAGGTAAGGATCAAAGGAAAGTGGAGCAATCTCGGAAAAAGGGGGTCGTCCTTCCCTAGACCTCGGTGTAGAAACTAATACAAAAAGGGAGCCTTCGGGTCACCCTTGAATATGGTCGATCATTTTATTTTATTTTTACCTTCGTTAAACTGTTCTTTTCTCTATTTTTTTCTTTATCTCTCTGATCTCTCTCTCTCTCTCTCTATATATATATATATATATATATATATATATATATATATATATATATATATATATATATATAACGTATAGCTAAATTATGCGTGGGTGGATCTGTGTTGGTTCTTACAGTAAGCGATTCTAACAGAAAGAGGTCAATAAGTGCATTAATTTGGGGAACCCACTGTAAAGAAAACAAACTCGGTGATCAGCTTTGACAACGCAGCGTGTTGTGGTGTCACTTGTACCTAACAGTTTCATTATCGCTATAGCAACCAGTGGGCGAGTGGTGAGAGACATTTGTCGTCGTTGGCGGAGAGGGAGATGGTTAGACAACGAGGAGGGAGGATGATCTGATCTCGTTATCCTTTTTTATTGGGTTAGTAGGATGAATCGTGTTTATACAGAGCTGAATCATAGGCGTGTCTATCTGTATATGTTACCAAAGAGGAGCGACATCCCACCAATCGTTCTGATACAAGGGGAGAATGAGGGGGGGGGGGATATAAAAAAAGAAGTGTTGACAAATCTCCAGTTTTAAACAAAACAGCAAGCTTATAAGCAGTGTTTAATCAATTCGACTTATATATAACTAATACAGAGTATAGAATGAATTTACAGTGGTGTAATATAAGTGAGATTATTGGTGCGTGCACTGAGCATAGATGTCTATACTTTTGTTTCTGTATATATATATATATATATATATATATATATATATATATATATATAAAATGAATGAAAGAAGAGAGATAAATATGTACGAATCACAAATCTATTACAACTTCAATTGTTCAATGCAAGGTGTACTCGGTAAAAACATGTTTATTTTTCTTTCCTTAAGCCAAGGCTTTTCAAAGATGTAAAATCTTATCGTCAGAGGAATTACATAGATAGAAAAGTTGGCAGTGGAAAAGCCAAAATTCAAAATTTGAAAAAATGTTAAGTAATGGACAGTAAGAGTATGCGTGTAAAAATATGGAGTGTGGCCAGTTGGTTAATGTCCGGACATTCACCAACTGGACAGGCTCCTTGCATTGAACAATTTAAGCCTAACTTTCACAGATAACATGAATTGGAATAAATACATTGAAAACATTGGCAGGTCTGCTGCAAAGAAGGTGGGCTCCTTCTACCGTGCCAATAAACTTCTCACACCTGACATTATCCTATATCTCTATAAAGCCACCATCCGCCCATGCATGGAGTATTGTTGCCACATCTGGGCTGGTGCATCATCCGCTAGTCTCTCCCTCTTAGACAAAGTCCAAAAAAGAGTCGACAACTTGATAGGTACTTCGCTATCCATCAAGCTTCAGCCCATGTCCCATCGCCGAAATGTTGCATCCTTGTGCCTGTTTTACAAGTACTTCAATGGATTGTGCTCTGATGAGCTTACTGCTCTGGTACACCCACGACGTAAATTCACCAGACCAACCCGACAATCTGCCAAATCCAATCCATACACTATAGAGGTCCCCAAATGCCGAAGAGCTTTCTACTCCAAAAGCTTCTTTCCTCGTGCTACTGAACTATTGAACTCCATTCTCCCTTTTTTCCTGGCGTTACTGACATGGAGAAATTAAAAACTAATGTAAACAGACATCTCGCTGCGAAACTCCTAAATTAGGTTTACCCCCTCCCCCCAAAAAAAACTTTCACTCTTTTTTCTCAGTAGCTTCTTACGTCTACAGTGGCGGCCTGCCTTGTTTGGGGTGAACTATGTTAATATATATATATATATATATATATATATATATATATATGTGTGTGTGCATGTATGTATATATGTTTACATGTATGTATATATATGTGTGTGTGTACATGTATGTATATGTGTGTGTACATGTATGTGAACATGTATCTAAATATATATATATATATATATATGTACATGTATCTATCTATATATATATATATATATGTACATATATATATATATATATGTGTGTGTACATGTATATATGTGTGTAACTTTTAATATCGCAAAGACAAAGCTTTCCTTCAATGACTACAAGAAACCTCTTCAACCACCGATTGTCATGGCAAATAACACTCCACCTGAGAGTTCATCATTAAAACTCCTCGACCAACCTTTTACAGATAACATGAATTGGAATAAATACATTGAAAACATTGCCAGGGGTGCTGCAAAAAAGGTAGGCTACCTCTAACGTGCCCGTAAACTTCTAACACCTGACATTATCCTGTATCTCTACAAAGCCACCATCCGCCCATGCATGGAGTATTGTTGCCACATCTGGGCTAGTGCATCATCCACTAGTCTCTCCCTCTTAGACAAAGTCCAAAAGAGAGTCGCCAACTTATTAGATCCTTCACTTTCCACCAAGCTACAGTCCCTGTCCCATCGCCGCAATGTTGCTTCCTTGTGCCTGTTTTACAAATAGTTCAATGGATTGTGCTCTGATGAGCTTGCTGCTCTGGTACCCCCACGACATAAATTCTACTAGACCAACCCGAAAATCGGCTAAATTTCATCCATTCACTGTGGAGGTCCCCAAATGCCGAAGAGCCTTCTACTCCAATAGCTTCTTTCCTCGTGCTGCGCAGCTCCTAATTTAGGTTACCCCCCCCCACAAGCGTCACTTTATTTTCTCAGTAGCTCCTTACGTCTACAGTGGCGGCCTGCTTTGTTTGGGGTGAACTATGTTTTTTAAAAAACGTTCCATAATAAATATTTATTTTTGTATATTTTCGGAATTTCATATTGTTAGTCTTGTGTACTGTATTGTGTTATATGGACCCCAAAATAATCATTGGACAATTATCTGTTAACCACAATTATTTTAGAGCTAATCCCTTCTTCAATCCACTCGTTTCTAAAACATGTTCATTAATAAGTTACATTTAAATAAATATACATAAAATAGATGCGTTCTTTATCAGTATATTTTATAATTTATCAATTAAAAAAAAACTAGTAACATTATATTGACATACCATAAATCTTTAGTGATCGCAGATCAGATCCATAGTTTTCTGAAATGATGCTAGAAAATGCAATACATAATTGCTTGAACCAGAAGCCTATGAGAATTTTATGAATCCGTATTGAATCGTTATTACTACAACCTGCATCGTTTGTTTGTCTTTCAATTAACTCGTGTTAAAAAAATCGATTCAAACTAGATAAGTTCAAATCGGATATCTCATGTGTTGGAATTTGAGAGTGGTTTTAAATAAAATATCGATTGAAAGAAAGGTAAAACAGGCTATTTCATTAATGAATTTGTTGAACTACTTTTTAATCTATATTATTTGAAAATAATGCGTTTAAATCTCTGATTTATTTGATATCCTCTCTAAACTCGTAATTTTTCTTTCAAAATCTATGGCATGTTAGTATAATGTGACTAGTGTTTGAAAATTAACAAATTGTTTTATATACTGACGAAGAAAATCATTCATATGTATTAGTTGTTAAATGTAATTCTACCAATAAAATGTTTTTTTTTGCTTTTAGAAACGTGCGTATATAGAAAGTAACATGTTGAGTATTGATTCCCGGGTCATATTTCATATATGTGAAATCATAAGTTATATATTTGTGACTTTGAAATATACACTTTTCATAAAATATCATGAGTCTGTGTGTACTGTATCTAGTGAGTTGGACCTTCAAATAATGATTTGACACTTTACTTTTTAGATCGTATCCCTTCTGCAATTATTGGACGACACTGCCAACTAATTAAATTTGGTGTTTACCTCCAAGTCACTAGCAAAGCAATTATAGAATTGCACTGAAATAAATCCGTATAATTAACAGGCTGGATATTCTTGTATTGCATGTCAGTCTTCTGGTGCCATTTACAATAAATTAAATCATCTTACCATCTGTCTGAGACAGTTTCGCAACTGCGCCTACCCATTTAATATGTAGGGGTGGGCGTTTGTCGAGTGCGGTTTTTAGCTTAACCCTTTTCTCGGCGCCAATGTAGACAACAACGATATTTACACACGCAATTAGTCGGAGTCGACAAAAGTATTCGATCATACAGCTATTTATTGAATTCGATAAAAACTCGATAAATAGTGAAACTACAAATAAGCAATAAACTCTACGTCACGTGGTAACGAGGATTGCACACGAGATTTCTTAGAAATTGCACGACATGGCGTTTCCTCGGATGATAGCTAGGGAGATAACACTATTTAGTAAATTTGATAATACTATTTAGTAAATTCGATCATACTATTGAATAAATGTACGACAAAATATTCCGTTCACAAGGTGACGTAAGAAGTTAGTTTGTATGTACCCTGAATTAGCTGTCATTCGTTTTATGATAGTATTGTTTTGCAAAAATAAATTCTACAAATTTGGTATTGCGCCCTAAGAGTTTCTGGGGCAGTCGTGCGTGGTCTTTTGTTGTTTATCGTATTCTTATCTAAACACAATTACGACCCATTCGTGCAAACATTGGTCCTTTCGTACTTTTATCATTTTTCCATCACTTTCCCTTCCCGTTAATTACAATAATACCACATTTACCATATGAACTACCTCATTGTAAATATTACCCAATAGTCTTAATGAATTTTAATTATGAAAAATATTCACAATTAACGAATAATGATGGGGAGTGAAACAAACAAAAATATCCAAAAAAAGAAACAAAAACTAAATAAAATCGTGGGCTGATTATTAAAACCCAATTGAAATGTCATAAATGTAGAACGTCCACTATTTTCCGGTTTGTTTAGAACCAATAACAAGCATATCGATGTCTAAATAGGAGTTGGGCTTAATAGGAGTAGAGGTTTAGAGCAATTAATGAGGACAACGGAAAACAAAAATCAGAAGTGAACATCTTGGGGGGTCTTTCTTACCAAAAGAAAATAAAGGGGTCAAAACACAATCATGTAAGTAGTTAAGATATAATTATCTATCTTCACTCGACCGTGGTTTAATTGGACAAAACACGCATGCGCTATGCTTAGCCGGTGAATACATACTCATAATTGGTTTCATTTCATACGAATATGCTCGCGACTAGTATGAATCATATGCAATGTAATCTCTTCCTATCAAATTGAAAAAATAAAATCAGATTCTGATGAGAAAAGAATTCAACCCCAAGAAACCCGTAGACCAGATAACAATACCCACGAAGTCTTTTACTTCAGGCGCATTACTAATTCAGACGATTCTAACTAGGGACATGATCGTGAGAAACTATCCATTTCTCCGTAGCATACGGCAGGTTATAGATAACTCAGTTTGTGAGGTATTCCGAACACGGCGCCTAACTCCATTAAGAGCAGATCCTTTCACTCGACAAACCCAACCGTTCCGAATCAGAATCCTTCACTTAACCTAAAAAATAATACCTTTCTATGCGTGAGACATCATTGGACCAAAAAATATTTCCGAGGGCGGATAAGCAATCAGCGAAGCATCTTGATTCATCCTAAGGCTACGACAACTTTCAAGGAAAGAGCTAGAGATGAGATCGGCAAAAGTGCCCTCAACCGTAGGGCCTCGCGCAAAATCTTTCCTAAGGGTTCGATTCGGGAAAGCCAATCTATCGGCAAATCTATGACTTGCAAAGTTAAAAACCCCCAAAGCCTCTCTCACACGAACGTTGATTATAGACTTATCCGCGGACGCACGGCTTTTCTCCTTTTCTAATGAAGCGAGAAGACATTGAACGACTGCTAAACGGCTCACAAAAAGAGGAGGTACTATCAGTCGGTGGGGAATAAGAAAGAAAAACGTACATTGCGCAATACTCGGTTCTACCTTTTATGGAAATATTCCTTCGGGGCAAAGTCTAAAACGAAACTTCGTCTTTGACTGTATCTCTGACCAATTCCTTTTAATTTGAAGATTCGGTCTGAACCCGATGATTCGAACTGAGAAAAAGAAACATTTGTTTTATGAGTGCTTGTGTCGGATTACCTAAAAATAATATGGTAAAAGTCACAAGGCGCTTGACGCTACGTAACAGTTTTCTTTTGCATTTTTTTGTATACGCATGACAGTTTGAATTAAAGCAAATAATTAACATTTTGGAATTATATCGTATTGTTTATTCCTATTTCGTACAATCGTTTCGCATTACGAAAGTAGTTAAACGGATTAATGTTCTATAATATATATTTTTTAAGCAGGCTCATTAGAGCGAATAGATTAATACGATGTTCAAGAAAAAGCGTTTCGTAAGTTCTCACCAACAGAGTTGCTCATTTTCATTCTAAAAACATAGTCTGTGTGGAAACTTATCGTTCATTTTGATTGTCATTTCCGGTCTAATTTTATTGTAGAGTTATCTGCCCTTTTTGTTTAATTTGAAAAAATTGGTGCATTTCGGTAAGACAAAGAAGGCCATTCTTGTTTCTAATAGTATAAATTATCAACCTTTCATCTGAAAATGTAATTGCATTATTTTATAAAGTTAGTGATTACAGTATTAATAGTGTGTACATATATTGCTACTTATTTAGACCGTATAAGGATATTTTTTCTCTGATCATCCTGCTTAAGAAATATATAATGGAAAACTCACACTTCTTTCCATCATATAGATGCTAAGTACATCCTCAGGTCCAGCAACAAAACTGAACAGTATTAGTTACTAGCTGGCTTCGCACGCTCGCTAACAATTGGCAAAGTTCGTTACTTGGATCACTTGAAAAATCTTTTTAAATAATAAACATTTCATTCATAACGTTGTTGTAAACACGATATACACACGTTCGCATTTATTCATATAATCAATAAGCATTGACATTTTTTTAATTTTCTTTTAAATAAGATACGAAAGAAATGAATAAAGAATAAATTAATAAGCTACAAAGTGAAATAGAGCAAGCAGTCAGTTATCACCCCCTTTCTAAGTACTCATACCTTGTCGGCATATCTTTCTTTCTAGTTAGATAAGATACATTAGTTTCGTTTTAATTACTTCCCTTTAAAATTAATTAGCATACTATTTGAAAAAAGGTTTTCATAATTTATCAGTTGTTATTAATTCACTTCAATTAATTACTTCTGATATCACCAGGAATATTGATTATCTATAGAAAAATAGGTCAATAACATTACAAGTGAATGCCACCAGACACTAATTTATCATAAACTGTTTAATTTTTTAAAAATGTAAATTAGGCATACAAATAGCTGTGTTTGGGTTGATGGTCACTACTATACACACAGTCTTTCAAAGGATTATGTTAAAGTATTTATTTAAATAATATTAACCCGTTCTAGTGGTAATATATGTGTGATTAATAAAAAAAACGCTCGCATATATTCATTTAAAAACGAAGTAGGTTATTATGTGCTGGGAAGCAGAGGAATCATTGGGTCTCCTATTTAATCCCGGGTGTTCCTGCGAGTAAATACACACACACATATATATATATAAGAAAGGTGTTACTACGATTTAAAATGCCGTTGAAATGATAAACTATGAAAATTGCAAAACCAGACAAACTGTAGTAACACCAATCTCATCATTATACACGCGCGCGCCAGCGCGCCTCACTACAGATCGGAAATTTAAAAAGAAAAGTCATTTCGATAACACCAGAAGATCGTCGATCTTCGGCTAAGCCGTAAAACTTCGACCATGAAAAAAAAAGGTTAAAAAAAGAAAAATATTGCATATATTACCATAAATAGTCTTTTATAAAGCCGACAATTAAAAAAAAATGATTTAATAAATATTTAATTTATTTGAGAAAATCTCGCGTCAAGTTGTCTGAATTCTCAATTTTCAAAGTTTATCATTTCAACGACGTTTCAAACTGTAGTAACACCTATCTCATTAATATGCGCTTCACTACAGATCGGACATTAAAGTCTCTTCGATAACACCAGAAGATCATCGACCTTTGGCTACGCCGTAAGACTTCGACCATGAAGAAGAAAAAATAAAAGAAATGAAAAGGAAAACATTGTCTGTATTACCATGATTAGGGTTTTATAAAACTGAAAATTTGGATTTAAAAAAATGATTTAATAAATACTTCATTTATTAGATCAAATATCGCGTCAAGTTGTCCGCTTTCCTTATTTCAAAACGTATATATATATATATATATATATATATATATATATATATATATATATATATATATATATATATATCAGGAAATAAAGTTAATATTACAGAAGTACTTGACTAATTATATATATTTGTATAATGATCTTTTTTGTGTTAAAATAAAAAAAATAATGTATGTGCAATATGTATCCCGAACATTCCCGATTGTTCGTCGAATCATAGCTATGTAAAAAAAAAATCAAGTAAATAAAACAGCTGGAAGTAAAAAAAGAGCATTAAAAAAAAAGAACCAGGAACGTGCATGTGAAGTTAGTGATACGCCAAAAGATCAAACCAGTGCAATTTCAGGAGAAACGGAAAAATATTAATTCCGGGATGCCAGAATTTCCATCACAGGATAAATTGTATTACGTTAAGAATTTAAAAAATTTTTTACAGGTCTCATATGAAACGTTATTAATTGTAATTTTAGGGGTTTTATTAAAATAGCCTCGAGTATTTTAATCTGTTTTAAATTTGTTTCAGAATGTATTAAATTTGTCTTAAATCCCCAATTTATAATATAAATAATAAAATTAGACTCATTAAAACCCAAAATCGTGTGGTAAAAACAACTTCCTATAAAAAAAAATTGTAAGACCCAATGGTATTTATACGTTTAAATTTCCTTTGGGATAATGCAACTCCTGAAATTATAATAAAGCTAATAGCTACATTGGCTTTACAACCACTACTTTATCATGCTGCCCCGCCATGCACATTGTAAACTCTAGCTCAATTTACTAGCATTTACAAGAAAAACTGCCTCCCCTAATGAAAAGCCACATTTTAGTTAATAACACTAAAATCCTACTGCTTCTTGGCTACTTTCTGAAATTCTCTTTATTTCAGCTTCTTTGTAATATAGCAGGAACAATCCCAGCAGAGTGCTCGATTAATTAAGAATTAAAGTTAAAAAATTTAAAATTAAGAGCGTAATATTTATTTATTTTGGTAAAGACTAATTTTTCTGTATCAATATATATATATATATATATATATATATATATATATATATATATATATATGTGTGTGTGTGTGGGTGCGTGTATAGATATGTATTTGTATATACGTATATAGTAAGTTATGAAAATATATTTATGGCAATTAAGCTACACAGAGGCTTCCGCGTTTCATCCCCGGAGGGAATCATCAGGCTAAAATGCATGGAGTAAGTTTTGCCGGGTGTTAAAATAAGGTCACCGATTATACTTACACTACAAAGAAACATGGATGAATCATTCTATAGAAAACAGAACAATAGAATAGGAAGTAAAATACACCGAACCTTTGTTTGTGAAGGCCAACGATTGGCTAATAGAATAACAAAGAAACAGGAAGGAGTCATCCGAGAAATAAACAGAACAATACAATAGGAAATAGGAAGTAAAATCAACCGAACCGTTGTTCGTGAGAAGTCCAACGATTGGCTAAGAGAATAACAAAGAATCTGATTGGTTAATTAGCTAGACGTACCCATAAAAAACATCCGGCAAAACAAACTCCATTAATTTTAGCCTGGTGATTCCCTCCGGGGATTAAAAGATGAAGCCTCTGTGTACTTTAATTGCCATAATTATATTTTCATGAAGTACTACATAGCTCTACTCACGAATCGAGCGCTGTTGCGGTAAATACCGAAGATTGATACATAAAATATTATATCCCCTTATAACATTTTATGTGGATACATGAAATAATTATATATATATATATATATATATATATGTATATTGTATTTTTATGTAATGGACTATAGGCATCAATATCGAAGGTTCGATCCTTGTCTAAGTTAGCCATGCTGATGACGGCTGTGAGCCAGAAACACGTGTCCATGGATTAGTTTTATGTACGTATAAACATTAATAAAAATTATATATATATATATATATATATATATATATGTGTGTGTGTGTGTGTGTGTGTGTGTATCATTTCCATCCTGGAAATGTTGTTAAGATACACTCATTTGACTTCTTAAAATAAGATTCAATTAAACTCAATTAAAATCATAATGAAATAGGAGATTTGTAAAAAAAGAAAAGAAAACAAATAATTAATTTATCCTGAAATAAAATGCACAAAAATTATTTCAGGATTAAGCGCGCTTTTCTTTCTTTGTTAAAGTTTATTGAATTAAGCAATAAATAATTAGGCATTTAGTGATTTTTTTTTGTTTGTTTTACGGCATATCAACCATCTTTGGGTTATTTAATGCCGAATCAAGTTGTTGAATGGTTTGTTTATGGGTAGGACGATTTCATTTTTTAATTGGTAATATGCTCTAAAAAGCTTTGTTTACTTTAAATCATTTATATTTTCATAGTTTTAACAGCATGTCAAAACTTAGGGGTATTTCATGCCTAATATTTATGGAAATTTGGGGATTTCCCCTTTTTATTTTAATTTATATATATGTAATGGGTTTTTTTAATTCTTTGGTAGAGTCCGATTTTTTGGAAATATGAAAGTAAGATGTGGGGATTGTTTTTTTCAAAATGATCTTTAATATTTTTTTCTTTATAGTAGTTATGTTTTATTGTTGTAAAAATGATTCAGTCGATTTAAATGTGTTTTGTTGTGAGTGAGGTTTAGCATGGTATGCAGATGGATTGGTTTTCCTTCCTCAAGAGATATGATTGGGTTAAAAGTGTATGTCCCATTCTTATTCTTGTTAAAGTGACCTCTTCTTTTCTGTTAAATTTGGTGTTTTGTTTCTGCCTTTTTAGATTTGCAATTATAGCGTGTAATTTGTTTTTTTGAAAATTATTCCAGTAGGTTCGCGATTTTTCCATTGTGTATGTATTGATCTGTCTATAAAGGTCTGAGATGGGGATCTTAAAGTTTAGATCAGTTGGGAGGTTTAGTGCCGTTTTTGCTGCCAAATCCGCTAATTCGTTTCCTCTGATATGTGTGTGACTTTGTATCCAGCAGAAAACAATTTCTTTTTGGCTGTTTAGTTATGTTAATTTGTCGAGCACAATTCCAATGAGAGGATTGTCTGTCTTTTTTTTAAAATAGATATTAGAGCTGATAGAGAGCCCGAAAAGATTATATACTTGGAATTTTCATTGTTGGAGACGAGATTGAGTGCTAAGGTTAGTGCATATATTTCTGCACTATAGATTGAAGTTTCTTTTGGAAGGTTTGCTTGCTTTTTTATGGATGTGTTGAGTATCTCTGCACTGGCTGTTGCATACTTTTGTTTGGAACCATATATATATATATATATATATATATATATATATATATATATATATAGTTCGGATATATTTCCTTGATTTTGTTGAGGTTATCTGGCAATATTATTGGATGGGTTTTTTACCGTATTTACTCAGACTTAAGTCAATTTTAGGCGTTATGATTTCCCATGGTGGGATTTTGGGGATTGTGGGTTGGGGTACTTTGGTTATAGGTATAGCTGCATTGTTGACTATGGGGATCATTCTAAGACCAAAGGGCTTGATTGCGTTTTCTTTCTGTTCAAAGGAGGCTTTGTGTTTGGGATCAGTGATACTGCTGTATGCGGTGTTGTTGGGATTTGCTATTATCTTAATGTAGTACTTAAGAGCTAAGTTGTTGTTTCTGAGTTTTGGAGGGGTTCAAAGGCTTCTGAATATAGACTTTCCACTGGGGTTGTTTTGTAGGCTCCTAGGGCTAGTCTTAACCCAGTATGATAGACATGGTTTAACATTTTTTGATAGGATTTTCGGGTTGATTGATAGATAAAGCATCCATTATCTAGTTTATATCTGACTAGGGATCTGTAGAGTTTCATAAGGGTTCTTTATCAGCTCCCACATGACTCGTAGTAGTTGTAGTGCTTTATAGCCAATGTAGTTGATGTGTGGGATGATGTTCAGTTTTTTGTCAAAGATTATTCCTAGGAATGTGTATTCAGTAACAAGTTGGATGTTTTCTCCTTCAAGTTGTAGGTTGGGATCATTGTGTAGTTTGTGTGTGTTACAAAAATGGATATATGTGGATCGATAGCTTATGGTTAGGTCATCGACGTATAAGGATCCACTTATGTCGGGAGTGATTTCCTTAGCTATGCCATTTATTTTTATATTAAATAAGGTTGTTGATAGGATGCTTCTTCTTGTTCTTTTGTTTCTGATAATGTTGATCCCATTCGTACTCTAAAAGTTCTGTTGGATAAAAAGTTAGAGATGAAAAAAAGTAGTCTACCTTTCAGTCCGATATTGTGTAGATCTTTTAGAATTCCATGTCTCCATGTTGTTTCATAAGCTTTTTCAAGGTCAAAAAAGATGGTTGTTACATGTTGACCTTTTATAAAAGCTTCTCTGATGTAGGTTTCTAGATTTGTAAAAAGATCAATGCATCCACGATTTTTCCGGTAGCCACATTACATATTTGTAATTATATTGTTTGTTTCGAGGAAGCAAGTTAACCTATTATTGATCATTCTCTCAAAGGTTTTACATAGGCAGCTGGTTAAAGAGTTTGGTCTATAATTGGAGGGATTTGATGAATCCTTTTTGGTTTTGAGTATTGGGATAACTATGGCTTTTTTTCCATAAGTTAGGTATGTTGTTATTTTTCCAGATATCATTAAGGATGTCGAGGAGGTATGTAAGGGAGATATCGGGTAACTGATTGAGGAATTAATAATGTATGTCATCTGAACCTGTTGCAGTATTGTGAGATTGTTTTAGAGAGTTGTATAATTCTGATAGGGTGAATAGTTGGTTATAGTTTTCAGAGTTGTTCGATTTGAAATTTAGTTTTTTCTTTTCTTTAATTTTTTTTAATGTTTTGGAATGTTCTGCTATAGTTAGTAGGAGAGGAGTTCTGGGAAAAACTTTGAGCCAGTGTGTTTGCGATTTCATAGGGGTCAGTGATTATTATGTTATTATTAGAAAGATGTTCGATCGAGATGTTCTTGTTTTTACCGTTAATTTTTCTAATAATGTTCCAGACCGTTTTTGTATTTGTGTTGATGTTTATTTTAGATACAAAGTCCTTCCAAAAGGAGCGTTTTGCTTTCTTGATTGTACGTCGTGCTAGTGGTCTGTGCTTTTTAAAGGAGTCTAGATTTTCCGTAGTGGGATGTAGGGTAAAATTTACGGAGGGCGGATCGGCGTAATCTGATCGCGTTTCTGCATTCACTATTAAACCAAGGTTTATTGTGTTTTGTGGATTTAGGGATACATTCTTTAGCTATTGATATAATTGTTTCCGAGAAGAAAATTACATGATTTGCATTTTCGATGTTTGAACTGGGGGTGAGTTTTGAAGACCCCGATTAATAAATAAGGAGCAGAGAGTTGTTCTATTGTTTCTTGTAGTTTGTCTTTATTTATTTATGTATACGGAGCAGATATTAATTGGTTTTTGTAAGGTTACTCTGACAGCTATTGCTTGTAGATCAGTTTTTAGATTCATGTGACTATGTGGCACATCATTTCTGACTAGGATGGATGTTCTTCAGCTTGAATTTTTGGTATAGCTAAAGTGTTGATAACCTTTTATGTTAGTTATGTTGTCTTTTTTGAGAAAGGTTTCCTGAAGGCAGATGATGGCTGGGTTTGAGTCTGCTATCAGTAGGAGTAGTTCGTTTATGTTATCTCTCATTCCACGACAGTTCCATTGTAATATTATATTTGGATTTGGATCCATTTTAGTTTAGGGTGATTTTAGGAAAGTTGAGGTGTTCTTTCCTTTTTGTTTGTAGAACCTAGTATGAGGAAGGGTTTATCATGTCTTTTTCTGATTCCCATTCTTCCACCTCCATTCCAGAGGGAGGTGTTGTTTTATTTTTAGTCTGGCTCCGTGCCTCCGGCCGAGAGCTCGATGTTCTTCTCTTTTCCCTCGATTCTGGTCCAGATCTGAATCTGAATCTTGGTGTTTCTGGTTTGGGTGGTTTTGATCCGGATGTGGATCCCGATCTCGCCTGCGATGCTTGTCTGGGCCCATTTTCCACTGGTTTTGGTTCAATCTCGTTATTTGTTTCGGGAGTGATGCCCTTAACCTGCACTACCTCAAGGGACCGGAATCTGTTGCTTTCTGTCACCGCCGCTCGTTGCGATTCGTGTTTTGTAGAGGGTTCAGCTTCAGTTGAGGAGATCTTTAATTTTGTTTGCTTAGAGGTTGTATGAGAGGTGTTTTTGTTTTTGTTGTTAATATTTTGGTTTATAGAGGGAGTTTTTCCACCAGTATCTTCTGTTTCTGGTATATTGTAACTATTGGCAGTAGGAATTAATGGATTTATTTGTTTATCCTGATTGAGTTGGTTTGATTTTGATTTGCTTTAAGAGATTTGTTCTTGATTTTGGCTGTTTTGATTTTAGTGGATGTTATTATTTGATATTTGTTAATATCTTTTTGGGTTGTTATTAAAGTTTGAATTAGGTTTTTGAGTTCAGCAATTAGTTTGTATAGGTCTTGCTTATTTGTTTGGTTAGATTGGTTTGGTTTTTGAGTGACTTCTGCATAAGTATTTGTTTTTCGATAGGATTCTACTATTTTTCCTGCCTCTGGGAAGGATATATTTCTGTTGTATTTTACTTCTGTGATTTCTCTTTGTTTTTTTAAAAGGTTTTACATGTTTTAGAGTATGCTGGGTGATTTTCGTGACAATTTAAACATTTTGCTTCGTTTGGGCATTCTTCTTCAGTATGATTCGCATTTTTTTCAGCACATTTTCCACATACGTTTTGCCCTCTGAAGGTTTCCCTGTGGTGACCAAATTTGTGGCACTTGAAGCATCTCAAGGGGGCTGGTATGTACTGGTCTACTTTTTCGACTAGATATCCAATTTTGATTTCTTTTGGTATGGTAGGAGTGTGGAAAGTTAGAATATACTTATTGGTGGGTATAGATTGACTGTTCCTTTTTATGTTAATTCGGACGTAGTTTATTACTCCTGATTTTTTTAGAGCAATTTTAATTCCCTTGGTTGTTGTCAATGTAAGCTCATGACTTCTTATGATACCTTTTGAGGTATTAAGTTTTTCATGAGCATACACTTTGCACTTATAAGTATGAAATTTTCCCAATTCTAAAAGATTTTGTCTACTTCAACAAGCACATTTCCATCTTTCATTTTCTATATATTTTTAGAATTATTTGGCGATAGAGTTTTTTTTAATTAAAAAGGGAGATAGTTCACTGATTCTTTTTCCTTCCAGGGTTTCTATGACTAGAAATTTTGGGAAGTTTTTTCTATTGTTTTTTTCGATTCCAAAGGATACAACAGAGGTATACTCAGTTATTTTAAGGTTTTTTCATCATTTATAATTTTCCTTTGTTTTGATTTCCTAGTTTTTCTTAAACATTCGATGAGGAATATAAATGTGAATTTGTCTGAAAATCTTGATTGACCCTTGTCATCGCTTTCTAATTCTTACGTGACTTTCCTGTGTTTAAAAGTAAAGGTGATGTAGTATAATATGTTTACGTCTTGTTCGTTGGTGGCGTGGAAGATATTTGCGGGTGTAAGAGTTAAGGCTTGACATGACTAGCCGATTGATCAGATCGGGCCTCTCCGACCTCCCGTCTAGTCGAAGTAAGGGCCCAAGTAAAGTGTTGCAAGGCGCGTGACCATTTGGGTTACCAGATTACGGATTGCTCAGCTACCAGGATCCCGTCCTAAGACGACACGGGTCGCTACCCACGGCTAACAGGTAGCCCCGATGTGGGGAGGGATTGTGTAGTTTTTGTTTTTTGTTTTACAGAACATGATTGAGTTTTGCAAAGAAAAAAAGAAACATAAAAACATCGATGTAGGTTCATTTTTGGTCAGGAAGCCAATATTCAGACAGCCTGATCTGGTAGCTCCAGTGGTGTTTTTTAAATCAAATGAGCCGCTAGGTAGGAGCTGATGCCTATCTCAAAATAATCTTTCCATCATTGCATAGAAGCATGCCAGAGAAAGATTGTAGGGAAAAGGGTGTAGTTTTTTGGTTGTTAGTGTAGAATTTTTTTTTTAATTAATGGTATTTTTAGTTCGTACTTAAGATTTACAAATTGTTAAAAAATACAATAAACGAACTATTTTAAAGCTGACAAAATAAACTCTGGTACTCCTTCACAATAATCCCGCTATGAAAAAAAAACTAAATTATTTTATTCATGAATTTGTCGCAGGAAACTGCTGTTAGAAGGTTCTCATCGACGCAAGCGAGTGAAGGGTGAAAAGCGTGTTGGGCGAAGGTAGTTGGCTGCCCGGTTTGAAGGTTATCATTCAGTAGTTGCAAATATAGTTGGCTCGTAGTTATCATTTGGACATTTCGTAATGCGTCAGAGTGGTTTAAAAAAAATCGTCAGTTGCAGTCTGAATTAGTCTCACTCAATTTCAGACACAAGGTTCGCATTGAACATGTTACATACAATAAATAGTTAGCGCGCTAATTAGAGTGAGTTCAAGTAAAAAACAAAACAAATCCAAGCAGTTAAGATGGAATACTATTTGTCTTATTTGGTCTGAAGAGGTTAATTCTCTGTGAAGAGTACAACCGAAACATGTATGCACATATGTAACCAATAATGTTTGTAAAAATAAAAATGTATACTAAAGAACAGCTTTACTTGTTATTTAGCACTTTTATAACTACTGGAGTTTCAACGGATTAACATCTACAGAAACTAATTCAATACGTGTACTATACACACACACACATATATATATATATATATATATATATATATATATGAATAAAATTTTACGGAAAGATCTTTTGCCAATAGTAAGGGGTCTACATTTAAACCACTGTTTGCTCTTGCGGAATAATCGACACATATTCGTACTCTTCTATTTGCTTTTTAACCACACAAAGTAATTAGTTGGATGTAGTATTCCTGCTTGTTGCAGTCCTTCAAACTCCTTGTTCTATTATGTCTTTTGATTTGGTGACAAATCCTAAACTATCAAGAAAAACATTTCCAAATTTAGACTAGAATATTTCCATGATTATTTTATCAATGTAAGATACAGATGAAATGAGAGGAATATCAGAAATTCAGAAATTCTCTATCCAGTCAAAGTCCAACAAATTCAAACCAAAATTATCAGAGAGATAGCATGTTCAAGCAAATGTTGTTGTTTTTTATCAAAACACACATTGCAACTCAAGTCACCTGTCAACTGAATTGTGTCGCGTGACAAACATCGAGCTATATGATGCGTTTCTGTGAACTCCGGTTTCTACAATGTTTTCCCACGTTGATCGCAAGATGAGGATGATGTCCGAAGCCGTAAAATGTAACTAGGTTGCTATTTACAGCCACTGTGATCAATTTTCTGCGAGATTGAAACTCGATTTTAAATGTTGTAAAAACAGAGTTTGAATTTGATCTGTTCCAGTTTTTTTTTTAATTTCTACTGTGTCAAATTTGAGTGACGTGTGTTTTTGCCTTTTTGGGGATTACAAAATCCTTCTTAGTTTTCCGAAATGTTAATATTCCTGACATTCTTATTTTTTAAATGGTGAAAACGTGAAAAATACATGTCACAAAAATTCTAACTAATTCTTAAATGGATATTACTTGCTGGAAGCCTTTGTTGTGGCACTGTTTGTTGAGGATGGATTATTGGATTGTTGAACCATCATTGTGTCGCGTTTAGGCTTAATAAACGTTTGCATTCCGTAGTGAGAACTTTAACTGTGGCATCTTTCACTTGGTCCAGATTTGAAAGCAAACGTCTTCGAATTTCTGAATCATGTGGGGATTGACGTTTAGCAATAAATATAAGACATTTAAATTGATCCACTGTTTGATTTAATTTGACCCTTTTGGCATACAGGATTTACTTGATCGGCAAAGGTAATATAATCGTCAGCATCGATTTTGTCATTTTTAAAGCAATTTAGGGGACGTTAGATCACGATTGCTGAATGTTGAACATTTTTGTAAGTTGGTCAATTTTCTCAGGGAAGGACAAATCTTTCGTTTGTTTAGAAAGAATAACATTTATGTAACGATTATATTCGGCTGCTATTGAAAAAAAAATAATAAACGTACTTTTGTGGCATCGTTCATATGGGAAAATTCCGTTGAGAAAATGTCTCTCCAACGTGAACATTATGAAATAAGAGTTAATCCTCGAGGTTCATTATAGACGAGGTCTTTAGTGTTTGCAAAATCATCGGTTATTTCGCTGTAATCCAAGCTTTCGGTTGGACGTTGTAAAAACTGTTGACTCAGAGTTTGTAAAATCCTGATTAGTGATTGCTCAAATAACTCTTATTAATTTGTTATTTTTCCCCCCAATAAGTCTGGGAAAATCGCCATATCTTTTGTGATGATTTTCATTTAAATAAATTATTTTTTCTTTCTTCGATTTTCGTACAGTTGAAATAGTTGTCGGCGTATTTGTTTAACTCAAAGTCTCGTCGCCATTGAAGTGATGCTGAGCGATGCGTAAATTTAAATATATGATTGTGAGTTAAGAAACAAATATATGAGAATAAAATTTAATGACAAAACTTAGTATGCTCAAGAAATATTTTTTTTTAAATTTTTTTTACAATTGAAAGAAGAGGATTTACTAATTAATTTGCACATTTATTCTGGAGCTTGATACGACAACGTCTTTCTAAAAATGCCCGTGTACGTTGGAAACCCCGGGGGTAGTTACTCTGCAATTGAACGCAAGGAAAGTAACTCTGACAGTTGATCTCCCTTTAATATGTTTATTGTCAATGTCTCATTATTTTTCTAAGTAGAAATGTTTCGACCTAACAGTAATGTTATAAAGGGGCGCTGATGAAGAATATTTTGGAATCATAAGTATAATACAAAATACAATTTTCCATCAATCGTACGCCAAATATTCGTATTGATCGATTTCTTCAAACTAATATAAATAATGGTCTTAATTTTGTTCATCTCAACATATATATATATATATATATATATATATATATATATATATATATATATATATATATATATATATATATATATATATATATGCGTTTAGTGCTGTCGTTTTTACATGAGAAGGGATGAACTAATATATCCTCCCTCCAATTATGATTTAAATTGCAGGTTGGGTTCGACTATCAAACATTGGTTGTGCAACTACTCTAGAAAGAAAACTCCGAAATAGTATTTCTCTGATTATCTCGATATTGTTTTCAGGCTAGTCCCTTAGGAGTGTTCCTTGCCAGGAGATGTGCAGTTCTGGATGCACAACCCCTGACTCCCATCGTAGGCACTCTTGCGGGGTATCTATTGTCTCTTCTTCCATTCACCAATATGATGCCTAAAAATAGAGACCAACATATATTTTTTGAATATAATTATCCATACGCAGGAGAATTTAGCGACATATATCTTTTAAATAAAAATGTGTTTATCTAATTTTAAGTTGTTAAACTTGTTTTTAAGTATTTTATATTTTAGAATTTATTTTCAATGTTCGTGTGACTTATTGACAACATGGCGACCGCTAAGCGATTAAGTGTGTTTTTTGATTTTTTGGTTTGCCGGGAAGGATTGTGACTCAGAGTTGTAGCGTAAATATTGTTTCGCTAGCCTTTCCGAATGAATTTAACCGAAGTACAGCTTTGCACGGTTAGTCATTTTGGTTTTATTTTGACGATAAGCCACACGAACGTTGAATACACATCTAAAATAAATAAAAAGTTACAAAAGTTTCAGCTCGTTAAAATTATACAGGTCGGTAGATAATTAAATGCCACTGCGTTTGGTATAATTTATTTGTTAGGTTATTTTACGATAACTATATTGCAATTTTACTTTGGTCTCAAAGGCCGCAACGTTATCCATTCGCCCAAGAAACTTTTTTTTTTTAACTACGCGTGTATACTGGTTTTTAGATAGCTTCGTTCAACCTCTCGCTATGTTTAAACTCAGCCATCAAAGTTTCGTCTGAAGTCGACTCGGTACTAGCGCTCGTATCGAAACAATTACAGGTAAATATAACGCATCAACTCAAAGCGAAATTACAAAAGGTGACCCGACGTGAATATAAAAACCACAAAAGTCGAATACCAGACTATCATAATTCGTTTAACGCTCGCATTCTAAACATATCTGATTCCTAGTTCAATAACAAGCCACGGCAGGTTTCGCTACGCCAGCTAATGTGCGGTTGCATTTTTCATACGGACATTTGATACGCGCAAACCTTATGATTTTATTACCATTAGAAAACAACCATAAATACTAAGGGCATGCCCTGATAATTCCGTCGGCTCACGAAACACGCACGCACGCACACACACGCCACAACCGCACACAACATGAAAAACCGAGCTCCACGCTCTTTAAAGAAACGTGATTTCTGCAGAGGACCGCTGAGGACTTTAGCCTATATCTCTATATGAATAAAATTGTGTGACAACTTCTCATGTGTCAGGTTATTTGTGTGCGTTTGTGATTCTCGCCTTTACGTGGCTAACAGATTGTTGTTTTTATCTACTATTAAGTGAGTATTTATTGAAATCAAAAATGTAATAGCAAACATGTTAACAGTCAAATTTAACAAAATTATTATGAAATAAATCCACCACAATGCGTTTAGGTTTCTTCGTAAAGTGAAAAACATTTACTCATGTTGTGAGCTTTGGGGTGAAATCATTTAAGCTGTTGAAGCGAAAGTCATTCATGTCTGTCACATCCTTAAAAAACTTGCAGATATTAAAAGATTGAAACTTTCATTCCGAGGAAAAGCCAGTGCCTCTTCTCTCTCTTTCTCTCTCTCTCTCTCTCATATATATATATATATATATATATATATATATATATATATATATATATAGTCTCGGAAGTTTCTCAACCATTAAAACTATATAAGAAATAAAAACAAAAAAATGTTTCTACTGAATACCGGACTTGCCAATGGGAATTCCTTACCAAACCAAATCAAAATGTAAGGCCAACCGAGCATTACACAGCATCTGTTTCCGATTGCCACCGAAAATAACCTAACTGTCAGACCCCAGAAAACCACTGACTCTCAGACGTCCGGAGAGCCAACTCTCACCGACCTCCCCTGCAGATCTCTTGAAATATATCTACTTTCGACTGGAA
>OY744521.1:122054352-122079352 GCA_963556195.1 Sepiola atlantica
GAATAAATAATTTATTTTTAAAAACAAATAATCTGCGTTGTGCAAGGTTTTCTAAATATTTTATAAAAAAATATCTTCGTTATTATTGCCACCCACCCAGCGCTTCAAATTGTGTGACTTTTCAATACACAAATTTATATATTTTTTGACATCTTATATAAACAGAGATGTTGTGGGTCTGTCCGTCAATCATCATTTTTTTAAAACATAATAAATACACTGCGGAATTTATCACATTTCGAAATTCTGAACTACTTTTAGAAATGGGAAATATTACAGTAATAATAAATAATAAATTCCCAACAAATAAAACGGATGACACGACCGGAAATTGAAACCGAAACCTTGAGATTCTACCAACTGAGCTATTCTATTATTCTTCTAAATAAAGCTTTAAACAGCATAAATACTTATAGCTTTGGCGTGCCGTCATAGATTTATGATTTATGTCATGTTTCAAAATATGAATTCAAACATAAGCCATAATAAAAATAAATTCTAAATAGCGTTGAAAATTATTTTAATAGTCTAAACATTTTTGTTTGCTTGAAGTACTTATTGATGTGAAAAACAATTTAATATTTAATATATACTAATATTTGGGACCGTAGGCCCCATAATTCTTCTTACGTTAAATATCAGAAAGTGTATTGTATTTCAGTAAATAATTAATTTTCGGGAGATTTTTTCAAAATCTTAACCATACGCAAACATTTTTTTTTTTCGTTTTTCAATGCAAAAATGTTAAAGTCAATGTCATCGGTTATAATGCTCCAGAAATATCATACATATTTTTAGATGCCGCTTATTATTGTTATCTACAAGGAAACAATATTTCCACTCATTTTAGTTCAATATACGAATCTTCGCGTCAAGCTCTGATCTTTCACTTCCTTATGTATGTGCTCCGGTGTTGTGATCGACGAAATTTTGCTAATGATTTACGGAAAAAGCAGTTGGTTTGAATCAACGTAAGCTTTCAATTCGTCGGAATAGATTACTGAGCCTTCAGCCACATCTCGCTGAAGTGTCGCACAGTCTTTTCTTTGAACGTTAGGGTTAGGGGTTGGAATTAGTGTTAGGGGTTAGGGTTTAAGGGTTAGGGTTCAAGGCTCGGTAACCACACATACTTTCGAAACCAATCAAGAGAAGTGTTTTCCTTGCTCTTCTACCGTGTTGATTGCCATATAAGGTGAAGATAGCATACCAAAGTAGATTCATGTAGCGGCACCTATTTCATACAAATGCAAGTCACTGTCTAAAATAAACGCATGTTTGATTCTAATTTCACACATTGACCTGAATGTAATTTCCGTCTATCTGAGAAAGAAATGTAACAGATTACGTATTTATTATTGGAGTGCTGTATCGAAAAAAATACATTTAAAATGTATATTTACGCTCCACTTCGATTATCACAGATATTCATAGCATAGCTTTTTCTAATCTTTTAAATTGTGAATGTAAACATTTTATTCAATTTTATTAATTCATTTACGTTATTATTTTTTTACTGATAGCTTACTACTTATAAAGGCCCGGGGGCTACTCGAGGATAAAGGTAAAAGAAATCGTCAGCTGGACCATGATCAGCACCATGAGAGGACTGGAAACAATGGGTGGGATGGGGTTATTTACTTATAGGGTTAATTGAGCGTAATTGAATGTCCAAGTAGACCGCTCAACAAGTATTTGTTTACATTAAAGTTGAAGACGACAATGCTGTAGTCTGTTGGGAAGCAGACTCGTGATGGCTTTTCCACAGATGGGATGTTCTACGAAAATAAACTATATTCATAGAAGTTCCGTTTGTTGTTGGTAAAGAGAGAGAGAAAGGGAGAGAGAGGGAGAGAGAGAGAGAGAGAGAGAAAGGGATATTTTTTGCTGTGATTGTAACTAGACGAGTTCTTGTTGTGAATATTTTGCAGGGGGCAGGGATTATGTAAAGTAAATTTAATTAAGGATTATATTTCTTAAAGCACATTGTAAAACCAAATTACAAACCCCGGCCGATGTGGACGGCGAACGTGTTTTATTAACTTTTTTTATTCGTTAAAATACTATCAATTAAAATTCTAAAGGTTTAAGCAATCCACGTCTTACACTTTTATTACTGACTTTTTTAAAATTCTTCGGAATACTATTTATTTGGAACCCAATTTTAAAAGGATACAAAAAAGCATTTAATTTTTAGTTTTTTAATGTTTGGCAGAGGAGTCGGTTCAGTTTGCTAAGCATAAGATTAACGTAAAATGATATCCATACTTATGTTGATATTTTTCGAAGAATTTCGTCATCATTCGTTAAATGTTGTAATATCCAGATTGTTATATCTATTAAAGAGAATATGATAAGATAATTAAAACAAAACAACAAGCACCTGCTTAATATCCGAGAAAATATCGGTGACATCACTTATGTACATTTATATAGTGAACAGACACCCTGCTAAAAATGTAACATTATTTTATTTTTAAATTTAAAATTTGAATAGTATTCTCGACTATTTCGCATAATGTTTGAGTGTTTCGACCGAGATCTTGTGAATATAACAACACCCGGGATGAATGTAAAACTCCGAAACATGTAAGAAAACGTAAATAACAATAACGACTTATCGAAATGATATTTGTTGTAGGAGTACACTAGTAAGCTACGAAAACAAAACTTTTTAAAGTAAAATGTTAAGAGGTGATTGGATAAATATTCAATTACAAAGTTTTATTCATATTTTACTTGCATGAGAAAAAGAATAGATGACCCAAAAGAATACAAGGATAAAAATGAGTAATAACTAATGATTTAATCGAATTGCGATGAAAGTTTGCGTACGATTTGACCGAAAGTTGTTCGTATGACATAGACCGATTGCTAAGTAGTATAATCTGCGTAAAATCTGGAGAAAAAAGAAAAGACGTCGAAAAATGATATGGAAAGGGATAGAAAGAAAATATCTAAAATTGAAATGATTTCGGTTGGTAGGAATATTTATTTCTAATATGTAAACTATTGAAGTATGTTTTTATTGATTCTGTTCGGTGGAATCCAACCATGGTAAAAGAGATGAAATCACGTAACATGAACGTATCAAAATATGAACATTTATATGCAAAAATAAAGTTGAATAAGTATTTCTCGTAAAATCAATTGTGCGTTAAAAATAAGTAAAAGATCGATGATTATCGGATGCGTTTCAAATTTTCAGTCTGACTGGTGAATTTTTTAAACACTGATGCAGCCTCGTCATAGAAAATCGGTGATATTTTCCATATATGTTCTTAAGATTGGTAGAAACATTTGTTTGCAAATAAAATTATGTGAAATTATGAGCTCTAGCCGTACACTATTAAGCTACATTATAAAAGTTTGCGTTAACTAAAAATGCATATATATATATATATATATATATATATATATATATATATATATATATTATAATATTAACGTTGACTTGGGTCTGAGCGTTTCGAATCGTGTGACCGGCAAAGCAATCACCCTGATGATTCCTGGTAAAAAAGATGAAACATATGTGTATGTGAATAAAAATGTATTTATAGTTATTGTAATATATATATATATATATATATATATATATATATATTGAGATATTTTCGGACAAAGAAACAAGATTTTATAAAACGAAAAACTGTTTTTTACGTTAAAAGATTGCAGCCCATTCCTCGTTGTCAATACAAAAGAGGCATTTATAAAAATAACGACCACATTTTTTACATAAATGAATCTTCCGGTTTAAAGAAAACCCCGAATATACTTCGAACATCGTTTGCCAAAAAACATCCATTCTTATTTTCTTATTTGTTTCTTCTTTAAACGATACATGTGTTGAACAAACATCTACATATTCGCCATTGCAATTTTTTTCGAAGCTAAACAGTTCAATATTGAGATTGTCAAATCGAGTTATCCTCCCTTAAAAAATTCATATAATATATATGTGTGTGTGGGGAGGGGGCGTGTGCGTGTGCGTGGTACATTCCGGCATTCATGTGTATTTTATCGTATACAATATCCACGCAAAAATTTCATAAGAATTTGATGACAAATGATATTCGAAATCCACTTAACTTTACGGACAACGACAAAGACATATTAAGAAGGCCGGAGTATACAGCGACCGAAATCTTGTGAATATAACAACAACCTAGATGACGGTAAAACTCCGAAACATGTAAGAAAACGTAAATTACAATAACGCGTAAACTTTGCCAAAACATATTTGATGATGATATTTATTTAGTTGGCTTTCTGCCAGTGAAAGTTTCCAAGAAAGTTTCTAGCTTTACTTTTTGTTAGATGAGTTCCAATTTTCGACCGTCTTCGGTCTTTCTCGACGAGATTCACGTCATATGAGACTGAATGTGTCTCCTCTCCTTTTGACGTTACTTGAAGTTCAATTACATCAGGGTATCGTTTGCATGTATAATTATTTCATAGTTATTTAAAGTGGTGCTAATCGCCATGCATAATTTCTAAAATGAAAGGCACACGATAAACAGATACAGACATACAGATAGAGATAGATAGAGATAGATAGATATTTAGATAGGGAAGAAGCAAGTAAGATAGCGATGGAAAGTAAATTAAGTGTTCTCATACTACAGTTGATCTTTTCTATCCTTGATCAATGAAGTAAAAAAGGGTGCTTATGCTGTTCAGCGGCCGTATTAAAATAATATTTTTTTATAAAAACAATATTATATACTTATTCAGCGTTATATTCTTACTCACTGTACAAAAAAGTAGAAAAAATTATCCACTAGAACTTTAATTACAAGTATTTTTCCATTCTGCATATCATAACAGCGATTCGTTCACTAAGCCTCCATCTTCTTTCGTAAGAAGATTTCGAATTATCTGCCCTTGAAATTTTCTTACGAAAGAAGGCTTAGTGAACGAATCGCTGTTATGATATGCAGAATGGAAAAGTACTTGTAATTAAAGTTCTAGTGGATAATTTGTTCTACTTTTTTGTACAGTGAGTAAGAATATAACGCTGAATAAGTATATAATATTGTTTTTATAAAACAATATTGTTTTCATACGGCCGCTGAACAGCATAAGCACCAAAAAAAGGATCCGGATAATGCCGGGTCGGGAGAGCCGGTTGACGATATCGAGCCAGTTTTTATTAAAAAGAAAATGTTTAAGAAAATGTTCAAATGCGACCAACTATACGTTTTACATAACTTGATTTTCTCTAACCTTTGACATTTCCCCTTTCCTTCTTTCGTTGCTTCCTCTGGTTACATCCTTTTTCTTGTTACTTTCTGTTGTCTTTGTATGAAAGTAAGGTGCCTGTGCGTAACCTCTAGTATGTCAACATGCCAGTCCAAACCCATATTTGAGGTATCCGAGTGCAAATGTATACTTCTAATAAAGGTGGGGGGGGGGGGTCTTCACAGATTCTTAAATACTTATCTCGACCTCATGGTCACAAGATCTTTTTTTTTTCATTTTTCATCATTTTTTTGTTTACTCTTATTGTTTTTTTCCTTTAATCTCTTCTTTTTTCTTTGTTTTCTTTTTTTTGCAATTTTCATTGTTTTTTATTGTTTTATTTTCATCAGTAACATGAAGACCCAGCATTGTCTGTGATCGAATTTACTTTACTATGTCCGCTGTATCCGAATCATAAATTGCGAACCGGTGTAAATCCTCCCAAAAATTCCCAATTATTTTTAGGTCGCATAGCTTTTGGCGAAATTTTTATTTTTGTTATTTATAAAAAAAATATATACATATTTTTTTAAATCCAGCTTAAAATATAATTGGAAATTTGGGGGGATTAACATCGTTTGCAATTTCCGATTTTATATACGGCGGCCATTATGAAGTGCATACTTTCTATTTTACCACCTTATGTCATCTTGCTCCCACCATGGTGCCGTTTTGTATTCATATTCTTTTTACATTTTATAATAATCCATGTTTATTGGTGCATTCCTTTCGAACTAGACCTTTCAAAGTGTCCCCTTTATATTCCCCGCAGCACTGTATCCCTTTATTACTACCATTGCTCCTTTTCCCTCTATACCTCAACTCATTATATTCTTTCTCTATGTTTACAGCATTCTCTAAAACTCGTTCATTTTTCAGTTTCTATTTTATTTTTACTTTCTAATTTTGCTGTGCAATCATTTGCTTGCTTTCTTTTCGACATTCCGTTGTTGTCTCCCTTTATTTCTATTCGTGTTCTTTCACTCTATTTTCTCTCCTTCAAAAAGCACTCCACATTCCTGTTATCCCCTTCGCCGACGTTTATTCTCTCTAAAAGTCAAATACAATATGGCCGCCAGACAGAATCCCCAGATGATTGTGTCGCCTTTTGACTCAGGCAAGTAAAGGACAATTAAGGGAAACTTGATTTACATTTGACCTTCTCAATTTTCACCAGAGTATTTTTTCATTCATATTCTTCGTATCACGGTTTCCTCTCCCTGATTCGTTTCTATAATTGAACGTGAAATGCATACAACCCAGTTTCCTTGGGTCAGTTTCATTAATACTTCGCTATGCACTAAGCCACATGTTAAGAGCAACCGGTGCGGTTTAACCTCACTGTTCAAAAATATAATGTCAGAGGTGTGACTATACTGTAAAACGAAAAGCAAAATAAGAAACTTGATCTAAAGATTCCGATTCTTTTTTGTGATGAAGATTATTTGAATTAATCGGAATTAAAAAAAAATAGTAAGACATAGAAATACAGCACATCTAGACAAGAGTATGTTTAAAGCACCACAAATCCTGCATCGCGTAGCAGGTAAAAGCGTTAATTAAAAATGCATTACACATGACACTATTCTGATGGTAGAAAGTTCAATCCTTACTGCAGGAGGTAATAACTTGGAAAAACATAAAAGTAACACTTCTACCCGGTCATAGCTGATAGAATGAGAACAATGTACTCCGTGTTCAGTTTGACATAAAGATTCCCAAGTTCGTCTTTAAGGTTCTCAAGTTAAAAAAAAGATGCACACGAAGACAATGGAGGTTACATCGGTCGAAATATTTTGAATGTTACAATCAACATGAGAATAGTAATCCAAGCAATACATCAATTATATAAAGGACAGTTGTGTGTGTGTGTGTGTCTATGTCTAGCTAAAACAATAACCCACAAAGTTGGTATATTCTTTATCAGCGTTACCCTGGCAGAATAATATTAAAAATATTCATTCCCTGGGGGTCAAGTGGGCAAGGTTTCGTCAGGGGGGTGTCGGTTTTTCAGTGTTATTATGTGCTTATTTGGAAAGGAGAAAATATTGTATAAAAATGGGCTGTGCAGAGGAAAAAGGAAGGGGTCGGGGATAGGGAAAACGGAAAGGGGGGACAGAGAGAAAGATAGATATACGGGTAGAGAGAGGTAGATAAATAGAAGTTCTAATATAAATATGTTACACTTTTGCTCCGGGCAACGGCAGGTAGCCCTGTTAGTTCTATCTAAAGCAATCTGATATACGCACATCCATTTGCATATGCATCTACATAACACTCATGTACGCCCAAAGAATAAGTATGCTGGAGCATTGTGGATGCTGATGTGTTACTTAGGAAATCGTAAATCCATAGAATGATTATAATAACGTTGCGTTTACGCAGGGTTCAACCGCCTTCTATTTGTGTGTTATAGGTCGACCCCTCTCCGACTTCGTATGCAACCACTGAGCCTGGCTGCCAAGGGTTAAAACCTGCAAGCTCGAGATATAACAAATAACTATGACCAACGAAGACGACTTTGTGCCGACCAGACAAACCTGAGACACAATCTTTATGGGCTGTCTACTGATTCGCTAATCCAAAACAGCAACAGAGGCAGCAGGACTCACCTCCATCACCGCCAATACTATTACTACGACTAATAATAATAATATTGGACGTTTTTTGATACTCAGATTCTAGTGAAACCCACCAGCCGTTTCCATCGGGAAATCACTGTTAAATGCTTTTGTGAGAACACCAAGTGGGTTAAAATATTAATGGCATAAACAGAGAGTATTAGACATCTGGAGACTTACTGTCACTCAGGATCCAACTAGCATCACCCAGGTCCCAGCTTTGCTCGGGTAAAATAGAAAAGAATTATTTTAAGCTTCAGTGCGTATTGCACTGGAACAACCTCTGCCTGAATACAATGTTATCAACAAATTTCATAAAGTCGCCGTTGAACTGTAAGTAATTTACGTGATTAAAATAGGATTTATTCATAAATAATATATGGAAAATAGTGTTAACGCAAATAGATCACAAATTTGACAAATAGCCGAAGTGTATTTGCTTTAAAATATGCATGTCTTAATACTAATTAGTTTTATGACATTTGTGGCTAAAATTTATTCATGCAGAGGTTATTCTTTGCTACACGGACTTTAGCCTTTTGGCTAAGATCAAAGTGTAGTATCTGTTCCGATGGATACTGCACCCCATAGACTGGTATTGTCTTGGCCTTCGGGGCTTGATTTGTGTAACCCGAATTACAAGCAGATAATCATCCGATTTACACTGTGTGTCAATAATTTTTCAAGCGTTTTCATTGGCTTAAATCTTCAATGACGCTATTGCGGAAGAGAAAATGTATAAATAAAGCCTTTAAACTATCGTATAGAACGTCAGGTACTTTTTTTAAATTTTATTTTTAGATATTTACATCCAATATTTTCTTAAAGCGACATTACAACAAGATTACCTTAACTACCGGGCAACATCGGCTATGTACATCTAGTAAGTAATTAAAAATATGTCGGGAAAGGATTGATAGCCTTTTTTCCAAGGTGCTCGTGAACTCAATCGCCCTTGAGGCAACATGAACTCGGCTTGCTGGGCCCACATTCCACTGCGGTAACCGTTTCGCCATTTGCCTCTCCACATTTATAAATACCAACATCTAAAAGGGAAAAAGGCAATTCACCTTCAACGCTTTTTTTCTCTAGCAAACTATCAAGGCATCACGACACATGCCTACCGTAAAGAGCGCCGCAGATTCACTAAGCCTGGAGTTTTATCTGCACGAACCTTGTTTACGATCTTGCTTTTCCCCGTGTCTTCCAATCACAATGTATGCCATCTCCAAGCGTTAAGGAGCCTGTGTACATGCCGCGTAGTCGGTTTAACCCCTACCTCTTCTCTCTCCATCTCGCCCTGCTCATCCTCTACCCTTTCACTATCTCACCTGTTCACGGCAAGCATCGTTTGGCATAGTACAACATCAGCAGTAACCAGGAACCGCGTGGCGTGACAGCTACGGTTATTAGGCGCGTCTTCGCCTCCCTATGAGAGGTTTCGTCCGTCGATGCTTGTTGGTCTATTGCACGCAAGTTTGAAATCTAAATGGCCATGATTTAACAGACGCGTCTAAGACGCGTCTAAGACGCGTCTATTACATCTGTGCGTTAAAACATTCTATAAGTGTCTGTCACGGTTAATGTTGAAATAAAACCTACGATTATGCTGGAAATAACATTTTTTATAGTATGTCACGCTTAAGTTAGATATAGCGTTGTCATTCGTGTGTAACGCTTAAGTTTTAAATAACATTTTAGTCAGCCTGTAACACTTGAGTTTGATATAGCATTTTCTTTTTGGTTCTGTCACGCTTAAGTTTGATATAACATTTCCGTTGATCTGTCATGCTTAAGTTTTCTTTCGTCTGTCATGCTTTGTCGAAATAGCATTTTCATCGCTAAATACGCCGGTTGAATGGGTGTATCTGAAAGATATCCATTATTGCATTTAGACCACGTGGATTCCACAGATTTCGCGCGCTTTTAATTATGCGATTTGAAAATTATAAAGCTTCTTGAATGACAGCGTCTTTTTGACTGAGTGTTTCACCAAAGCCGTTAAGTTAATCCTACAAGGTATTAGCAGGCATAGCCGGCGCTGCCCGGGAATAAATGTGTATTTCAGTGTACACTTGCTCTCAGTCCTGAACTTCGTAGTATCATTTTTATTTCTTATCTTTTTTTAATCCACTTATAAATAATATAATAGGCACTTTCTCCGTGGACCTGTGTGTATCTACCTGTCCGTCAGAACGTTTTTAAACGAATATCTTAACTTCATTGGAAATAGAAAATGTTGCATCAATACTAAATGATTAATTCCAAACAGATAAATCGCACGCCATGATCGAAATCGAAATCTGACGTTCTACTAACTGAGCTATTTGCACTTTCTTATAAATAGTTCTTAAAAGATTTTTTTAATAAAATAATTATAGCTTTGACATCATAGATTTATGATCTAAGTCAAGTTTCAAAACATGAATTCAAACATAAGCAATAATGAAAATAAATAAATAAGTAAATATTATCAATAGCGTTGGAAATTATTTTAATAGTCGAAAACAATTTATTTAGTTCAACTATGTATTGTATCTAGTTTTTTTTCACAATTATATCATTCTAAACAAGTAAATAGGAACATACTCTCGCAGACAGCGAGAGAGAATGTGATGGCGCGGTAGCCTAGCAAAATATGCGACCGGTGCAAGCATATATTTGCTAGTCTATTGTATAAAAGGCAGTTGTGTTTGTGTGTTTCTAGTTGAAAGTGTATATATTCTTTTTCAGCATTGCCTTGGGTAAAATATGTAAAACATGTTTGTTGTAATATTCATTCTTTTGGGGCAAAACGGAATAAAATTAAGCATGGCAGATCGACATTTAGAGATATTTTTTCCATCAAACTTTGGTGTGGAAACTGGTACTTATAGAGGAAGTTATTCAGAGAGAGAGGGTGGATGATAGGAGAAGTGGGAGAGATGAAGAGATATAGAAGGGGAGAAAAGGGGAGAAGGAGAGGAGGATAAAGATAGCTAGATAGAGAGGGGGATAGATAGAGGTGAGCGGTGAATAGATAGAGGTAGGGAGAGATAATATTTGAATGTAAGTTGTTACACATGATTTAACTCTTCAACTCTGGGTAGCTATGCTATCTTTTAAAATAAAGGAAACCCCTATTCTTTGCTGTTGATGGATGTCTGTCACGAAAGCCAACACCACAATGTAATTGTAAAAAAACTATTGCAAAATTCATACCAATACAGGTTTTATTCATCAGATTTTACTAGACAAAAGTTGTGTTAGATCTTTGTATCAGGCTTAATACACTACATTTATGTTATATATATTAGTGTACATGGGACATAAAGTGGTCGTCTACATTATGCATGACTTGAATCTTTACATCTTCATTAATTAAGTATTGCTTATAATACATAATGTTACGTAAATCTTTCCTTATCTTCGTGCTCGATAGTTCCTGAACAAAAGGAGCACACATAAGTCTGTTTAGTTAGTGATTTCGGCCAACTATTGGTCTCGGTTGTAAGAAAACAATCTAACTATCGATCGTTTCGTTCGATTTTATATATTTAGCCATGATGAACATTTGATATTTTCCGCTTAGATTTAGAGGAAGTTGAAGTATTCACCCAATAACTAGTATGCACTCTCACTCGCTCAGTCGACACAGTCACCAGAATTCAATAAGACACACAGTTTAGTATACACGGATTCGTTTTACTATCACATCCCAAAAAGTGTTTTCTACGAATTACGGAATATCATAACTGCCAAAATACTTCAGTTACCAGCTTAGCGGCTTAAAAACAACCACGAATATAATATTTATAGCCGAGAAGATTTTCTAAACACTTAACTACGTAGTGTCTTTTAGATAAATGGTCTCAAAATGAGAGATCATCTACGTGATTTACGTATCATTTCTTTAGCTATGTTCATCAGAGACGGTTGTTTGCTAGTAAACTTTCCGTGGATATGTTTTCAGTGTCCAAGCTTTTCTTTTCGTGTTTGTTTATAAATAGAATGTGGTTCGCTGAAAACTTACACAGTGTGGTTATTCAATTTGAAACGTTCAGAATTACAGTTTGACTTGATTTTTCCGTTGGGGTTTTGTGGGGTCCGTTGAGGTTTTGCGGGGTTTTGTGTGGTCGGCACCGGACATCAATCAACAGCCAATATAAAAACGGTTAACTTGCTTTTATTTATAACTTGAAAATATATAATTATAGAAAGTAACAAATAAGTATAAAACCAGTAATACGGGGTTCAAGGGTAAGAGTCAAAGTGTATGGAATTCCTCAATTTTCCTGGGCAGAGCCGGTTTACTGACTCTGCTAGTTGTACATAAAATATATTATCTTCTTACTGCATTCTAATATTTGATTTCATTAAACAACATTTAGTGAATATCTGTAGAAATATTAATTATGCATTTCTTTGTTTAATGATATTCTCACAAAATGTATATACAAAGTGGTTTATACATACCCCCCCCACACACACACATATATATATATATATATATACTAGCCAATATATGCTACTTCCGCTCGCATATTTTTGCTAGCCTGGGAGGATGATACAATGATGAACGAACATATTATACACTGACCCCCAAAAGAGGATGTGATAACTGAGAATATGGTATCATGATGAACGCCCCCTTCTAAAAATTAAGAGCTAATATCTGGGAGGAAGATATCATGACAACATAATAGATAGTATACTACCCCTCCAACCGAAGAAGATTATCAGATAAGGATGGTTTCATGAGGAACGTACATATACTATACTGACCCCAATAAAAAGAGGGAATGCCTGGGAGGATCGCCCCTATAAAAGGGAGAAGGTAATGCCTGTGAGTATGCTATCATGAAAACAGAACAAATACTACACTACACTTCCGCCCCCAAAAAACAAAGGTAGTACCTGAAAAGATATTCTCATGACACCAGAACATATATTAAATTACTCATCCCCCGAAAGAAGGATATAATACCTGGGAGGATTACCTTATTCTCTTAAAAAGGAGTGTATAATTCCTAAGAGAGTTGTCTTATGACAATAGAACCGATACTACACTACCCCCATTAAAAGATAATACAATAATAGATTAAATTATTTTTTCCATTCATTTAAAAATGTGTAGTCATAGAAAAATATGTTTATGGTTACTTTGCTTTTTGGCTGAGATGAAAGTGTAGTATCTGTTCTCAGCGATCTCAGACGTTTTACTATCGACCAAATTATTCCGTATATAAAAGAAATATCACAATGGAAAATTACAACTTTATATTACATAGTATGCATTTATTAGAAGCTGTTTACAAAATAAATATGTAAATTAATAAGACAAAACTGCGTGTGTGGGTGTTTGCAGTCTACTATATATACGGTATTAAACAATCTCTTTTCGTATCATAGAATTAAATAAGCAAAACCTGTTTTTATGTTAATACAGTCAGGATAGATTGAAAAAGCGTTCGCATGTCTTCATATATGTTTGTAAAATCACACATTGAAACGTTGATGAAATGGTAATAATAAGAATATTTTTTAAAATATGTTTAAACCTGAACAACGCAGATATTTGTTTTTTCAAAATGAATTATTTATTTACTTTAAAAAACTTTTTTTTTTATAAACTTGAGTACTTTCGGTAATAGATACCCTTGTCAGAAGTATAAGCATACTTCTTTTTTTCCTTCTTTTTTCTCCCTAACTGAGACATTTCTATCGCAGTCAAGTTGAAATTCGTCCTGGTGTTGTTGACGACCAAAGTTGAAATGTTATTGTGTGTAGCACGCGGTTACGTGAAAATGTAGTTTGTAAAATCACACATTGAAACGTAGATGAAATGGCAATAATAAGGAGAATATTTTTTTAAAATATTTTGAAACCTAAACAACGAAGATATTTGTTTTTTAAAATAAATTATATATATATATATATATATATATATATATATATATATACAGGGTGTCTCAAAAAAATGTATTCCGAATGACATTTTTCGCGACGTTTGCGAATCCCTTGGTGCGCGTTATCAGTTTTGTTTGAACAATAATGGTCATCAGTTTGAACATTTGCGAACATGATTCTTCAATTACATCTGTCTCATGTATTCGATGCTATTTCATTTCACTCTATGTTCATGAATAAAAGTTTTCTCGTCATTCTACGAGTGAGTACATTTTATTGAGACACCCTGTATATATATATATATATATATATATATATATATATATATATATATACACTTGTTTGTAAGATTAGTGTAAGAGAACCCCAGCAGAGTGCTCGAGTATTAAAAAGAAATTAAATAATAAGAGTGTAATATTTAGTTATATATGTATAAGAGAAGAGCAGAACAACATCGGTACCGTTGGTTTCAAATTCAACAGTAGGGAACAGTACGTGACCGCGAAAGCAACAGAGTACAATGAAGACTGAGTAAAGTCCATAAAGGGTGGTCACGTACTGTTTCCTCTTTTTGGATTTGAAAACGACGGTACTGATTTTTTTTCTGATCTTATGTAATAGCTTTCGGGTCTCTGTGGTAGTTAGTATAATATGGCTCCGAGAGTTCTTATTTCAGCCATTGCTAGCGCTTTGAATCGTTGTGCTTGTCATCAAGAGTAGTTTTGTTGTGTGAAATGATATGGCTTTGAATGGCGCTGGTGTAGAGATGGTTAAAATAAGAGCCCCCCTGAGCCTTATTATATCAACTACCACCGGACACCCGAAAGCTTCCTCGCTACCTCGAAAACATTAATAAGAAAATGTTTAAAAAAAACGCAAAAATTCCGTGGTATGTAACAAGACTTGCATATATATATGAAAATAAGATAATGAAATTAGAAATCTATATCACGCAATAGGTTATTAAAACTGTTTATTAAAATTCGTCATGGAAATTAGACATCTCTTAAAAAGCGCCATTTTTATTTCTATATATAAATAAATTTCTCTCTACAGGGTGTCTCAAAAAAATGTACTCACTCGTAGAATGACGAGAAAACTTTTATTTATGAACATAGAGTGAAATGAAATAGCATCGAATACATCGAATTCTAAGAGTGAGTACATTTTTTTGAGACACCCTGTATATAAAATAAACATCGTATTGTCCTTCGAAATTTTGAATAGTTTAAGAAAATTTAAACAATCTTAGTAAACCTAATGTTAAAGGAGTATCTCTTCCATTGCATAAAAGTGAGGATAAGGTTCATTGCTTATCAACGGGGGCCTCCTCTGAAGGTAATGCCGAGGAGACTGTGGTATTTTTTTTTTACTTAGTCATAACTGCCAATGAAGCTCCGGTCGTAACACCAATATACTTAACATTGTTGCATACCTCGCCTTCGTTTAGATAAACCGCAGGCAGCACTTATGCTATTTGGCGATACATATTTTTTAAAGAAATAGACCCAGTTCCAGACAATACTTTCTATATTAGGCTGGGGTTATATATGCATTGCTTGTTGCCTGAGACGATCTCATTTCTGTGGAAAGGCCAAGAGGGCTGCGGAAATTTTTTAAAAGGGCACAAATGTTAATTTCGCACAGGGCTTCCAAAGTCGTGTATAACGGTGATTTCCATATCCATGGTAGCGAAAACACGCAGTGATTTAAAAGTAACTGTTAACATGTTTTAAATTATATCCTCAAATTTATAATAAAGAACAATGTATATTTATGTATAGAGAAACTTATGTACACCTTTCACGTCAGGAAAAAGTTAGCGAGTAAAACACGTGCCGGGCGACAACATTTTAAGTATTGAGGGAAAGCGTGAAAGAAAATAGTAAGTCAGGCAAATCCCGCCACGTGAAATAAATTCGGAAATAAATCCTTTACTCCTAATAAAAGGTCAATGGTTGTTTTTTGTCTTTAGGTCATCAGAAATGATAATAACTTGTCTTTAGGTCATCAGAAATGATAACTTATATATGAAAACTTGAATTACTGACGCAATTGTGTTATTTATATGAATATTAGTGCGAACACTGGCGTAAAATATGGACTAAAAACTCTTTAAAATGTTGTCTTTAATTTATCTATTATCATAGTAAAGCTGAATCTATGTGGCCAGGATCAAAGTGAAGTATCTGTTCCGATGGATACTACACCCCATAGACCAGTATTGTTTTGGCCTTTGGGGCTTGATTTACGCCGGTCTGTGGGTTTGTCCTGTACAGTTCTAGGAGGTCCACCCTCCCAAGCTTTGCCTCCCCTCTTTGGGGAGGAGTAAGTTTATTGCTTACTGCCTGAGGCGCCCCTATCGGGGAATGCCGCCGGGGCTGCCCAGGCATTTTTTTGTAGGCTAAAGTGCTCACCTTCTCGGGCGCTGGCTTTTCAAATCCCACTATTCCGACCTAATGTCAGATCTTACCTTGTGGGAGGAAGATAAATAGCATTGATCTTTCTTTTCCTAACGTTTTCTCTATACATTAATCACATAAAATATATGTTAACATAGACCTCAGTTTTAGGATTGAGTTATGTTCTGAAAAAGAATCCGTTTTAATTGTTCTAATTAGCAGTAATTTGTCACTGAAAAAGTTACCCATCTCTCAGTTATGTATCTATGTATTTCTCTTTCGCTCTCTCACTGTTGATTAAACCAATGTGTAATATGTCTTAATGTCTGTGACAATGTAGAGGAAGACTTCTGTTCTTTTTTCAGCGTTGCCATCTAATTCATATAGTTTCTGTACCCACCACAATTTTTTATGTAAATTAAATGACAAAATAATAAGTCTTTTTTAATACTAGATATATAGAGAAGCAAGGCTTATTATTTTTAGTTAAGCAAAAAGAAGGTCTTAACAGACATGTTACAATTTATGAATTGTCATATAGGTCGTATATTTTTGCTAGTCATTTATTAAAATTAATAATCGAGATTTGTCCAACATAGGTTAGGCGAACAGATTACAAAATCACTTAATTGTAAAGAAAGAATTATGCTTAGAAGAAGAACACGATATCAAGGAAATTCCCATGCTGAGAGTGGGAAACCTGCCAGAATCGTGGTTGAAGGCGACCCTTTCCTGTGGAACGCAATAATAAATGACCAGATTTCTATTTAAAAGTTGACTAACGATTTGCCTGACAGAATGAAACATTTCGTCCCCTACTTTCGCTCCAATTCGATGCAATTGCACTTAAAATAATAAGAGGGCATTTATAATACACATTCAAGTAGGAAAGTAAACACGGAATGCAGCAAATCCAACAGTTATCTTCAGTCAACACTATATCAAAAATAGGACGCAACTTTAAAATAAATAGGAATATCATGAAATTAAGTTCTGGTAGACCATGTACGACCTAAAATCTTCTGAAAAAATATTCCGGATCTTTCATAGAAGAGGCCTGCCATCAATGGATTCTTTTTGCAAAATAAAAAAAGTCAAGCCAGTCACACGCTGTGCGTGCACACATCCTTCAACTACTTTTGTGAGTCTTGTCTAGATATGGTCAGTGTTAGGCTAGGCTGTACAAAATGCAAAATAAACACCACCGTGGAAGTCATCGCGGAACATATCTGGACACAGAAATATAAAGGAAACATTCTGCTAATGCAAATACTTAATCGCATGAATTGATTTCATCTCCTTGAATAAGAAATAAAACTTCTTTTTTTTTTGTACTACAACCCAAATTTTGTCTGTTTTTATAAGGGGTGCATTTTTAGGGGGGGGGGCGATGATCTTCTACAAACGATCCAATAGTGCT
The DNA here is from genome assembly GCA_963556195.1 of Sepiola atlantica. Classification (NCBI taxonomy): domain Eukaryota; kingdom Metazoa; phylum Mollusca; class Cephalopoda; order Sepiida; family Sepiolidae; genus Sepiola; species Sepiola atlantica. The sequence goes on from OY744521.1 coordinate 122,071,923, forward strand.
TACAAGTAGAAAATGGTCAAACAAGCAAATAAAATAATTGCCAACCAATAGATCTGATTTAAGATTACGGATAGAAATGAAAACAAACAAACTCGTCCATGACAAGGCTGTAAGGCTGATTTATGAAGACTTGTTTACAAAAGCTGGAAACAGCTTAATTCAAATATTATTTTTCGTGCCAAACAATTGAGACGTCATATAAGACAATAAACACTTTTCATACTTTGAATATTGTCTATAAACAATAAGATTTCACATCGTCGTAGCTTGTACCGATAGCCGGACGGTTAGAACCTGCGTCTGTTGAAAAAAAAAACGTCAGCGTTCCTCTCGGACATATATACAAAATGAAATATTATTTGTTTCATTTAATTTGATTTATGAATTGAAAATTATAGAAATTAAAAAAAATTAGAATATAAATGGTAATGTGTTCAGGGCTGGGAGCAGGAATATACATGGGTCCTGAGTTATTTCCGGGAAACACTGGATGTGCCTCCAGAGGGCTAACAACTATAAATAAACCCAAATATATATTTTTAAATGTCAATCTACTTATACTTGCCTTACGCAATCAATACTGAGTACAGTTTGTGGCCCCAGCGTTAAAATTGAAAATTACTAAATGTGAAGAAAAGAATAAAATGTGTAATATGTTATTATGGGCTAGTGACAGTTAGATATAGTGACATCATTTAATCCTGGGCAACACCGGATCTTCCTGCTAGTAATCAATAAACGTATGCTAAGTTATGTTTAGTGAGTAAATATCCTCGGCGTGACTTATGGCCAGCCCCGTATATTAATATCACATCATCTGATTAAAAAAAAACATAATTGAAATAACAATATTATATTATGAAGATGAATAAATTCTGTTGACTGTGTAAACCACAAGTTGTGTAATTCTCTTAACACCTGATTATTCCCATGGTTTACCCCTTCTCCTATCGCCAACCTAATCGCTTTTCACCCGCTACCTATTAACTCCATCGTAAACCCCCGAAGAATTGTCTTTTATCCCTTGATTCCACAAATGCGTAATTATTCTTTTTTTATTCTTTTATTTTCGTCTTTTCTATTTCTTTTAGAGAGTCTGGCATTTGGAGCGATGCCAAATCTTCGAGTCGGTAAGCAGGCAGAATAGACGGACTGACCGAATTCAAAAATGGCGGCTCCAGGTGGAAAAATCGTTCACGCACGGATTTAGCGAGGTCTCGTATTGTACACAACTTCCCCGCCCATATCGTAAGCACCTGCCCTGATTTCGTACTTTTTGTCGTTTTTTCTTCCTTCTTCTTTTTATTCTTCTTCTCTGTATAAAAAGAAAAACAGAGCTTAATTATCATGACACTAAGACTTTTTTTTTCCATTCTCCTTTAAATCATGCAGATAATCAGGTCTTAAGTTTATACTAAAGTTTCTTTACATCCCAACAAATTACATTTGCATTCTAATATTAACTTTTTTGAGCCAATCACATCTTACATTAATATATCCTCAACGCTCACGGCTGCAGTGAATTAATTCGCTGATAGAAAAGAAAACATATAACAATGAAACAGAGACTTCAAGTGACAACTTTACTTGTCCTCAAAGAAATACGCTCAATGCGTATATAGCATGAGTCGAGGTAGTTTTTAGAGAACCTTCGTATTTAGTAATTTGTGAACAAACAATCGTGTGGTTGTTGAAAACTTCGCATATAGTTGTGAAATAGTTTATTATATAACTGACTATTGTACATTTCTTTATACTTTTGTTCGCCCAAAACACAACATATGGCTACTGTTGATAAGGGACAGATTTATAAATGAGCAACGTTTTGGGGGAGTTGAGCAGCAAGATATTTGTTTACATTACATTTAAATTTATGTATGTTGGTGTAGTCGGGGAAGAGTGAGCAAATAGGGAATTAAAAAGGCAAGCGACCTGAGAAAAATAAACTATCAGAGGAGAATATCCTCTGGAATCTAAAGACCTCTACTATGATAGGGGTGAGATTTTGCTGCTAATCGAGTAGATTGGGGGTACTTTCGCTTAGAGGTTACTCAGTTGTCGTATATAGTACTTTATCTGGTACTATTATGGAGTATCTCTAGGTTGGCTGTTGCTGGTGGCATTCGGGTCTCGGAGGGAATCTTCTTCGTTAAATCTGATGCTTGGACAGCTGCGTTAACCATCATGTTCACTTTAACTGAGCAAGCCACTCGTGCCAGCAGAGACTCTTCTGTTCTGTTTGGTCGAATTGATGTTGCAGATATACAGGCTGATAAGTTATTCTAATTTTTGTTCCGTTTTTTTTTTTTTACCCGATGACGAATTAACGACGTACTATAACAATAATATGGCTGAAGTTATTCATGGGATAGACATTCCGAACATTTATTTTTTACAATCCTGATTATTTCAGTTCTACTACTGAAACTAAATTCACTAGCACAAGACGCTTCGTTCGCTGTAAAGTTCCCGTTTTCTATGAATCTCTAAAACTTTTAGTTGTTTGTGCAGTTTGATAAGTTTCGCTCTGTTTTTTATGCTTATTTTTTTTTTTAAATACAAGTGACGAATTTTTTAACAATTATGTTTTTTTTTCTAGTCAGTATTTTTAAAATATAAAATAATACTTTTTCACTAATGTATTTGTGTATTGTGCTAACATTTCAAATTGAAACGGATAGTAAAGAATTAGATCTTTTTTTTATAATAAATGTAAAATTTCACTTCACAAAATGATGCTGTAAGAAATGTAAATGAAAGATTGTTGTCATAATTACAAATAAACCAAATAAACTTAACTTTTTCTGTTACTTCCTTCGTCTGGTCTGTACATGTGTTCTGAATTTCAAATCTATTATTAAATCTAATATTGACACTTTTATTAAAAATTATTCTCAAATTCACTTAATCAAATATAAAATAGATAATTAAGCAAATAAAAAAAACTTCATTGTTTTGGACCGGTAATGAAAAAAAGGCGAAAGGAGGAGGAAGAGCTCCGAAAAAGACGTTCAAATGCCATCAGTTCACCGGCCAAAGAGGAACTACTTTCTTCGTTACGCCTCACTTCGGACTTCCTGCCCATTATTCTAGATCCTGATACATCGGCTTAATTCTAATATTTTAACTTCGAATGGGATTTTCTGCTAAATCAAACTTATGTGGAAAATACCGTTTTTAACATTTTAACAAACCTACATTCAATCTTGCTAGACTAATTCTTCTTTTCGCTGAGTGTTCATTTCTGTCAGCGTCCATCTATGAGTTAAATAGAATCCGTCCTGAGTATTACCCAAAACCATCTATATCATGAAAAACACGTTAAAGCAAACACCATGAATAAATACTTCAGGATATTAAGAACGCGAAGCATAACAATTTCCCCGAAATTATTCATAGAGAACATGTAGGTTAGACACAGGGGCAGGTGTGGATTTTGATGAAAGTGTTTCTGTGGAAGAAACTGGATTCGAACCCGGCATACCCAGGTCCTCACGTCGTTATCTACATAGCCACCGTGCCATCCCCTGTATGTACGTGTCTCTTTTTTTCTTGATAAAAAAAGAGTCGTTTTAACGTCGAATTTTATTTTACTACGTATGTGTCATTGTAATATGTTTGTTTCTTTTATCGCCCAGTGGCTTAATTGTTCTCCACGTGTGGACAGCATCGCCGTTATATTTTACCGCCTTCTTTACAGTTGAAATCTTCATAGTATGAATGATGACTACAACTGACATGATTTTACGTTGGGCTATTCATACAACAATACCTATGTGACCACTTCATTAGCCTATGTCACGCCAATTGACTTAATATTTCAAAATTCATTCCCTACCTCTAATTGCTTCAAACATCTTGGACAATTGTTGTTCCTTCTCACTACGATAGTTTATTTTCTTATTTGGTCAATTAGATGAGGAATACTATAGGAGTGCTTGTATTAATCAAAAGTATGAATTTAGTTAGATAACTGATTGGGTGGAAATGACAAGAACTTGTTGACTTTGGATTTGATTGAAAACGACCAAGTTGTAATAAACAGGGAAGCAGTCCTTCGGTAATGAGTCCGGAAAGTCCTTGCAAAGAAGCCATGTTTGTTGAAATTCTGCCGAGCGCTAGGCACTTGGAGAGAAAAAGGGAAGTCACTCCCCGTTGTGGTAGCACAGTGAGTTCATGCAGTGAATATCTTACTAAGAGGAACCATGATTCGAGCTTAGTGGAGCACCGTCCATTTAAATAGCTTTTTTGTAAAAGAAGTTGTAGAGATGAGGAGTGATCACACCCACTAGATTTTCAAGTCGATTTTGTACGCTGTCAAGGCCGGACCTAGTTCTCTGAGCGGTACCTCGCCAAATCTGGCAACATTCCACTCGAGGATAAGTGTTAACGAGATCGTCAGTTTAACGATGATCGCCATCACATAAGGACCAGACACAATGGGAAATTAAGTATCCAAGAGGGTGGCTCAACAAGTATTTGTTTACATTAGACTTGAAGACGACCATGCTGTAGTCGGTTGGGAAGCAGACTCGTAGTATCTTGTTTCACGGATAGGGTGTTTAAGGTAGGACACTTTGTTAAGAAAAGTTTCGTCTGTTTCTTTTTGTAAAGAGAGAGAGAGAAGAATACATTTATTTTCTGTGATTGTAGCTTGACGAGTTCTTGCTGTGAATGTTTTACAGGAGGCAGGGATTGTAATTCAGTCGAGCACCTACCATAAACATTACGATACACTAGAGAGAGGCTCGCAACATCTCTTCGGTGTGAAAAAGGGTGTAGGGACGAGAAGGGATCGCCCCCACCCGACTAGATTGCGAAGTCAATTCTGTACTCTGTCACGACAGAAGAAGTGATCCAAGTGGCACCTCCACAGATATGATAGCAGTACTCCATTTTAAGACTCTCTGGCTCTATACAAGTAGAGGATTTCGTCAGGGGTGAGGTACTTTCTGGAGCGGTAGAATGATCCAAACATTGTTCCAGCAACCTTAGCAACAGATATTATGTAAGTCTTCCATTTCACGTCTTAGGTGAAAGTCAGTCCTAAAAGTTTATCAAAGAACGGTGGCTTCTTCGAGGAGAGAACCATTCATTTCGAAAGGGGAGAAGTGAATATCCGATTGCTGGTGGTGAAAAGAGAGAAGCTTGGTTTTGCAGGCGTTGTGTGATGTCACTCTCTTAATTACTATTACTCCCAGTTGTATTCTAGCCAGAAGCGGTAGTATGTATCAGGGTCACATCTATGGGTTATAAATAATCTATCATTTGAAGACTATTTACTTACAAATTATATACCTATAAAATAATCTAAGTATTTGAAAGAATTTATGTTGAAGAATTTTTTTTTAAAACTGACTAGATTGGGCAGTAAATAATTGGAAAAGGGTTGATATGCCGTTAAATAAAAAAACAACTAACGTAACCTATAACGAGATCTGTTCGCTGAATCACGAATAAGTATTTCAAAAGCTTGCTAATTCTTTCACATGATGGCAAATTGATCCCTGACTTTCAGAACGTTTTATTTTTGATTCGCTACGGCACATAAGAACTATCAGTGGTGTCTACTTCATAACATGAATTCTCATTAAAATAGTGCCAAACGTTATGACCATTTTGTCAATGATAAATTAATGACTTGATTATTTGTAAATGAAATATGGGCGTATCGTATCATTGGACTGAACTCTAAATGCCAACAATTAAAGACCTTTAAAGTTAGTGGCGTCATTATTGACGACACATCAGTCATATTTCTGAGCAGTAATATGTTTTTGAAAATATAAGTTGCTAAAAGATTTATAATTATGAATGACAAGGTTCGGTTTCAGTGGTCATGCGATGTATAAGTGTCGATATACGATTGCTTCACATAATCATGTGACGTAGAAAGGATATAAAAGGAGATTTCAGTTGCTGAGTGACCATTAGAAAAGAAAAATGTTATGTAAGATCTTGCTAAATAGAAATTAGAACCCTCGTGTCAGAAGCAACTCACCGTTTAAGAAAATTGATTTCCAAATAGTTAAGTTTAATTCTTTTCCGGATTTTTCTAGATATATCGACTATTGTTTTCGTTTTTGTTTTTCAAAAACAGGCTCGAGAAAGTACTAATGTGACAAAATAATTTTTAACGTGATATCTCGTGTTTTTTCTAGCTTGATGCATCATTCTTAAAAATACACATGAACTGCCTTAAGAATTTTATATCTTTGGTAGCGAAGGGTCATTCCTTGTTTTTCTTCTTTTATCAGTTTCTATTGAGAACTTTCAAATCGACCTACAAAATGATAGATTTAAACTGAAACATTTTTCCGGGGATGGTAAATAAAACATAGATCTATGTGAAAATCGGCTTTGTAAAGTTTCCTCTACGTGAGAAATAAATCCAAAGAATAACTTCAACACTGATCCACAAGGGGAAAGACGAACAACAATCGAGGACTGTACAACACGTAGTCCCTAAGTAAAGTAAGTGAAGTTCCTTTCTAAGCCCAAGGACCCATTGGACCGCTTCTCAACTACGGTTTTATATATATATATATATATTAAAGTTTTAAGTTGAACACGTCACCGGAACCAACTTAGTGACAGAGTGTATAGCTGTTGTCATTTATACTCCCATGTATACACATAGGTACTGACCAAGGCCTAAAAATCAGGAAGTGGGCTTGCTGGAACAATTATAATTGCTTGACGATTAAAGTTCATGTGTGAAAGTACAGAATAGTTAACCCTCGATGCCTCCAAAAACAGCACATACTTTATATCAAACGCATTAGAATACATTTTTTATCCGAACCGTCAAGTCTTAACGTTTATACAAAAAATATCTCACACTTTTCCTTCTATAAACTGTGTTTTCTAAACAATCGACATTTAATGACGACCACCAACTGTGTTATAAACGTTAAGACTTTGCGCGTTATATAGAGAATTTCATTCTAATGCGTTTGATATGAATAATATGGTGTTGTTTTCTTTTAGTTTACGAGTTATCGAATGCTAATTATTCTATACATTTATCGCGTCCATGTCACATATAGTCTGTTTTTCTGTCCGGTCATTCATTTTATAAAGTTTATGTGGTGCGTAACACGACGTCACATTCGAGGAGGAGGCATTTTTAATCAGATAAATGCTTGGGTCGCTGTCTTAGCAAGTCTGATTATTTAAAACAACCTAAACCTGCATTGAAACCAGTACGTCACTGAAGCCCGTATCCAGAGCATTTACAAGACGTATTTTACGATTTTTTTACAGCAGCTATTACTAACCAAGTTGAACGTCGCATAACTTCGGTAATCTAACCAGAACCGGTGTGTCAACGTGATTTAGCCGTAAAAGGTGGACACAAGTTTTACTTAATTTGATCAGAGATCTCTGTGAAATAACATGCTTAAATAGTAAACACATTCTTGAAAATA